>CM066165.1:63499425-64099425 GCA_033629205.1 Lithocarpus polystachyus
TGATCTCATCCACAGGACTGATTCCCCTTTTATTGCGTACATCACAATTTATCCCTTACCTTCCAAGTTTAAGATGCTTACCCTGGACTCATATGATGGGACTCGTGACCCTTGCGATCATATTGCCACGTTCAAAACAACCATGCATCTCCAAGGTGTTCCCTTGTTCAGAGCCTTTCCTACAACCTTGAAAGCCCCAGCCAGAGTATGGTTTAGTAAGGTACTACTAAATACCATAACTTCGTTAAGAGTTAAGTAAGTTGTTCATCAACAACTTTGTTGGAGGACAAAGGCAAAAGCGTTCCTCGTCCAGCCTGTTGAACATAGAACAAGGAGAAAATGAAAGCTTGCATACTTTTATCTGCCATTTTAATAGAGAAGCTCTGTTGGTGGACAAGATGGATGACAAGATTCTCTTGGCAGCTTTCTACAATGGAGTTAGTTCAGACCTATTCATTCACAAGCTGTACGACCAAGAGCCTCATATGATGGCTGAGTTGATACATTCATCCTAAAATTTCATGAATGCAGAAGACGCAATTATTGCCAAGAAGAAGAAGAAAGGTGAATGACTAAAAAATGGTTATATACACCATCCAGAGCAAAGTCCTCGTCCTATGAAAGCCAAAATAAGGAGAGAAAAGGGATCGCGACGGCAAGAAAGTAGGGTCATCTTCAGGACGATACTCTAACTACACTCCTTTGAATGCTTCGCTTGATCAAGTATTAATGCAGATCAAAGACGATCCATCTTTGAAGTGGCCTGAGAGGATGAAAGGAGATCTTAGTAAGCGGAACAAAAGCAAGTATTGTCTTTTTCACTGCGACCATGGACATGATATGGACGAATGCTATGACTAGAAGCAACAAATTAAAGCTCTTATTAAGTAGGGAAAGTTAAAAAAATTTCTTGGGCTAGTCCACAAGGACGAGAGACAGCCAATGAAAGGCAAAGCAAAAGAACCAGCATATCTACCGCTTGGAGAAATAAGGATCATTGTGGAAGGTACATTAACAGGAAGCTCGTTTAAAGCTAAGAAGGCCGACCTACGAGAAGTCCAAAATGTTCAAATATCTAGACGACTGCCAAGGATGATCAGAGAAGATGAGCCAGCCATTATTTTTGCGGACGAAGATGCAAGACGACTGCACCATCCTCATAATGATGCGATTTTCATTACTTTGAAGATTGCAAATTACACAACTAGAAGGGTGTTAATAGATAATTGGAGTTCAGTAGACATCCTCTACTATCCAGCCTTCTAGCAAATGAGGATTAACAAAGAGTTACTTTGTCCATTAAATGTGCCATTGATCAGGTTTGGAGGAATGAAAGTTTTACCAGTAGGCACCATCTCTCTACCAGTCATGGTTGGCTCTTACCCACGACAAATCAATAAGGAAGTAAATTTCCTTGTTGTAGATTGTTCATCTTCATATAATGCCATTATTGGACGACCAACTTTAAACAGTTAGAGGGCTGCAATGTCCACTTACCATTTGTCTGTTAAGTTCCCAACAGAGTATGGCATTGGAGAAGTATAAGGAGATCAATTAGCAGCTAGAGAATGTTACTTAGCAATGATGGTCATGGATGAGCAGAAACAAACAATGAGCATTAAAGAAAGAAGAACAATGGCGGAGCCAATTGAGATATTGGAAGATGTACCGTTGGACAAGTCCAACCCAGAGAAATATACCAGGATTGGAACAAGAATGGGGGAGAAGACGAAGCAGGAACTCGTTGGGTTCCTTAAACAAAGTACAGATGTTTTTGCTTGGAGCCATGAAGACATGCCTGGGATTGACCCAAGTGTGATTACTCATCGCCTATATGTGTCCCCGTCCTAAAAGCCTATTTGTCAAAAAAAGAGTGTTCACCCCAGAATGAGATAATGCTATCAAGGAAGAAGTCCATAAGTTAGTCACCACGTGTTGGGGTTTATGCCCTAAAATCCAATTTATTGGCATGTGGTAAATAATTAAATTGTTTAATTATATGAGACTATTTATAAATGAACTAGTGAGACATTATCTTAACCCATGAGATGCATAGTATGTGATTTATGTGAAAAGTCACAGAAGATATAAATCACAAGTTCTTTGTAAACTCAGAATTTTAGTTTGTAGTCGTGATGAAATTGGGCATTTCATCTGCGAAGACTATAACATATCAACTGAGATGATTTGTCTTGATCATAAAAGTGGAGACTTTTAGTTGATATGTTTTAAGAATTAAGACATATTGAACTGGATTGCTATGAGATTTATTATTCTCCTAACGGCTGTCAAATGAATAATAAATCTCACGACTTCTATTTACATCAACTCTATATCCTGAGAGAATAATGGACATGATCATGAGGTGTAGGTTGCTTTGATATATCAGGACTGAGATCTATAAGTCCCGATCAAAACTTCAGTATGTTGGGCAGCTGCATTTAGTGTTGGTGGAATATATATTCTCAAAATGGAATTCATAATCTCTTAACGGAGATATAAAATATTCCTTTGAGATAAGTTTAATGGGTTTGGTTATTTAGAGTGTTGGGTCTAACCACTTTAGTAAGGAGTTACTAAAGTATATATTTATGGAATTGGATTTCATAAATATATGATGAATAACATAAAGGATTAAACCAGGTACTCAAGGATTCAGATGTAGTAATCTTCAAAGTTGCAGTCTATTTTCATGACTTTGTATTACTACGAATATTTTAATGAAGGGGTTGCATGTATAATAAAGTCTTAAGATATAATTTATTAATAAGGCCTAGAGTGCAATTATATTCATATAGTGGTATTGAATATAATTAATGGTAACTTTGGACTTGTTAAAAGTTGACAGAAAAGCCCAAGGCTCATTGTAGCTAGTCTTATTTATTCCCTTTTGGTCCCACTCTAAGCCACATACTTGAGTCCAATTGGAATGGCCCAAAAAACTAGCCAAATTAGATAATCAGTTATATATAAGGAGAGAAACATGTAGAATTTCACGAGTCCTTTGATAAAAGGTTTTCATTAAGATTATATAAGGAATGAAATGGTTTGTATGTGTGTGTTGGACACACTCTTATTCTCTCCTTAGAAACTGATTGAGAAACCACACTTTTTGGGCATTAAGTGGAATTGGAGTGAAGATTAAAAGTGTTCCCAAGTACTTCTAATATTTTGTTTTGAATTTCACCGCACCAAAGTACGCTTTCTTGTTCTTAAATTCTAAAACTTACATAGTACATATTATCAATTGCGAATAAAGTAGATCCGTTAATTTTTCACAACGTATGTTTTGTATGTGATACAAACATATATTTTTCCAACACCACGGAGTTCATACGCAAAGTTTATTACCCTGATTGACTAGCCTATGTAGTGATGATCAAAAAAGCTAATGGCAAATGAATGATGTGCGTGGACTTCACAAATTTAAACAAGGCTTGCCCAAAAGATAGCTACTCTCTTCCACACATTGATCAGTTGGTGGATTCAACAGCTGGACATCAGTTGCTAAGTTTCATGGATGTTTTCTCAGGGTATAACCAGATTAATATGGACGAGGTAGATCAAGAGAAAATATCCTTCATCACAAGCCAAGGTTTGTTTTGTTATAAAGTGACATCGTTTGGTTTGAAAAATGCAGGAGCTACTTACTAGCGGCTAGTTAGCCATATGTTTCATCCACAAATTGGGCAAAACGTTGAAGTATATGTGGACTACATGTTGGTTAAGAGCACGAGGGAGATGTAGCATTTGGACGACCTTCAAGAAATCTTTGATACAAGATGAAGATGAATCCAAGAAAATGTGCCTTTAGAGTTGCATCATGGAAATTCCTTGGTTTTATGGTTTTGCAAAGAGGGATTGAAGTAAACCCCGATAAGATCCAAGCACTTCTAAGCATAGAGCTCCCAAAGAATGTCAAAGACGTCTAGCACCTTACTGGACGAGTAGCTGCCCTTAACAGGTTTGTTTCAAAAGCTACTAGTAAATGTTTACCATTTTTCAGAGTGTCAAGAAAAACATTTGAATGGACGGACGAGTGCCAACAAGTGTTTGAAGACTTGAAGGCTTATCTTGCTTCAACTCCATTGTTAAGCCCATCTAAACCACGAGAAGAGTTGTATCTCTACCTAGCAGTATCCCCTCATGCAATAAGTTCAGCCTTGATTAGAGAGGAGTGAAAAGTACAGAAACCAATCTACTACACCAGCAAAGCTTTAAGGGGAGCAGAAGGACAATATCCACCCATGAAAAAGCTTGCATTTTCATTAGTGACAGCAATAAGAAAGCTCAGGCCTTATTTACAAGCTCATGTAATCAACATCCTAACAAATCATCCGTTGAAGAGAGCAATGAATAAGTTGGAGGCCGCTGGACGATTGATCAGTGGGCAGTGGAACTTAGTGAATTTGATGTGCGATACAGGCCAAGAGAAGCAATCAAAGCTCAATTCCTTAGGAACTTCATTGCTGAATTTAATCCGGCCAATAATCAGTGAGACGAAGACTAGGGGACAAAGTGGTGGGTCGTCCATGTGGACGGCTTATCCACACAGCACTCAGGACGAGTTGGGATAGTTTTATAATTATTAGAAGGGTATCATCCAGAGTACGCCGTCCATCTATAGTTCTAGACAACCAATAATGAAGCTGAGTATGAAGCCTTATCCTAGGGCTTGGAGTTAGCCAAATCACTCGGAGTGGATTCGATCCTCGTCTAGGGAGATTTGTAGTAGGTGGTAGGCCAAGTGAATGGGATGTGTGAAGCCAAGGAAGAACGAATGAGGAAATACTTGGAAAAAATTAAGTAGTGCATCACAGGCTTTACAACAGCAAAGTTCCAACAAATACCATGGGAAGAGAACGCAGAAGCTGACGTCTTAGCCAAGACGGCATTTGCAGACGAGATGGTGGGTGATCAAGTTAAAGTCTAGTATATTCCGAGCATAGACATTCTAGAAGTGAATCAGATAGCTGGAGTTGCCAACTGGACCACCCCAATTACCTAATCTCAAGGACGGAGTGCTGCCTGAAGGCAGAGAAGAAGCAAGGAAGTTAAGGGTAAAAGCTGCGAAGTTTGTTCTTATGGACGAGGTGTTATATAAAAGGGGTTTCCCTTAACCTTAACTGAGGTGTTTGACCCCAGACGAGTCCTATTACATCTTGAGGGACGTGCATGAAGGAGCCTGTGGAAACCATTCCGGGGCCAGATCCCTCGTCCATAAGATAGTCCACGCAGGATATTATTAGCCATCCATGCAAGTAGAAGCCAAAGCTTACATCAAAGTGTGTGACAAATGTCAATGCTACAACAACATCCCTAGACGACCATCTGAATACCTCACCCCAATGGTGGCCCTTTGGCCCTTTGCCTAGTAGGGACTTAACATCCTTGGTCCCTTTCCCATGGGGACTGGACAAATGAAGTTCTTGGTAGTACAGATTGATTATTTTACCAAATGGGTGGAAGTAGAGCCCTTGGCAAAAATCATTGAGTAAAATATTAGAAGTTTTGTCTAGAAGAACATTATTTGTTGTTTTGAAATCACTAGGGTACTTATCTTAGACAATGGACGACAGTTTGACAACACACATTTTAGAGAGTTTTACGAGTAGTTGGGAATTAGGAATCACTACTTCTCACCCTCCTACCCACAGGCCAATGGATAGGCTGAAGTGGTAAACTGATTCTTATTGAAGATCATCAAAACTAGGCTTGAGGGAGCAAAAGGGATATGGCCAAATGAATTACTTAGCGTCCTTTGGGCATATAGGACGTAAGAACTCCTACTAGAGAGACTTCTTTTAAGCCAGCATGTGGAAGTGATGCAGCGATGCTTGCTGAGATTGGACTAACTAGCTACAGGGTGGCCCATTATAAGGAGGAGGAAAATGAGAAACAACTCTATCTAAGCCTTGATCTCATTGACAAGGTAAGGATGGACGTAGAACGGAGCGTGGCGCGTTACAAAATCTTGATGGTAAAGCAACATGATGCACTGGTAAAGCCAAGACATTTCAACATTGGAGAGCTCGTTCTAAAAAGGGTGTCCTTGGCCACTAAGGATCCTGCTTACGGAAAGTTGGGACCTAATTGGGAAGGACCATACAAAGTGATTAATTCCAAAAGGCGAGGCTCATACTACTTGGAGGCCTTGGATGGACGAAAGCTGGAGCACCCATGGAACGTGGAGCATTCAAGGAAGTACTACTAGTGAGGAGGACTCGCCAGGGAGGTCAACATGGACGAGTTTAAGGATTACTAGTGACTGCTAGTAGTCTGTTTATGTTATCTTTCAGTATTTATGTTTTAGAACATTATTTTATGTTTCTAAGTGTTTGAATTCCGTAAAAAGCATTGGCTACCAGCGTGTGCTATGGATGATGTCATGAACAAAGTCCCTTTGTACATAATGTAATTTGAATTCCCTAAAAAATGACTAAGTACAAGCATAGACGATGTCCTTGGATTGCAATGTACTAAGTTCTCCAATATTTATAGACGATGTTATGTATAGTTATTGTATATAAAGTTGCTTGAATTCTCTAATTTAAGTGTTGTGAAATTAACGTCCATACTAAATTAAAGACTTTTTAAATCTCTGGACGTGGAGATATATCGTCATGGGCCATCCTTAGACGATGAAAAAGGCAAATTGTGATAAAATCTAAGGCAATAATGATAAATGCAAAGGGAAGGAACAATCCTCCTAGTACAATCATCCAAAAAAAAAAAAAATTAAGGATGAAGAAAAGCATGCATGCGAAACTTTTTATGGGCAACATGTCCAACCTGCCAAATAATCCAAGCTATGGATAAAAAGAATAACCAAAGAAAGTTCCAAGAATAAGTCTAAGGACGAGGAAAATATACATATATTCCAAAAATGAAGTCCTAAACATGGACGACAAACACATGGAATTAAATTTGGCAATAACAAAATAAATAAAAGAGCATTCATAAATAAAAAGGGTAGACGACTATCGTCCAAAAACCCTTAAGAAAGTTAAGCCTAAGTAGGCAATTGTATGAGTGCCTCATCCTTAAGCATGGACGAGAAAATGTACTTGTATAAATTTAAATGGTCCAAAACAACAGACCCAAAAAAAAAAAAAAAAAAGAGAAAAAAGAAGAAAAAGAAGAAAGAGCATATGGAGTTGGAAACAAAACTTTCACTTGGATAAACCATTGGGAGCAGTGCTCATAGACTTTGAACTGCCCTTCGCTGGTTGAGGGGTAGAGGCATCGTCTTCAATATTTACGTCCTTAGAGCTTGTCTGGAGTAGAGAACTCTCGGCACTAATACAGAACTTGATTGGGCTGAAGTCCACCCCAGGGAAATGCTCAGTGGCGTCTAAACAAAAATCTTCAAAACCAGCAGTGTAGTTTCTATCAAGAAGGTTGGTGAGGACCAGTCCAAGTTTTATTTTTAAAATATTGGCTATTACCATATTGGTATCTTTATTTAAATAATTGTTAGGTTCTAAAAGTTTAGAACAATTGGCAAATCGTGAGCACACAAGAACATACAAGCTGCAGAAAGAAGATTTCAGAATCTGCCTGGTTCGACCGATCGAAAAACAGGCTCGATCGATCGAGAATCGTATCTGCAGAATTTTAAGTTGGCCCAAACAGCAGTTCTAGCCCATTAAGGATTAGGGTTTCAGATCTACTTCTCCCACTATATAAAGGAAACCCTAAGCACGTTTTTTACAAGGCTTTTTAGAGAGAGAAGAGTGCGTCTCTTTTGTATTTAGGGTTTTGTTCCTAAAACCTCTCTTATTACTTCTACCGGTGTTGTTCCTTGAAGAATCTCAAGATCCGGTATTGTTGAAGTTGCTGCCTTCTCTAGTCATCAAAGGAGCTGATGATCTAAACCTTCAAGGGTGGACTTGGAGTCACAAACAGGAGAGTTTGTGTTGCTAAACCTTTGAGTGGGATCTCAAAGTCACAAACGGTGGTGTTTGTGTTTTGCAAAGATTAAAGAAAGAAGGAGTCCGTGGATCTCGGAGCTATCATGGGGTCGTGGTAGTAAGTTTCCTACACTTGGGTAGCAATAGGATGTTAGTGGTCTAAGTCGCTATTGTGTAAACTTCAATTCTTTCTAGTGGATTTGCTATTTTACCTTGAGGATAGCTAGGTTAAATCCTCCCTAGGTTTTTTACCGGTTTGGTTTTCCTGGATCATCATATCGTTGTGTTATTTATTTTTCCGCTGCTTTACTTGATATGATTATTATTGTTTTAACCTAGATCTGAATATTAAACCTAAGTATTCACTTGGTTAATTAATTAGGTTAAACAATCTAAGTTTACAGGGGTCTAAACGAACTGACAATAATTATGAAGTAACAAAATTTAATATTCATTTCAAAATTAATAGATTTGAATATTAGAAGATTTATAATGGAATTACATGACTAAGAACTCCCGAGAATATTAATTCCTTTAACCCTTTTTTATCTATAATAAGGAAAATCACAATTTAACTTGTTTTGGTACAAGTGGAATTTTCCTTCCAAAGTCCTAAAAATTTAATTTTTATTTCATACATTCCTAGGTTTTTAATATTGCAAATTTAAAAGTAGGGTTCTTAGACAAATTAAATTCAAATTTTGATGTATTTGTCTCTAATTTGTACCAAAGTGAATTTATTTTCGCTACTTGCAGTGCATAAGCATAACATAGGAGATACCTTCCCCCTAATTGCACCAACAGCTTTTGTCTCAGTTTTTTTTTATATTATAAATAATTTAACTTTTAAATTTTTGAGAAGTAAGCTAAATCTTAGTTTTTTCTTTATTTTTTTTTAATTTTACATATTTAACATAAAAATAATCAAAAATTATACCTTAAATAAATAGTTCCTAAACGCAATTGTGTGGGATCAATTTATTTGAACAATATATAAGTGGGTTAATGGTTGAATAAGAGATTAGGGTTTAATCCCTGCCTACACCAAAAACCAATTGGTGTTTTAGTTTGATGATAAAGAGCTATTATTCGGAGTGGACGCCATAGGTTAAAATACTCTAAAAATATATAAGCGGGCTCCAGTTAACTCAACTGGCAAAGTCTCTGACTGTTGAATAAGAGATTTGGGGTTCAATCACTGCCTACACAAAAAACTGATTGATATCTTGATCTGATAATAAAGAGCTATCATCAGGATCAGACGCTATAGGTTGAAACTCTCTCCTAAAAAAAAAAAATTGTATAGTAAATTAGAATTTTGGTATGTGGTATTTGACACTGAATTTGATGAACTATCTAAATCCTGTTTCCCAATATATGCTGATGATGCCAAAAATCGTCAGTGAGTTGTGCGGTGCTCACGTGCTTTTTGACAAAACCTGCAAAATAGAAACAAAGAAGACCTTATAGAGAGTACTGGTGTGGTACCGGTTAAATACTCTCTGAAGGTTAAGTTAGAGAATTTTTACAACTCTAGAGTGCCAGAGTTGGGAAAAGATTTTCATTAACACTCACGCTTTATAGGATCCTTTTCTTGTAAGGATTCCTCTAATCATGATTGGGCATAATATGCAAAATATTTCCATACTTGGATTCTTGGAGACTACTCATGCCACGTAAGTGCCACGTGGTTTCATCAAGTTGTCTCCCTTGGACCCGTCTTCTTTAAGGAGCTCATCCGTCGCCTTGCCTCTCCGTCCAGGTCATGACCCTATCCACTAGTTCTTTGATTGGTAGAGTGATTAGGCCATCTCTTCTAGTGACTCCGTCACTAATGTCTGCCCCCGTTATTTGTGTCCGTCTGCTTAGGGGTTTTATCCCTATCATATGCCATAAGTGGATCAACATAGAGAACTTAGCCTAGCAATTAGCATAAGGTATCCCAAATCAAACAGTTCATCCCTTTTCTCGTTTTGTTTATTTATTTTTTTAGGAATATAAGAGTTCGATTAGGCATTAAGGGTAAAGTCATCTAACATGGGGAAAAAAGAAAGAAAGTAAAGTACAATTTAATGGCACTATCACAATTTTAATTTATGAAATTTGAATTACTACATTTAACTCTTGAGTTAAAATCCCTCTACTTATCAAAAAAAAAAAAAAAAAAAGAAGTTAAAATTCCTCTCAAATAGAATTTGGATTAAAATGAAACTATTTCTGTCCAAATTAACATATTTTTTAAGACAAATAATTTATATCCTTCATTATTCGACTTAATTAAAATTTAGTCAAACGTTACCTTTTGAACACTAAAATTTGGATTAAAAAGGAATTATTAGTGGTATTTGGATATAAATCTATCGATTTTATTTTAGTCCAATACCTTTGGGACCTTTTGGAGTCAAATGAAACAATTAAAAATAGTTGGAATAAATTTTAATAACTACAATGAAGGAAATTTATTTATAGTTAAAATAAATATATAAATAAAAGGTGATCACAATGGAGGGCAATCTCTTAATTGTATCACGAACTCTTTTTTTTCTTTTTTTCTGCCCAATGCTCTGAATGTCAAAGCGAAGAAAAACATTAGTTTTTTTTTTTAATGAAAATTATAACTTTATTAAGATGAAGATAAAAACATTACATCTTGAATCAAAGCGGACTCAATAAATGAAAGATTTTCCTCTATTTAAGTTACATAATTACTAATATTTTTTCCATGCTAAGACAACAAAAAAGCAGAACGATTGCCTTGTCTCTTAATATGAGTAACCAAAACCTGGAGAAAGTCTATAAACTTATGTCGAATCCCATCAATTACATTAAGAATCGTAGTTGGTGCTTTACTGGAACCATTTAAGGAGTCGAAAACAATCTTTGAATCACATTCTAAAACAACATCACGTACGCTCACATCCCATGCAAAAGTAACCCCCTCCTTCATTGCCATCGCTTCGCTCTCCAAAGGTCCCAATGGGTAGCGTAATTTTTTACTTAAGGCTACTGTCACACAGCCTACACAGTCCCGAATTACCACCTCGACCCCAGCTGACTCATCAACACCAAAAGTGGCACCATCAATGATCCAAACTATTGTTGGTATAGTGTAACTTTTTTCTTTTTTTGTGCATATAAAATAAGCGAGAAAAAATTATGTCTATACATATAAAAAAGTGTACGTGTCCGGTTTTGCACAATTTGTTAAATATTTTCGATACTATAACTGTTAAGAGCTCAGCTAAATCAGAAAATGGAAGGAAGGAAGAAGGTGATGGATAAGGGAATTAGAGAAAAAGAGAGAGTGTTGCTTCCAGAAAACTACCTGCAGAATAGAGCAGGGGTTAAGGGAGAGAAGAGGAAGTTAACTGGAATGTTCTTTCTTACCCTTTCTCATTCATCAATTCAGCTATATACAATGTACAATCAATCCTCATGAACTGCCAGTAACTAGCTACCTCCCTTAACTAACTTCCACCATGTCATCAGTACCATCTAACTAACTAACAGACTTAACTACCTGATAAGCTTGACAGCTACCTTGAGATACAACACCAATATTACACCAAAGGTTACATCACAACTAAGCACACACATTACAACTGAGCACACACAGTACAACTAAACACAACACATTACAACTGAGCACACACTAAGCACTATACAATCAGGATCCTAGCAACATCTCCCCCCTTTAGAACAACTTGCCCACAAGATGGGGAAACTGTTGCTGCAGATGAAACAAGTCCTCCCAAGTAGCATCATCAACAGTCCCACCTTGCCATTGAATGAGATGTTGAGTAATAGTCCTATTTCGAAGCTTGTGAGACCTTGTTTGATGAACAGCTACTGGTTCAGGTGTAAGGAAGCCTTGAGAGTTCACTGATGGCAGCAAGGACATAGACACATTATGCTTGCCTAACTTAGTCTTCAAACAAGACACATGGAAGACTGGATCTATTGCAGAACCAGCAGGCAAATCCCACTCGTAAGCTACTTCACCAATTATTTCAAGGATCTGAAAAGGCCCAAAAAACCTGGGAGAGAGCTTACGAGAAGCCCTATAGGCCACTGACTGTTGCTTGTAGGGTTGTAACCTAAGAAACACCCAATCACCCACACTAAATTCCTTCTCAGACCTATGGAGATCGTACTGTTGCTTCATCCTGGCTTGGGTAGTCACCAAATTCTGCCTTAGTAAGGAAAGAATAAGCTGTCCTGATTGCAAAAGAGAATCTACAGCTGCCACTTGGGTTGTACTATGTATGTAATGTTGGGATTAGTTCTCTTAAATCCTATTGTATGATGCTATGTATGATATTATGTATGACATGATATATGACTTAATATTGTGATTAATAAAGTTGCTTTATTCTTATCTAAAATGATGGTAACATGATTATTTGGACATTATCATATAGTCCATGAGATGCATAGTATGTGATTTATGTAAAAAGTCACAGAAGATATAAATCACAAGTTTTTTGTAAACTCAGAATTTTAGTTCGTAGTCAGTGATGAAATTGGACATTTCATCTGTGAAGACTATAACATATCAATTAAGATGATTTGTCTTGATCATGGAAGTGGAGACTTCTAGTTGATGTGTTGATATGTCTTAAGTGTTAAAACATATTGAACTAAACCACTGTGAGATTTATTATTCTCCTAACGACTGTCAATTGAATAATAAATCTCAGAACTTCTATTCACATGAACTTTTAATCCTGAGAGAATAATGGACTCAATCATGAAGTGTAGGTTGCTTTGATATATCAGGAGTGAGATCTAAAGTAATGATCAAAACCTCAGTTTGTTGGACAGCCACATTTAGTGTTGATGGAACATATATTCTCAAGATGGAATTCATAGTCTCTTAACGGAGTTTATAAAATATTTACTTGAAATAAGTTTAATGGGTTCAGTTATTCAGAAAATTAGGCCTAACCACTTTAGTAAGACTAAAGTATATATTTATGAAATTAGATTTCATAAATATATGATGAATAACTTAAAAGGATTAAACTGGGTACTCAAGGATTAAAATGTAGTAATTTACAAAGTGGTAGTCTACTTTCATGACTTTGTATTACTACGACTATTTTATGAAGGGGTTGCATGTACAATAAAGTCTTGGGATATAATTTATTAATAAGACTTAGAGTGCAATTATATTTATATAGTGATATTAAATATAATTAATGGTAACTTTGAACTTGTCAAGAGTTGACAAAAAAGTCCAAGGCCCATTGGAGCTAGTGTTTTATTTGTTCCTTTTTGGTCCCACTCCAAGCCACACACTAAAGCCTAATTGGGAAGGCCCAAAAGGCTAGCCCAATTAGATAATCAGTTATGTGGAGAGAAACATACAGAATTTTTATGAGAATGAAATGGTATGTATGTTGATGTTAAGATACTTCTTCATATTCTCTCTAGAACAAATACATAGAACTGATTGAGATACCACACATCTTAGGCATCAAGTGGAATTGGAGTGAAGATTAAAAGTATTCCCGAGTACTTATTATTTTCGTTTTTGAAATTCACTACACCAAGGTACACTCTCTTGATTTTATTTTCTAAAACTTACATAATGCATGTTATCAATTGCGAATGAAGTAAATTCGTTATTTTTCCACTGTATATGTTTTATATGCGTTACAAACATGTTATTTTCCATCAAATGGTATCAGAGAGGTCTTTAATTCCAATCTGTATAACATGTTTTTGTGAGTTTTAGAATTTGAGATAATAGTTTCATAATGTTAGAAGAATATATTTGCATTTAATTTTCTGCATGGTTGTTGAAACTATGAGTTGATAAAAACTGATATTGATGTTGTGATGTTGTTTAAGTTTGATTTTAAGTATGTTAAATTGAACTTAAGGCTATAGCATCAATGGAATGTAGTTTTGATATCAATTTCTGTCTATCATGTTCATATGATGCTTGTTTGTTCATGAAAGTCTTCAAAAGCTGCCTTAGAAAAATTCTGGAAATTCAAAATTCGCAAAGCTCGATCAATCGAGAAGCTATCAAGCATCTATCGAGATTGCAGAAGGTTTCTCGATCGATCGACCAACTATCGGGAAGCTATCGTGAAAGCAAGATAGTATCTTGATCGATTGAACAGCTGTCGAGAATCGATCGAGCTTGAGTATTCAGAATTTTTTAAGTGTTTTTCATATGTATAAGGTGCAAGGCTATGTGTAATTGGATTATGCATGTTTTATAATTTAAAAACCTTTAATTGTAAAACATCTAGTGAGAGAGAGATACAAGGGTTGCATCTCACGGCCTCCATTGTCAGTTTATAGTAGTGTGATTAAGCATCTTGCCTTGGCGTATATGCCTTGCTCCCTTCGGAGGGTGTTTAATTCATGGTACTACAGGTTAAACTTCTTTATGATGAATGAAGTGTGTTTTTACATTGAGAACGACCACGCTTTCATGGAGTTATTTGATGACTCACATTGATTCTAGGCAGTGGTGTATACTAGACTAAGTATAATGTTAACCTCTTTTCAGAGCTATGTCATTATTACTTAGAGGCTGAAGTTAAAGCGGCAAATTATTTTTGTTTAGTAAGAGTTACCATGATAGCATTAATAATGAGAATAATTCTCGCTTGATCATAGTGATTGATATGACCTCGCTTCCGAGGAATATTAATTGCGGGATTGAGTTGTCGTTGCATATATTATGTTATGGTTTTATTAGGGTTCCATACACTATATGTTTATATGCTATAATGTCCAGTTTACTTATTATATTCATGTTTATTATTTTCAGATTTGAACATGGCATCATTTAGCCCACTTGTTACCATTCTTAATTAAAACAAACTGACTGGATCCAATTATGTTGACTGGAAAAGAAATTTGGACATAGTTCTTACAGTTGAAGAGCAAAAATATATGCTTACTCAACCTTGTTCTAGCTTTCCTTCATTAGATGCTCCTCCAAAGGAAAAACAGTGATATGATCGTTGGCAGAAATCTAATGAGATGGCTAAGTGCTACATCCTAGTGTCCATCTCAAATATTTTACAACATCAAATGCAGGATGTAGAACTAGCTTCGGACATTATGCTAAGTCTGAAGGAGTTGTTTGGTGAGCAAGGCCGTTCAGCAAGGCCGTTCAGCAAGGCAAGAAAGCATGAGGCAAATTTATAATACCAAAATGGCTGAAGGTAGTTCAGTGAGGGAGCATTGTCTTACAATGATCTATAATCTGAATACATTGGAGGTTTTAGGTGCCGATATTGATGGAGAATCCCAAGTGGATATAATACTCCAGTCACTACCGGAATCATTCAAGGAATTCAGACTCAATTATAATATGAACAAAAAGATTTATTCATTGTCTGAATTAATGAATGAGTTGGTAGCGGCAAAAGGCATCCTTGGTACTTCTAGTATTGAAGCCAATGTGGGTGAAACTTCTACTTCTCAACCTAAGTCGAAAGGCAAGGGTAAGAAGAAGAAGAAGGACTTCACTAAGCAAGAGGGTAAACAAATTGTCTTAGGGGTTGCCGATAAAGGAAAAAAGCTGAAAGAAAAATGTTTCCATTGTGGTGAGAAAGGACATTGGAAAAACAATTGTCCAAAGTTCAAGGCTACCAATAAGGGTATGAAAAGTTCATTCCTTCTTGAAATATGTTTGATACAAAATCCCACGGATTCCTGGTGTGTGGATTCAGGTTGTACTAATCATATCTGCAATTCTTTGCAGGGGTTCCAAGAGACCAAAAAGCTTAATGAAGGGGAATTGTTTCTAACCTTGGCCGATGGGAGTAGGATTTCGGTTGTAGCTATTGGAGTGTTTAATTTATGCTTTGAGTCTAGGGTTTTAATATTGGAAGACTGTTTGTATGTACCTAATGTTCGTAGGAATTTAATTTCTGCAACTTATTTGGGTAAACATGGATATTGTGTTCTCAAAGACAATGTTGTAATAAAGAAGGATAAAATGTTTATCTGTTCTGGCAATATTATGGATGGTCTTTATATTTTAACTCTTGATAAGCATAAATTATATAATTCTGAATTAGATAATAACTCTCATGTAAAATCATTAAAGAGAAAGTTTCCTTCTACTAATGATGCATATTTTTGGCACTTGCGTTTGGGTCATGTTAATCTAAACAGAATTCAAAGACTAATCAATTCTCTTAAAGCCATTGTACTTTGATGAATTTCTAGTTTATGAATCTTGTTTGGAAGGCAAAATGACGAAATGACCTTTTAATGCAAAAGGTAGAAGAGCTCAAGAGTTGCTTGAATTAGTTCATACGAATGTATGTGGTCCTATGTCAACCCAAGCAAAAGGAGGATATGAGTACTTCATTACTTTTACCAATGATTACTTTAGATATGGTTATGTGTACCTAATGAAACAGAAGTCTGAAGCCTTTGAAAAGTTCAAAGAGTTTAGGGTTAAAGTTGAGAATCAATTGGGTAAACACATAAAGGCTATTCGATCTAATTGTGGTGGAGAATACCTTCTTGAGGATTTCAAGGATTACTTGACCGAAAATGGGATTGTATCCCAATTGACTGCACCTGGAACTCTCCAACAAAATGGTGTAGCAGAAAAAAGGAATATGACTCTTTTAGAAATGGTTAGGTCCATGATGAGTTACTTAACTTTACCGATTTCTTTTTGGGGTTATGCCTTAAATACAGCAATACATCTTTTGAATTTAATTACATCAAAATTTGTTCCCAAAACACCCATGGAATTGTGGAGTGGGTGTAAGCCTAGCATGAAATATCTCCACATTCGAGGTTGTCCAACACATTTGTTAAAAGGGAAGCCAGATAAATTGGAACCAAAATTGGAAGTGCGTTTGCTTGTGGGTTATCCAAAAGAAACTAGGGGTTTTTTATTCTATAGTCGTAAAGATAACAAAGTTTTTGTTAGTACAAATGCAAAATTCTTGGAAAATGACTATATGAATAATTTTACTCCTAGAAGTAGAGTTGTTTTGGCTGAAATGAATGAATTTGTAAATGAACAACCAATGGATGTAATTAAGGATGATGTGTCTGTATTGGATACACCACAAGATACTACTCATGAGATGTCTAGTACACAGGTGCCTCGTCATAGTGGGAGAATTGTCCGGCCTCCTGTAAGATTCATAGGTTTGGGAGAAACTTATGAAGCTATCTCAGAAGAGGCTGAATCGGATCCCTACACTTATGAAGAGACAATGAATGATGTAGATGGACATCATTGGGTCAAAGCTATGAAATCTGAATTAGATTCCATGTATTCCAATCAAATTTGGGATCTTGTAAAGGCGCCTAACGGCATAAAACCTGTTGGTTGCAAATGGGTTTACAAGAGGAAGAGAGGGATAGATAGAAAGGTTGAAACCTTAAAAATAAGGCTAGTGGCGAAAGGGTATACTAAAAAAAAGGTATTAATTATGAGGAAACCTTTTCACCAGTAGTAATGCTTAAATCTATTAGAATTCTCTTATCCATTGCTGCTCATTATGATTATGAGATTTGACAAATGGATGTCAAGACTGCATTTCTGAATGGTAATCTTGAAGAGGAAATCTATATGATGTAACCGGAAGGTTTCATAGCAAAGAACCAAGAGCATATGATATGCAAGTTGAAAAGGTCCATTTATGGACTTAAGCAAGCATATAGGTCATGGAACATCAGATTTGATCAAGCAATCAAGTCATTTGGTTTTGAATAAAATCTTGATGAACCATGTGTGTACAAAAGACAACAAGACAAAGTAGTAATGTTCCTAGTGCTTTATGTTGATAATATTCTCTCATTGGAAATGATGTAGGAGTCATGTCATAAGTAAAGGTTTGGTTGCCAAGCCAATTTGATATGAAGGATTTGGGTGAGGCTAACTTTATTCTAGAGATCAAGCTTTGCCGAGATCGCAAGAATAAGATGTTAGGCTTATCACAAGCTGGATATATACATAAGGTTCTAGAACGGTTCAACATGCAAAACTCCAAAAAAGGATTACTTCCTTTCAGACATGGAGTTCCTCTGTCTGATGACCAAAGGCCTAAGACACAAGAGGAAGAAAATATGATGAGACAAGTTTCTTATGCTTCTGCAGTTGGAAGTCTCATGTATGCCATGCTTTGTACTAGACCAGATAACTGTTATTCAGTTGGCATGGTCAGCCGATATCAATCAAATCCAGGACCAAAACATTGGTAAGCGGTAAAACATATTCTCAAGAATCTAAGGAGAACGAGAGATTATATGCTTGTTTACCGATGTGAGGATTTGATTCCAATTGGCTATACAAATTCAGATTTTCAATCAGATCTAGATTTCAGAAAGTCCAATTCAGGTTGTGTGTTCTCCTAGGGAGATAGAGCCATAAGTTGGAGGAGTGTTAAGCAATCTTGTATTGCGGACTCCACTATGGAAGTTGAGTATGTTGCTACTTGTGAAGCGGCAAAAGAAGCTGTTTGGCTCAAAAAATTCCTTTCTGACCTTGGTGTAGTAAAAATGGAACAAGTTCCTATCACATTGTTTTATGAAAATAGTGGAGCAGTTGCACAATTCAAAAATCCAAGGAATCACAAGAAAGGAAAGCACATAGAGAGAAAGTACCACATCATTCGAGACATTGTTGCTCGTGGAGATGTAGTGGTAGCAAAGATTGAAAGTGCAAAAAATCTAACAGATCCCTTTACCAAAGCCTTGCCTCAAAGGACCTTCGAGTCACATTTGGAGGGAATGGGAGTTAGATTAATGCACAATAGTCTTTAGGGCAAGTGGGAGATTGTTGGGATTTGTGCCTTTAAATCTTATTGTATAATGCTATATATGATACTATGTATGACTTAATATTGTGACTAATAAAGTTACTTTATTCTTATCTAAAATGATGGTAACATGAATATTCGGACATTATCATATAGTCCATAAGATGCATAGTATGTGATTTATGTGAAAAGTCACAGAAGATATAAATCACAAGTTATTTGTAAACTCAGAATTTTAGTTCGTAGTCGGTGATGAAATTGGGCATTTAATCTGCGAAGACTATAACATATCAACTAAGATGATTTGTCTTGATCATGGAAGTGGAGACTTCTAGTTGATGTGTTGATATGTCTTAAGAGTTAAGACATATTGAATTGGACCACTATGAGATTTATTATTCTCCTAACGACTGTCAATTGAATAATAAATCTCACGACTTCTATTCACATCAACTCTTAATCCTGAGAGAATAATGGACCTGATCATGAAGTGTAAGTTGCTTTGATATATCAGGAGTGAGATCTAAAGTAACGATCAAAACCTCAGTATGTTGGGCAGCCACATTTAGTGTTGATGGAACATATATTCTCAAGATGGAATTCATAGTCTCTTAACGGAGATATAAAATACCCTTGAAATAAGTTTAATGGGTTCAGTTTTTCAGAGAGTTAGGCCTAACCACTTTAGTAAGACTAAAGTATATATTTATGAAATTAGATTTCATAAATATATGATGAATAACTTAGAAAGGATTAAACTGGGTACTCAAGGATTAAGATGTAGTAATTTACAATATGGCAGTCTACTTTCATGACTTTGTATTACTACGAATATTTTATGAAGAGGTTGCATGTACAATAAAGTCTTGGGATATAATTTATTAATAAGGCTTAGAGTGCAATTATATTTATATAGTGGTATTAAATATAATTAATGGTAACTTTGGACTTGTCAAGAGTTGACAGAAAAGCCCAAGGCCCATTAGAGCTAGTGTTTTATTTGTTCCCTTTTGATCCCACTCCAAGCCACACACTAAAGCTCAATTGGGAAGGCTCAAAAGACTAGCCCAATTAGATAATTAGTTATGTGGAGAGAAACATACAGATTTTTTATGAGAATGAAATGGTATGTATGTTGATGTTAAGATACTTCTTCATATTCTCTCTAGAACAAATACATAGAACTGATTGAGAGACCACACATCTTGGGCATCAAGTGGAATTGGAGTGAAGATTAAAAGTGTTCCTGAGTACTTATTATCTTCGGTTTTGAAATTCACTGCACCAAGGTACACTCTCTTGATTCTATATTCTGAAACTTACGTAGTGCATGCTATCAATTGCGAATGAAATAGATCCGTTATTTTTCCGCTGTGTATGTTTTGTATGCGTTACAAACATGTTATTTTCCATCATGTAATCCAACAAACGAGGAGGAGGGAAGCCATACACAGCCTCATATGGAGTACACTTAGTAGCTGAATGATAATTGGTGTTGAACCAAAATTCAGCTAGGTACAACCAATCTGACCACTCAGTAGGTCTATCAGCAGAAAATGACCTCAAATACTGCTTGAAACATTTATTCACAACCTCAGTCTGGCCATCAGTTTGGGGATGATATGCTGAAGACATAGCTAACTGCACCCCTTGTAATTTGAATAATTCAGCCCAAAACTTGGCAGTGAAGACTAGGTCTCTGTCAAACACAATAGAAGTAGGCATCCCATACAATTTCATTCATTCTGAGCAAACAAGGCAGCCACCTTAGCAGCAGAATAATGATGAAATAGTCCTATGAAATGAACATATTTAGTGAGCCTATCTGCCACAACCAATATAGTATCCAACCTTTGAGACATAGGCAACCCATTGATAAAATCCATACTAACAACAAACGAAGGCCTATTAAGGATTGGCAGGGGCTGTAGAAGTCCAGTAGGTTTGCAAGTCTCATGTTTCATTTGTTGGCAAACTCCACATTCCCTAATAAGCTATTTCAAATCTGATCTCATTCCCACTCAAAAGAAATCCTGCTTTAATCTTTGGAAGGACTACAATGCATCTGCCACCTTGTTTTCACATCCTTTTTTATACTCCACCACAAATAGGTAACCCAACAACTTAGTCAACCACTTTTGCTGGGCAGGAGTGGCAATTTTCTGCTCCAAAATGTACTTCAAGCTTTGTTGATCAATATTAATAATGATGGCCTTCCCAATAGATAAGGTTTCCACTTGTGCACTGCAGTGACCAATGCCAACAATTTTTTTTCATAAGTAGATAGTTGTAAAGCTTTACCTTTGAGAATTTGACTATGAAAGGCAATGGGTCTATGATTTTGCATCAAGACAGCCCCTAAACCACTTTCGGATGCATCACACTCAATAATGAATGGCTGATTGAAATCAGGCAAAGCTAGGACAGGGGGTTGGCTAACAGCAGCTTTTAGTTGATGAAAGGCCAGTTCAGCTTCAGTAGACTAAACAAACGCATTCTTCCTCAACAATGCAGTCAATAGGGCAACTATATGACCATAATTCTTGATGAATTTTCTATAATACCTAGTTAAACCCAAGAAACCCTTCAAAGTCTTGACAGAAGTAGGAGTTGGCCAAGTCACCATGGTTGCAGTCCTCCTTGAATCGGCACTAACACCTTGGCCAGAGATAATGTGACCAAGATATTCCACTTCTGGACAGCCAAAGACACATTTACTTCTCTTGGCATATAGCTGATGTTGCTGTAGCAACTCTAGGACAATTTTGAGATGCTGAAGGTGAAGATCTACCGTACAACTGAAAACTAAGATATCATCAAAGAACACCAAAACAAACCTCCTCAAATAAGGCCTAAAAACATCATTCATGAGGGATTGGAAGGTTAATGGAGCATTGGACAAGCCAAATGGAATAACCAAGAACTCATAGTGTCCATCATGGGTTCTAAAGGCTGTCTTAGGAATATCTTCCTCTCTCATGCAAATCTAATGGTATCCAGACCTTAAATCCAACTTGGAAAAGATGGTGGAACCAACAAGCTTATCTAGCAACTCATCCACCACTGGTATAGGAATTTGTCCTTAATTGTAGCCTAATTCAAAGCTCTATAGTCAATGCACATTCTTCAAGAGCCATCAGCCTTCTTTACCAACAATACTGGAGAAGAAAATGGGCTTTGACTAGGCCTGATTGAACCAACCTCCAACAAATCAGTAATGATTTTCTCAATCTCAGTTTTTTGGAAATGAGGGTATCTATAGGGCCTTTGACAGATTGGAACAGTCCCTTCCTTCAAGACAATTTGATGTTCATGACCTCTACAAGGAGGCAGGCCAGAGGGTGTATTAAAGATAGAAGCAAATTCAATCAATAGCTTCTCAATCAAAGGGTCACATTCGTGCTAGGAGGAAGAAGTTCCTGAGCCCAGTGACACTACTTGCAGCAAAATACCCTTCCTGGCAGGTTGTCTAAAGAAATGCTCACATTCTTGAAGAGTGGAATCAGTAGTATGCATACCACCCAATGTAATAATGGAACCAAAAGGCAAAAATTGCATTGACATCTTTAGAAAATCCCATTGAACCAAACCCAAAGTCCTAAGCCATTGAGTGCCTAAGACTAGCTCATAATCCCCTAAGGGCAAAACATTCAAATCCATTGAAAACATGTGACCTTGCATAACGACTTTAACCCCCAAACAAACACCCTTGGTCTTAATTGTTGCTCCATTAGCTACCTTAACCTCAAATGAAATAGTGAGATCTAAACATAGCTATAACTTGGAAAGTATGGCAGCATCCAAGAAATTATGGGTGCTGCCAGTGTCCATTAAGATAACAAACCAATGCCCATTAATTTTTGTTGGGGTTTATGCCCTAAAATCCAATTTATTAGCATGTCATAAATAATTAAATTGTTTAATTATATAAAACTATTTATAAATGAACTAATGGGACATTATCTTAGTCCATGAGATGCATAGTATGTGATTTATGTGAAAAGTCACAGAAGATATAAATTGCAAGTTCTTTGTAAACTCAGAATGTAGTTCGTAGTCGGTGATGAAATTAGGCGTTTCATCTGCGAAGACTATAACATATCAACTAAGATGATTTGTCTTGATCATAGAAATGGAGATTTCTAGTTGGTATGTTGATATGTTTTAAGAGTTAAGACATATTGAACTGGACCGCTTTGAGATTTATTATTCTCCTAACGACTGTCAAATGAATAATAAATCTCACGACTTCTATTTACATCAACTCTAAATCCTGAGAGAATAATGGACCTGATCATGAGATGTAGGTTGCTTTGTTATATCAGGAGTAAGATCTATAAGTTACGGTCAAAACCTCAGTATGTTGGGCAGCCGCATTTAGTGTTGATGGAACATATATTCTCAAGATGGAATTCATAATCTCTTAACTGAGATATAAAATATTCCCTTGAGATAAGTTTAATGGGTTTGGTTATTAAGAGAGTTGGGCCCAATCACTTTAGTAAGGAGTTACTAAAGTATATATTTATGGAATTGGATTTCATAAATATATGATGAATAACATTAAGAATTAAACCGGGTACTCAAGGATTAAAATATAGTAATCTTCAAAGTGGCAGTCTATATTCATAACTTTGTATTACTACGAATATTTTAATGAAGGGGTTGCATGTATAATAAAGTCTTAGGATATAATTTATTAATAAGGCCTAGAGTGCAATTATATTCATATAGTGGTATTGAATATAATTAATGGTAACTTTGGACTTGTCAAGAGTTGACAAAAAAGCCCAAGACCCATTGGAGCTAGAGTCTTATTTGTTTCCTTTTGGTCCCACTCCAAGCCACACACTAGAGCCCAATTGGAATGGCCCAAAAGGCTAGCCTAATTAGATAATTAGTTATATATAATGAGAGAAACATACAGAATTTCATAAGTCTTTTCATAAGTGTTTTTCATCAAGATTACACAAGGAATGGAATGGTTTGTATGTGAGTGTTAGACACTCTCTTATTCTCTCCTTGGAAACTGATTGAGAGACCACACATCTTGGGCATTAAGTGGAATTGGAATGAAGATTACAAGTTTTCCCAAAAACTTCTAATTTTTGGTTTTGAATTTCACCGCACCAATGTACGCTTTCTTGTTCTTAAATTCTGAAACTTTCATAGTGCATGATGATGCACGACAAAATCAGTAGGCTGGATGCTTCGGATTTTGATGGCGGCGATGATAAACCTAACTGAAAACCTGGGGAGACGAAACAAAACAGTCAGAGGCGACCGGGGTGGACCGGCCAGAAACCCTCCGATGGTAAAGTCAGTGTCTTCTCTAAACTTTGGAAGTCCCAAATACTTGGAAAAAATATTCCGTACCTTCTTTGTTTGTCGATTGTCCTTATATAATGCAAGCTAGGAACGGTTTATCAATGTAGTAACTGCTCCTATATTGGAGGATGTCGGAAGGTTCGGAAGTAACCTCCATAACTGCTATGGAGGTTATTTTAATAGGCCGTGCGTTTCGCAACGCGGTCATAGGAGGTGATTTCGTGGCAATGTCCTTGGTTTTGTATATGTTCTAAGTGTTTAAGCCTCGTCTAGGGACGGTATGTAGTGGTGATGTTTGTAGTAGGCCATCCAAGGGTCTTCCTGGACGGACGACCAAGTCCATGGACGAGCTTCCTGGGCCAGGGTGTTAAGCATTCCTTTGGACGACCTCCACGGACGAGCATGGAGTAAATCTCTAAGACACCATCAGTTGCCCCCGGTCCGTGGGTCGTCTAGAAAAATGTAGTGTGGTGTTGCCCCTTGGACGCTCGCGTTAATTCCCCACATTTCACCTCGCCACGTGTCACGATCTTAGCAGCGGAGATTCACGTCGACTCATTTTTCGAGGAGTTTGCCATGTGTCCGTTTATGAGTGGTTGTGACGTTTCAGGTACTAAAGTCTTTGCCTATAAATAGTGCAATTCCTGAGCTACCCTCTCATTTTCGAAAATTTTCTTCCCTGACACTCCTCGTCTTAGCGCCTCGTCTAGAAGTTCCCCGCGTCCATAGTCATCTAAACCCAAGTACTTTCCTTATCCTTGTTCTTAGGTTTCAAGTTTCCACAAAATGTCAGAAATTGTTCTCTCCTCGTCTAGTAATAGTATGGAGAAGGCCATAGACGAGTACCATGAACCCAGTAGCTTTAGTGGGTCGAGTGATAGTAGTGATAGTAATAGCAGTAGTGAAGGGAACACCTCAGACGAGTATACGTCTGGGGTTCCTGGGGTTCCTCTGGAGGTTCTCCAGGAAGAGTTTAAGAAGAGGACTGAGTCTGGGTCGAGGGCAGGCACCAGTGCTCCCTCGTCTACAGATCAGGACGATGAGGAGATTGTCTACAGCTGTGCTCTAAATATCCCATCTAGGACGGACGAAAAAAGGTTGGAGTCTTTGAAGTCTTGGTATCAAATCCCAGATGATTTAAACCCTAGGTTGCCCGTCCGTGGGGAATGGTGCTGCCAACCCCATTTTGGAGTTGGTATTTACGAGGCTTACCTCTTGGGGGGTTTGAGGTTGCCTCTCAATGCCTTCTCTAGGGAGTTGCTTTCTAGGTTGGGTTTAGCCATTTGTCAATTGAACCCCAACGCATGGAGACTGATCGTCTCTATGCAAGTTTTATGGAGGGAAGTCTTTGGGGGGGATCGTCCTTTAACTGTGGACGAGTTCCTCTATTGCTACAAGCCTTCTGAGATCAACCAATCCCCTGGCTTCCATCAATTCACAGCTAGAGGGGCAGATTGCAGGTTGATCCAATCCTTGGTTACCTCAGACAGGAACTGGAAGACGGAGTTTTTCTTCGTCTCTGGCCCCTGGGCTGGGAGGCCAAGTGAAGTTGATAGGGATCCACTTGGTCCCTACACAGGAGAACTAGGCAACCTTCGTCCTGAAGGTATGAGGTCGTCTGTCCTAAGTTATGTATGTTTAACTTGTTTGTTCTCGTCTAACATTTTCTTTTCTCTTTCAGGTTTTAGACGACCTCATTTGAGCAGGTTCTACGTTGAACGAGTTCAAAAGGCTCGTCTTTACCCTGACAGGACGTTCCATTTCTTGGTAAGTTTAAGACGCCTGGCAGCTTGGGGTCTAGGACCAGAGCCGTCTGTCGAAGCTATTGCTCACGAACGTACTGTCCGTAGACGTAAGTTTTTTTTTTTTTTTTTTTATATATATATATATATATCCTCGTCCTTACTTAGCTTATTTATTATCTTCATCCATGTTTGTAGGAATGGCTACCATGAACCAAAATAAAGGCAAGGATGTGGTGGACGAGGTGGCTGGGCAAGGGGTTCAATCCCAAGCTCGTCCATCCGCTGGCGACAAACGAAAGGCCTTGTCCAAGGCAATCGATTTGGGAAAGCTTCCTAGTCGACGCAAAGAGAAAAGAGTCAAGCATGGCCCGTCCAAAACTGGGGTCGTCCAGGCCGACTCTGCGCCTTCTGTCCAGCAGACTCCCGTCCAGGTCCATGACGTTAAGGACGAGTTTGTTGATCCGCCGTCCAGGCACACGCCGTCCACAGTTCAAATGCCTGTCTCACCCCAACCATCCAGCCAAGTCCCTCTGACCCTCCTTGAAGACGAGGACCTTGCTTGGGGGAGGTTTGAAAGGGTGGTGACTGACCAGGACGTGGCGGCGTGCTACAACATGTCCTTGAAGGACTTTGAGCACTCTGGTGTTCATGATCTTTTCAAGGTAATAATTTTTTCTTCGTCCTTATCTTATCTCGTCTTAACAATACTTTTCCTTGTCTGAAAGATTTAAATTTTATGTAGGCAATGTCCAAGTTCATTGCTGCGTCTAGACAGGCAACACAGCTGGACAAGACGAGGATTTTGCTGGAGAGGAGGGTGCAAGAAGTGAAGGACGAGAGCAAAAGATGGGCTGGAGTGGCAGGCAAAGCCAAGGACGAGCTGAAGGAGTTGCAAAACCACGTCGAAGAGCTGAAGACGGACATCATCGAGAAGGACACTCGTCTTGATCACCTTCAGAAGAAGAATGACGAGCTGAGTGCCCTTCTTAAAGAGGCTAAGAGAGACGCGGTTGCGGAGTTCATGGCGTCCAAGGAGTACACTGATTCTTTGGATACCAACTATGCAGCTGGGTTTGAAAACTTTAGGATGGACGTCATGGAGCACTTTCCCAATCTCGATTTCAGCTCCATAAAGCTCAACCTTGGTGGCGCTGCTTCAAGCTCTCTTCTCCAGACGAGCTCTGAGGACGTGAACATTGAGGACGACGCCACCACTTTGCCAGCCCAAGACGACCCTAGTGCTGACCCTCCTCAATGAAGACTTAACTCTTTTTTGTATTTTTGTTTTTATTTGAGCCATTGTTTAAGACTCTTATATGTAATGCTTTATATGTAATGCAAGTACACTTTCCCCGTCCACAGTTTTAGGACGGTGTTTTAAACAATGTTGGGGGTTTTTGGACGTTGGTTGTCCACCCTTTATGGCTAATGAATGCATCTTTGCTCGTTTTTCAGTCATTGTATGGACTAGTTTAATTCGCTTTTCAATAAACTTTAATTCTTGACTCGTCCTTCATGGGGACTTGTGGTATGGACGAGCTTAGCTTGTGATGTGCTTAGAACGGGTCGTCCACAAAAAGTGCTTTTGTTGGCTAATATTATGCTTCGCCCATTTTTTTGAACGAGCATTTGCCTAAGGACGAGATATCAGTTTTTTCAACACGTTTCAACTTTTTTCACTCGTCCATGCTTTAGGCTATTTTTTAGTTGGATTTTACACCTGCATTTCCTCGTCCATTTCTAGGTTGAGATGTTGGCGCACCAGTTTCTCCCGTTTTGGACGAGCTTGCCTTATTTTTGCTTCATCCTGTTCTAAGGAAAGCTTATAGACGATACATGCATCAGCTCGTCCCTTGGTCAGGACGAGTATTGCTTGGCTTTATCCTTATTTTAAAGAAAGCTTATGGACAATACATGCATAAGCTCGTCCCTTGGTCAGGACGAATATTGCTGGCTTTATCCTTATTTTAAGGAAAGCTTATGGACAATACATCCTTGCGTCCAAGGATTTGCCTCATCTTTAGTATTTTCACACATACTTGGATATATTTCAAAATACATCACATATATGCTTTCAAGAAACTGTAAATATTCGTCCATAGGAATGGCACATGCTTGAGAGCTAGTGCCTTTAGGGAATTACAAACGGTTTAATACAGTAGTTCATAAGCAGTACACATCTAAAACATTAGTAGTAAGCATTTATTAGAAAACTACTTCGGATATCCATGACATCTGATGCTCGTCCATGGACTTTATTGATAGTATCTTCTCAAATGTTCAACGTTCCAGGGGTGTTCCAGCTTCCGTCCGTCCAGAGCTTCCAAATAGTAGGATCCTTGTCTCTTGCAGTTAATAACCCTGTAGGGTCCTTCCCAATTTGGTCCCAGTTTCCCATGAGCAGGGTTTTTGGTGGCCAAGGAAACCTTCTTTAGGACGAGGTCCCCTATATTGAAGCGCCTGGGTTTGACCAGAGTATCATAGTGTTTGGCCATCAAGTTTTTATACCTTGTTGTTCTCTGTTCTGCATTCATCCGTACCTCGTCTAGGAGATCGAGGTTTAGACGAAGCTGGCTACCATTTTCTCCATCCTGATACTTCATCACCCTATGGCTGGCCATATGCACCTCCGCAGGTATGACTGCTTCGCTCCCGTAGGCCAGTTTAAAAGGTGTTTCCCCTGTGGGGGTCCTTGCTGTCGTCCTGTAAGCCCAAAGAACACCGGGTAGTTCGTCTGGCCATACACCCTTTGCCCCGTCAAGCCGAGTCTTGATGATTTTCAGCAAGGATCGGTTTGCGACTTCTGCTTGGCCATTCGCCTGTGGGTGGGAGGGGGAGGAATAATGATTCTGGATGCCGAAGTGTGCACAGAATTCCCTGAATAGTGCATTGTCAAACTGTCGTCCATTGTCCGATACTAACACCCTGGGTACCCCGAACCGGCATAAGATGTTCTTCCAAACGAAATGTTTGACATTTTGCTGTGTAATCTTTGCTAGCGGTTCTGCTTCTATCCATTTAGTAAAGTAATCAATACCCACCACCAAAAACTTCATCTGCCTGGTTCCCAGTGGAAAAGGACCCAAAATGTCTAACCTCCATTGCGCGAATGGCCAAGGGGCCATCATAGGAGTAAGGTACTCTGCGGGTTGTTTGGGGACGTTGCTGAACCGTTGGCACTTGTCACATACTTTGACATAGGCTTTTGCGTCTGCTTGCATTGTTGGCCAATAATACCCTGCACGGACGAGTTTATGCACCAGTGCTCTTGCCCCCGAGTGGTTTCCACAGGATCCTTCATGAACCTCTCTTAACACATAGTTTGCCTCGGCCGGAGCTAGGCATCTCAAGTAGGGTTGGGAAAAACCTCTTTTGTACAGCATATCATCCACGAGGACGTATCTGGCCGACCTGATTCTCAGTTTCTTGGCCTCGTCCCTTCCCTCTGGTAGCTTTCCATCTTTCAGGTATGCCAATATCGGTGTCATCCAATTGTCTTCACCCTCTATCTGCTGTACTTCTGGCAGATCTATGCTTGGCATGTATTGTACTTCGTCAAACTCATCCACTTGTCCGCTTGCCGAGGCTTCTTTCGCTAAAGCGTCTGCTTTCATGTTTTCTTCCCTAGGTACCTGGATGAAGCGAGCCTCTTTAAACTTTTTCACGAGGCGTCGCACCTTGCTAAGATACCTCTTCATGCGCTCTTCTTTCGCCTCGTATGTCCCATTCACTTGGCCCATGATTAGCTGGGAATCACCATGGACGAGTATTGACTCTACTCCTAAGGACTTCGCCAATTCTAGCCCCTTCAGAAGAGCCTCGTACTCGACTTCGTTGTTGGTTGCTGCATACTGTAGGCGGACGTTGTATTCCAGCTCATCTCCTTCTGGGGATGTCAAAATGACTCCTACCCCGCCTGCATGTAATGTGGAAGATCCATCGACATGGATGACCCATCTTTGAACGCTGCCCAGCTCGTCCAAACCGTCGATGTTAAGGGTAAACTCCGCTATGAAATCTGCTAGTACTTGTGCTTTTATTGCGCTTCTTGGCAGGTACCTGATTTCGAATTCTCCCAGTTCAATAGCCCATTGGACTAGTCGCCCTGCGGCTTCCAACCTGTTCATTGCCTTTTTCAATGGATGGTCTGTCAAGACATTGATGATATGCGCTTGAAAATAGTGTCTCAACTTCCTCGAGGCCGTAATCAAAGCGAAGGCCAACTTTTCCATCATAGGATATCGTCCTTCTGCTCCTCTCAGAGCTCGGCTGGTATAGTAGACTGGTTTCTGTACCTTTCCTTCTTCTCTGATCAACGCCGAGCTAACAGCATGCGAGGACACCGCTAGATACAAGTATAGTTCTTCACCAGGTATGGACGGACTTAGCAGTGGAGCGGTGGTCAGGTAGGCTTTAAGTTCTTGGAAGGCCCTCTGACATTCGTCCGTCCACTCGAAGGCTTTTTTCAGAACCTTGAAAAATGGTAAACACTTGTCAGTTGCTTTGGAGACAAACCTGTTGAGCGCAGCGACTCGTCCAGTGAGTGCTTGGACTTCTTTAATGTTTACTGGCGGCTTCATGTCAATGATGGCCTGGATCTTATCGGGGTTCGCTTCGATCCCTCTATGCGACACCATGAATCCAAGAAATTTTCCTGACGAAACTCCAAAAGCGCACTTGCTAGGATTTAGCTTCATATTGTACCGCCTGAGTGTGTCGAAGGTTTCCTGAAGGTCACCCAAGTGGTTCTTCTCATCCAAACTTTTCGCTAGCATATCGTCTACATAAACTTCCATATTTCGTCCGATTTGTGGCTGAAACATCTGATTAACCAGCCTCTGGTAAGTTGCCCCTGCGTTCTTTAAACCGAAGGGCATCACCTTGTAACAGAACAGGCCCTGGCTCGTCACAAAGGACGTCTTTTCCTGGTCCGCCTCGTCCATCTGTATTTGGTTATAGCCCGAGAAAGCGTCCATGAAGCTTAACAGCTGATGACCAGCTGTTGAATCCACCAGCTGGTCGATGCGTGGCAAGGGGTAGCTGTCCTTGGGGCAAGCTTTATTCAGATCAGTGAAGTCCACGCACATTCTCCACTTGCCGTTCGCTTTCTTGACCATTACTACGTTGGCCAGCCACTCTGGGTAATAGACTTCTCGAATGAACTGCGCTGTCTTCAACTTCAGGACTTCTTCCTTAACAGCCTTGTCCCGTTCTGGAGCAAAAACTCTTTTCTTCTGACGGACGGGCTTGTAAGACGGGCATACATTCAATCGATGTGTGATGACACTTGGATCAATTCCCGGCATGTCTTCGTGGCTCCAGGCAAACACATCTACACTCGTTTGCAAAAAATGGATGAGGTCTTGCTTTGTTTCATTCTTCATGCTTGTTCCAATTCTAGTGAACTTTTTGGGGTCATTTTCGTCCAAAGGGACGTCCTCAAGTACTTCGGTAGGCTCTGCAACAACTCTCCTTTCTTCTATGTTCATCGTCTGAGCTACCTCGTCCATGGCTAGCATGGCTAGGTAGCATTCTCTCGCTGCTAGCTGATCTCCTTGCACTTCCCCCACTCCGTGCTCTGTAGGGAACTTGACCGACAAGTGGTAGGTGGACGTCACTGCCTTCCAACTGTTCAGGGTAGGTCTTCCAATGATAGCATTATACGACGACGAACAGTCCACCACGAGGAAATTTATCTCTTTCGTTGTCTGCTGTGGATGTGTTCCCACCACTACAGGCAGCGCAACGATCCCCAATGGTTGCACCTTCATTCCTCCAAACCCTACCAAGGGTGAATTCACTGGGCGTAGTAAGTCTCGTCCGAGGTTCATTTGCTAGAAGGCAGGGTAGTACAGGATGTCCGCCGAACTGCCGTTGTCAACTAGCACCCTTCTGGTCGTATAACCTGCGATAAGCAGGGTAATAACGATCGCGTCGTCGTGGGGGTGGTGAAGCCTCGCAGCGTCCTCGTCTGTGAAGGTAATAGATTGTTCCTCAGCTTCCCTCGTCCTGATAGGTCGTCCTGAGAGTTGAACATTCTGCACTACCTTCAGGTATGTCTTTCGTGACCTGGAAGTCTGTCCTGCTGAGGTTCCTCCAAAGATCGTCCTTATTTCTCCTAGCGGTGGTCGGGGCGCCTCTTCCAGCTTTCCTTTCAACTTTTCATCCTTCTGATCTCGTCCAAGGAAGTTCCTCAGTTTTCCCTGCCTGATGAGGTTTTCTATTTGCTGTTTTAAATCGAAACATTCGTCCGTGTCATGCCCGTGGTCTCTGTGAAAGCGGCAATACTTATTCTTATTGCGCTTGTTGGGGTCTCCTTTCATCTTTTCTGGCCATTTGAGGGATGGATCATCCTTGATCTGCATAAGCACTTGGTCAAGCGGGACACTCAGAGACGTGTAGGGCTAACTTCGTCCTGAGGATGAAGCTGGCCTCCTATTATCTTGATCCCTTTTTTCCCCTGCGCGGGCCTTCTTTGGACGGGGAGCTTGCTCCTGGTGACGGGTGTTGTCTCCTTCCCTTCTTTCAGCTCTCTTCCTCTTCTTAGCTATGATCGCATCTTCTGCATTCATGAAATTTTGGGCCGAATGGACGAGTTCAGCCATGGTCTGAGGCTCTTGCTCATAGAGCTTGTGGATGAACAAGTCAGAATTGACCCCGTTGTGGAAGGCCGCCAGTAGTAGTTTGTCGTCCAACTCGTCTACAGTGAGGGCTTCTCTGTTGAAACGAGTAATGAAGGAGCGCAAGCTCTCGTTTTCCCCTTGCTCAATTGTGAGCAAACTGGACGAGGAACGTTTATGCCTTTGTCCTCCAATAAAATTGTTGACAAATAGTTTACTCAACTCTTCAAACGAACTTACAGAATTTGGAGGTATTTTGCTGAACCATACTCGTGCCGGTCCTTTAAGCGTGGTAGGGAAAGCTCTACACATGATCTCGTCTGGAACTCCTTGGAGATGCATTGTGGTTTTGAAGGTTGCTATGTGATCGCATGGATCACGCGTCCCGTCATATGAGTCTAAGGAAGGCATCTTGAACTTAGCAGGCAGGGGATGGTTGTTAATGGAGGCTGAGAAAAGGGAGTCCGTACGGTGAACCAAGTCTTCTACGGGATTCGTTCTCCTCATGTTCTCCCTCATTTCTTCCATAGCCTTACGCATTTGGTCCATTTCCCTCTCCAAGTGTGGCACTCTTCGTGAAACGGTACCCCTCGATTGGCCTTCGGGGTCGGCGTTTTCTCGAATCTCTTGACTCTGGGCTTGTCCTTCCTCGAACCTCTCCTGACGCTGCCTCCGCAAGTGGATCTCCCTAGTCAACTCCTGTTTCTGACGGGTTAACTCTGCCATGGCGGCTGCCATGGATTGTATGTGTTGGAGGGCTGGCTGTTGAGCGACTGGCGCTGACTGTCGATCGCGGTTAGGATTGCTGGAGGCATCTCTACTTTCTTGGTGGCCTGGGCTGGTAGCCCTTGACCTTGTTCGAACCATACAGCCTTTTGTTGAAGGAAAATAGTTAGTACAAACTTATCTTTCCCACAGACGGCGCCAACTGATGATGCACGACAAAATCAGTAGGCTGGATGCTTCGGATTTTGATGGCGGCGATGATAAACCTAACTGAAAACCTGGGGAGACGAAACAAAACAGTCAGAGGCGACCGGGGTGGACCGGCCAGAAACCCTCCGATGGTAAAGTCAGTGTCTTCTCTAAACTTTGGAAGTCCCAAATACTTGGAAAAAATATTCCGTACCTTCTTTGTTTGTCGATTGTCCTTATATAATGCAGGCTAGGAACGGTTTATCAATGTTGTAACTGCTCCTATATTGGAGGATGTCGGAAGGTTCGGAAGTAACCTCCATAACTGCTATGGAGGTTATTTTAATAGGCCGTGCGTTTCGCAACGCGGTCATAGGAGGTGATTTCGTGGCAATGTCCTTGATTTTGTATATGTTCTAAGTGTTTAAGCCTCGTCCAGGGACGGTATGTAGTGGTGATGTTTGTAGTAGGCCATCCAAGGGTCTTCCTGGGCGGACGACCAAGTCCATGGACGAGCTTCCTGGGCCAGGGTGTTAAGCATTCCTTTGGACGACCTCCACGGACGAGCATGGAGTAAATCTCTAAGACACCATCAGTGCATGTTATCAATTACGAATGAGGTAGATCCGTTAATTTTCTGCTGCGTATGTTTTGTATGTGATACGAACATGTATTTTTCCCAACAATTTTACCCTTAATTCTTATGGTACCAAGTGAAGGACTTCCTAAGAGAGCACAAAGAGTAATTTCTGCCTTAGCCATTTTAGATTCAATCTCAATAGATTTAGAATGAAGCACATCAGATTTAGAACACAAGGGCATCTCATTATCATTAAGTTCTATCAGTTGCACATGAGAACAAGGACCTTGAAATGGGTAAAGACCTTCTAATAAGAAAAGTTTAGCAGACTAACAATGATGCCCAGGTTGAAATTTCTCATCACAATTAAAACAAAGTCCCGTCTTTCTTCTCTCCTCCATTTGTGCTGGTGACAACCTCTGTAAGGGCAACTTAAACTTTGAGTCCAACTTAACATCAGGTCTTGGTCCAAGAATTGAAGGTTTATACAATTCTGATGAAGAAAGTTTTTGAGACTTCTTGCTACACATCAAATACTCTTCATGAATTTTTGCCAAACCAAAAGCCTCATTGAAATTCTTTGGATTAAGCATTTTCACAGGCAGCCTAACTTCATCTTTAAGACCACTGAAGAAACAACTCAGTTTATGATCCTCTGATAGATCCCTAATTCTGTTAGAGGGAGCTTCAAATTGCCCTTTGTAATTAACCACATTACTTGTTTGGTGCAACCAGGTCAGAGCCTCCATTGGATCCTCATAAGCAGAGGAACCAAACCTAATCAACAATGCTTCCACAAAGCTCTCCCTAGCCACGAGCACACCTGTTGCTTCACAGTCTTGAAACCAAATTAAAGCACCGGCATCCATATGAAAAGAAGCCATTAGAAGCCTCTCATTGAGTGGAGTATGATAGAAATTGAAATACTAATTAGCTTTATACACCCAGGCTGCAGGGTCATCTCCTTTGAATCTAGGAAATTCAAGCCTTGCACTCTTTGACAAACTTGGTAATGGAAGAGTTACAGCGTGAGATATTGGAGATGACTTTGGTGATGGTGGTTGTTGTCTCTTTTCTTTAGCTTCAGTTAGCTTCTGCAAAACGAGGCTAATGGCATTCAATTGTTGGGTGATTTCTTGAAGAGAATGGGCATGATGGTCAGAGGTAGTTTTTAAGGAAGCAATGGATTCATAGATGTATGAAGTGGATCACGTTTCAGTCATGGTCACAGGAAAGAGGGCTCTGATACCAATTGTTAAGAGCTTAGCTAAATTAGAAAATGGAAGGAAGGAAGAAGGTGATGGATAAGGGAATTAGAGAAAAAGAGAGAGTGTTGCTTCGAGGGAGCTACCTCTAGAATAGAGCAGGGGTTAAGGGAGAGAAGAGGAATTTAATTGGAATGTTCTTTCTCACCCTTTCTCATTCATCAATTGAGCTATATACAATGTACAATCAATCCTCATGAACTGCCAGTAACTAACTACCTCCCTTAACTAACTTCCACCATGTCATCAGTACCATCTAACTAACTAACAGACTTAACTACCCAATAAGCTTGATAGCTACCTTGAGATACAACACCAATATTACACCAAAGGTTACATCAAAACTAAGCACACACATTACAACTAAGCACAAACAGTACAACTAAACACATTACAATTGAGCACACACTAAGCACTATACAATCAGGATCCTAGCAATAACTCAAAAAATTTATAGAAATAACATATTTTTAAGATGGATAATGTTTAGATAAAATACTTTAGCAGTATATTATGTTCTCCTATTAAATTTAAACATTTGGTTGTATTGACTAATAAAACACAAGATTAAATTCTATAAAGATGTGGTGTAAAATTCATATTTTACCTCTTCAATCTCAACATGTCATATTATCTTATTACATATAATAAGCACAACTACACCCAATTAATTCTAATACGCATAGATAAATCAAATCAAATTGGGAGTTTATTGAGATGTTATTAGGTATGGTTGGATGTATTGAAATTTGAGTAAAATGCTGATGTGAAAATTTTTTATTGAATAGTGTAAAACATATATTTTACATCTCATCCTTACCCAATTCGGACTCATAAAACACAAATAATATCATCTTTTTAAAGGAAAATTTATTCAATATATTTAGTTGTTTAAATTCAATTGGTGAATCTAATGTACTGCGCCAATGATATCAATACAATGTATCTAACTTTTTACCATTTCGAGATGTAATCCCAATACACCATTGTGATTCTCTCTCTCACACACACACACTCACACACAAATCCATTACACCATATATAAATTTACTTCACTTCATAGCAAAATCTGTCATATATAAAACCGAAGATATTTAGCTTTGTGTTGACCTCAAGATATTACATAAGCTTTTGAGAGTTGAGACTTCCACAATTTTATATGTCAATTATTTTAATTGTGTTTAAATTTCTTTATAAGAAAAACCAAAGTTTTAATCTAGCATCCTCCCACAGTCCCACTTATTGTATAATTTTAAAAATAAAAGCATTATTATTAATATTAATGTAAACAATATCATGTCATTTATTTGTTAGATTTAAGTGCACACGCTCTTTGTAAATGTCACAAGACATAATAACTTCTTATAAATTATTAGTTGAAAAATCATAATGTTATAAGTGTTCTATATGCTTTTATCACTTTCAATAAATTTTATGTGAATAACATGTTTATCTATAAACTCATGTTTGATGTATAGTTTTTAAAATTTAAAATTTAAAATTTTAAACCCTTTAAAAACGAGATAATCATAAAATTTTAATCGCTTTAATATTTTTGTAAGTATCAATGGTAAAAGGAAATAATGCAATCAAATTTTGGTTATAAATGCTTTGTGGAGCGAACAAGATTCTTGCACTACTTTTGGCCATTTTATAGCCAATGTGAAGGTCTTTACAAACTCTTTCTCTCATGTCAAGTTTTTTCATACACGTTGACAATGAAATTTTGTAGCTCATAATTTACTTTGACATGTTAGCAGTTTAGTGACGTAGATGGAAGATGTTCTTCTTCATATAAATGATGTATTTTTAACTTGCTATTGCCAGTTTTCCTTATTAATATTCAATCTTTTCTTCTATAAAAAAAAATAAAAATTGGTTTTGTAAAAATAATCATCAAATAACAAAATTATAAAGTTTTGTAACATTAACAATAATTAAACAAGATTTAGCGAAAACCTACCTCCATTAACTAATAAAAAATTAAACCTAACTTGTCACTTAATATCTAACCAAGACCTAAATGAAATCGATACTATTTAGGAGGGGGAAAAATCTATAATAATCCTATATATCTTTTTACTGCCCTAATTTATTATGTAAATATTTAAACGATTAATACATGTTTCATATTTAAATTATTTTTATAAATCATGTCATTACTTTTTTTTTTTTTTTGAGAAGAAAATCATGTCATTACAAATCGTATATGCTAGATAAAAAAATGTGTTTCAGAGAATATTCTCTTATTCTTGGATGAAAGCTTTAGTTAATAAAAAATAATAATAAAAATGGTTTGGCAATTTATGAAACTTATGGGTAATGAAGTAATTTCACGTGATGGCACCTTTCATTCCTACGCGGAGAGCACTCCATGTCTGACGCACCTTGTTTTGACTCGAATAAGAGGGAACATCGAATCATGACCGTCCATCCCCGATGCGGAATCTGATAACACTTTAACAAGTCACCTCCTCAGGAAAGATGAAGATTTTTAGATAATAATATTCTCTCAGATTAAATATGGGACCCACAGTTTTGACGTCAACTTGGCTTTACGGCTACGATTGTTTTTGATCTGACGGATAGGAACGAGCCACGCCACCTAGGAATGAAGGGAGTAATTTAATATCTGCCAACGAGTACCTGAGACAGCATCTCGACACGTAGTACCTGAGAATGGTCCCCATGAGCTTTTGCCATATGTCGGTGTCCTCCGACGTGTCCCACGCACAAGGCCGTTATCCGTACCAATAATAATTCTACAACTCCTTAACCTTTACACTATATTTCAATTTGATGATTAACCTTTTAATTATGTCAATTTGGTTCATAACTTTTTAATGCTATGTCAATTTAGTGTCTGCCATTATATATTGGAAGAAAATTACTTACATTGCAAATGGCCAAAATAAAATTTTTGTTTATTGTCACATTAATAGAAACTAATTTTTTTATTTTGCCTATTAGACATATCACCAATTTTAATCCAAAAGATAATTACATGGACTAAATTGACACGACATTAAAAGGTTAGAAATTAAATTAAAATATGATGTATAGGTAAGGATCAAATAAATAATTTTCCCATTATGCTACTAGCATAGCACACACATTCCTCAGTTTTTCACTATCTATAGCCTGCCCCTCCTTTCATTTTAGTTTCAACATCTTCGTGCCCACAAAAGTTTTCATAAAATATTTTATAATTGTTGATATCGAATGTCATTTTTGGTAAGCCTTAAATTATTGTTAATGGTGAGTAAAGATAAGAATCAATAAAATTTTACAAATTCAATTGTTGTAAAAATTTTTATATTTTTTATATTAATTTTTAAATTTTGGACAAAAAAAAATTATATTTTTACATTTACGAATCATTATAGTCATGCATACTTTATATGGTAGATTAAACAAATGTGTATAATATTGTGCACACTTTACATAAATAGTGAATGTAACATATAATTATCCTTATATCATATCTTAATGCCCTTAGGTCCTAATTTTCACTCAATACCTCATTTAGGAGCGTTCTCTATTTAATGGTTAGTCCAAATTTCTAGACATTTATCCATTTACTAGTTTATTTCATTTAATTTCATAGTCGAGAAATAAGGATTTAAACCTTAAACGTCTTCATTGAAAACCCTGAGAAATGTCAATTGAGTTATAAGGCTCTTAGTCATTTATTATTGTCATTTGAGTTTGATTTAGTGCCTTCTTTTTTCTATTATTCATTTTTATTAAATTGATGCAAACAAGTATTTTCTTAAGAAGTGGTTGAAGGTAATGTTCATAACCTTTATCTTGAAAATATAGATATTTCATTTGTGGTGTTGTATTTGTGTCAAACACATGACATGTTTAAGACATTTTTGCATGTTTGTCCCAGCGTTTTGTTTTTTTGTTTTCTTGTTTCTTTTTTTTTTTTTAAATGCAAGACACTACTAGGACATGGGAGTGACACTAATATTTTATTTATTTTTAGTTTAAATCATGGACACTTATTTAGTTATATTTTATTTGCTCTTTTGGATTTTATTATTGGTTTAAATTTTGATTTCTAAACATCCTTTATTAATCATGAATTCAATTAATTTCCATTATTACTCTTTAATTTATATATATTTGAAATTATATGAAAAAATAAATATTTAAAAATATAAATAAAAATATGGGTTGTGTTAACGGGCACGGTGCCTGTTAACAACACATTTTGGTTAATTTTTTGAATAGTTTTTTCAGCTTTTAATAGATTTTCAATTTTTGGTAATTTTTTTTTATCCCTTTTGGTAATTTATTTGACAGCTTTTTTTTCCTTTTTTTAAGTGAAACACAAAAAGGAAATTTTAACAAGCACCGCAAGGTTCTTGTTAACATTTCCCTAAAAATATATTTGATAATTGATTAATATATATATATATATATATATATATATGCTGACTGTTGTGTCCTATCCTAATTTGTCAAAAAAATTTGTGTCATACCCATACCTTTGCTTCTGTATCTGCTTCCTAGATATTTACCTAAAGTGGTTTCTTAATTTTTTGTTGTGTAAACACTTGCAGGTTATGTTCCATGGTTGTCAATAATAGTGTTATATAGGAGATTTAATAATTTATTCCTTGGCCTTTGCCTATTATATAGCAAGCAATATAGGGGATCAGGCTTCCATTAATTGTTGTTCGATTCAAAAGCTGGCTCCTCTGCTTGAGATGTTCGTTGTGGCAGTCATAGCTAGCTAGCTAGAGAATTTTTGTTTTGATCCGGTGGGCAGGTTATGTACTTGTATTTCTTTGTGAGCCACTTCCATACGTATATAATATACGACAGGAATCATAAGTGTATGGCAATGTAAAAGATTTTTGCCAAGTTAACAGACCCGTATATTGGCAGTGTACAAAGACCTATGGACTGAGGGGATAATAGCTAGAGGGTTTAAAACCCATTGTGTAATTCGTAAGTCGAATGGGTGTGCAACAAACCACAAAATGAAATAGAAAGAAGCAGAAAAGGAAGAATATAAAAATAGAAAGAAAAGAAAAGAAGAAGCCATTTTTGTTAGAGAAATTAATTTGTTTACAACATCAATTACCTCTTAAATTGAATATGCTAGCTTGAACCCTAATGGCCATGACTGCGGATTAATACCTACATGTAACCTCTAAAGTTGACTTCAATGAACAAATCTTATCAGATAGCTAATATCATGCCTATCTTTTTGTTTAATGATATATATATTTAATATATTGTAAAATAACAATGTTTGAAAGCTATTTTGTTGGTGGTGGACGGGGTTGATTTCAAGCTCTAGAATCTAGACCTATTCTTAGCATCATATTGAAAGGGGCAGCATAAAATATAGGCTCACGACGACTATGGCATTTGGCAAGTTTTTACAGTCGTGCTGAAGTGGGCAAGGGAAAGGAAACGTGGAACTTACTTCGACTGTTATAAAAAGGGTCCATGACTTCGGTTTTGTAGGACCATGTTTCATGTGGAGAAATGGGACAGAAGGAGATGCAGCTATTTGGGAGAGACTTTGATCGATCATGCACCAATGCCAATTAGACCACCTGCCGATTTGATGCAATGCGGTGCAAAAATCTTTGGTGTGGGGAGAAAGAACAACCTGACGGCACTCACATATATGCAATGAGCAAACATGCCAAACAATACAAAGAAATATAAATTGCACTCTTTAAGTTTGACTGAAATTTGTTTCAATTTACTAATTATACTTTCTTTCAATTGTGCCCTTTAAGTTTTAAATTTGTTCAATTTAGACATTTTATCCAATTTCATTAAAAATATTTCTCACATGAAAAAAAGAACAATAAAATTAATACAAATATTTTATAAATTTTTTATGTGAGAATATTTTTTTTATTAGTTTTTTTTAGAAGAATGCTGCAAATTTTATTAAGAAAAGCTAGCCATGATCTACTAGAAATACAACATTAAGGTTTGGAAGAACATTCTACATCTACACCAAGAAACCACTGACATGTCTAGTATGTCTAGCAAGGTTGTGAGCAACTGAATTTCCTTATCTCTTAGAAAAAACAACATTAACAAAGGAATTCAACAAAAAAAAATTGTTTTGTCTATGAGATGACCAAAAGAAGCATTGTCGCAGAACAAAGCTTTAAAAATTAAGTACTATAGAATTACCTTCACTATGAGATGACCAAAAGAAGCAAAAGAAGCATTGTCACAGAACAAAGCTTTAAAAATTAAGTAATTCAGAATTACCTTCAAGAATAATGGAAGAGGCACCAATATCCTTAGCAAAGAGTAATGCTCTAATGGCAGCCAAGGCTTCAACTTCATCCACGGATTGTGGTAGAGTGGATTTGTCTAATATCGATGCAATAACCAGCCCCTTAATTAGTCAATTGCAAACTTAACGTCAATTTTTTAATGAAATTAAACAAAAAGCCTAAATTGAATAAATTTGAAACTTAAATGGCTCAATCGAACCAAAGTAAAGTTAAAGACCTAAAATGAATTTCATTTAAACTTAGAGGGTCCAATTTGCATTTTATTTATTTCTTTTTATATAAAAGAAGAAGTTATTTTGAGATATAGATTTTTTATTTTAAAATAAATCTCCTCTCTTAGAGAAGCAAGGTGTAGACACCCCATTTCATTTCGACCTACATCTAAGCTCCCTGGTCCCAATAATGAGAAATCAAATCGCTACCAAAATGATCAACACTATGTGTGGAACCCAATGATGATGACAAACCTAAACATGATCCAATACAGTCTAAGCTCAAGCTCAATTATGTAAATATGTAGGAAACCAAAAAGACAATTTTGACCTAATTTGGCCTAGGCTTACAAAGAATGCGTGCGCTGGGTATTTAACGAATATGCACCCAATTTGTGCCATACGCGCTCTTCAAATAGAAAGCCTAAAATCACCTCATTTTCATTTTGATGAGATTCAAGGGCAACCAGCTTGATCAACTGGTTGCCCAAATGTGTCATCAAACCCTAGCTACCCATTTCCCCTATAAATACCCTCATTTCTAACATCCAAAGGGGTTAGAAAATTAAGCCTTGCTGAAACTCTACCAAAATCCCCTCTAAGCACTTAAACTTTGAGTTCTAAGGCTAAAAGGGTAGAAAGGTTGAGAATTAGATTGATCTTCAGATTTCTTGGTTTGAAGGTAGTCTCTTTCTCACCCATATTCGAATTCTAGTTTGGATCAAGTTTACAAAATATTACCACTTGGGGCATCTTAGTTTACCCTAATCAATTACTCAACTTATCCTCTCACACATATAGCTTTGGTAGCCGATTTTGCCCAATAGACTGGTTAAAACTACATCATTATAAGTGCTATGAGAATGAGGAGGAGATGTAGATCTTTTCCATGACCTACATTTTCCTCATCGATTCTTATTTCTATTATGTTTTTTGTTGTTGTTTTTAAGCATTAATATGTTGTCTTGCATGTATATATCTCATGTTGTGTCTTTAATTTTGTTTAGTTCTGCTATTTGTGTTAAGAACATGTAAGAACACTAATCTGCCTCAAGATGCGTACGAACAAGATAAGATGCGTATGCATTGATATCTTGGCGTACACACCTTTTCTGCAGCTAGGGTTATTGTTTTGGTTGTTTTCTGGATATCTGCCTTGAGTCTCAAGTGCGTACATTGGTAGAAGAGTGCGTATGCACCTTTCTTATGGCGTATGCCAATTTGAGCTCAATCAGATTTCTTGCCTTTTCTGTTTTCTCTTGTTATTAATGCCGTGTTTTATTATCTTTTCTTATCTACTTTTACCCACCTTTAATGTATATATCTTGTTTGTCTTTGTTTCCTTTCTTGTTTGACATTAATTGTAATACCAAAAACATTTCTTTTTCCTTCTTTTTCAATCTTCAAACCCTAATTCAGTCTCTCTCTTCTCTCTTATTCAATCTTTAATTCTAATTCAAACTCAATAAGACAACTAAAAGTCTTAAGATAAATAAGGCAAACATTTCAAATATGAAAGACTTAAATACTTTCTAAACTTAACGTCAATAGTTATTTAGCATTCAATTCATTTGAGTCTAATTAGCTATTCAAATATAAGGAAAGTGTTTCAAAGGAGGCTTTAATACAATTAGACTAATTGATTTGAACTCAAAAGTGAAGTTAACCAAACCCTAATCAGTCAAATCTTTGTTAAGCCTTAAAAGTCACAAAACTCTTAATGTCAAATCAAGACAACTCAATTCTAATAAAGGTAAAACACACGTCAATTAATGAAGATTCCACTTCAATTAATAATCTTCCTCATAAGACTTAAACATCCTTTGGAGTAAGACTCGCAACCCTGTTTGGTACCCATACAACGCATACGTGCATGATTGGGTATACACATGCACACACTTGTTTGTCTTGTCATGTTGTCTTCTATGCCATGCCTTGTGTCTTTGAGTTCATTGCCATTAATAAGTTTTTTTTCCGTGACTATCTTTATGCTTTGATGTTCACATGTCCACATCGCTTTCCATATCTTGCCTGACATGACCTATACACTAGGTCTAGATGCAAATGCACACTTTTGAACTTCTAGGATAAATCTGCCTTCTGTCCAAATCAAGGCTTGCTATGGCTGGGTAGGCTTGGGGCGCCTAACCTCTTCCCATGTACCTTAATTCCAGACCTTATCTGGTAGAAAGACCTTCATAGAGTCATTTCTTTGGTTCCTAGACCAAGGTTGTCAAAATCAAGATCCTATGTAGGATCGTGGGAGGTAGGTAAGATTGTGGATTGTAGAATCGGATCATGGATTGTAAGATCCCACATTATTTGAGAAAAAAAAACACATTAGTATGTCAAATAATCACATAAATTATACATTCATTCATAAAAAACTAAAAATTTGCATCCATTTGATGTAATTACCATACATCACTACATCCATTAGTAAGTATCACTTACAGAGGCCAAAAATCTCAAAATGTGTCACTCTATTGGGATGTTATTTTTTATTTAGGTCCAATTGACACTATATTTCTCTACCTTATAATAGTAAAATTAGGTCTATTAGGATATTATTTTTCATTTGGGTCCAACTAAGTCTTCTGTTAAGTTAAAGAAGATTACCAAAAATTAGGATTATTTGGGATCGTCAGAATCGTACGATCCTACCAATCCTGAATGATTGTAGCGATCCTACCAAAGATCCTTGAAAGATTCGGATCTTTTTCAATAGGGGGGATTGTAAAATTGTAGGATCACAGGATCTAGATCAGGATTTTAACAATCATGCCTAAACCTATAACTAGGTGGCGATTCCTATGTTTCTTTTTAAGAAGCACTACGTACTCTCAGGCTTATGCTCGGTTTGAGCCTAAACCACATTTAGGGAGATTAAGTACCACGTACCCTCCCTTTGCAAGAATGAATTTACACGCCGATATGTCATCTAAAGGGGGTACAGATCACGGAACTTACACAATTCCTAGCATTAAGTTTAATATTTTATTGCAAGGGGCCACTTCAAGGAGAGATTCAAATAATTCTATATTTCTAAATATGATTTTTCATTGTTTAACAGGAGTGAAAAGGGAAAGGAAAGAAAATAGGATTGATGACGTTTTCCAACAGAGCCCTCCATTTTTTCCCTTTGAATTGGGGGGAAAAGACAAGAAAAAATGGTAATGAGAATAAAAATACAAACTTATCTCAAATTTTTTTTTTCATAATTCTACTTTTAATAATAAGGCAATAATAATAAATTATATTTTATCATCTTTTTTTAATTTATTTTTTATTCTTTATCACAAAGGATTAAAAACACAATTTTTTTTTTATCTTCCTGTTTTTTATCATCTCAAAACATCAATGTTAAGTTATAAACACCGTATCAAAATAAAATTTGGGACAAAAGAAAAGCTTTCGAAAATGAAGGAAGTTTTTGGTAATAGAACTAATCTTTGATTTGATTTGTAACTCAGGAATTGTTAGGACATATGTGGAACTCGTTAGAACATATGTTATTGTAAATTGGCTAATCCTTTGACAAAACGCACTTTACTTGTAATTGGGTATATCTAGGATAGAGTTAGTACTTCAAAGAACAAGAGTTCAAGTCTAATATTGAAATCATGTAAGTCTGTCCAAGAAACAAGTGAAGAAGTGTTGTTCATTAAAACTCGATAGATATCTTGACAGATAATATCTATTGAGGTTAAATGTTGATGCTTGACAGCTACTCGACAGAAACAGTATCTATCAAGAATTACGAAATTTAGATTTCTAGAGCTGTTTTCATGTATATCCATGTGTATTTGTGTAGGGTTTCTTTTCTCACAACCCTAGACATATATAAGGATTATTTTAAAAGCCGTCAAATGTGATGCAAAGGTTGTTGCAATTGTTGTTGCATGCATACTGTGACCGGAGACAAAATTGCCCTAGTTCATCATATTCTTTATAGAAGTTGCTGCGTCTTTGCACCAAGGGTTTTGTAACCAATGAGCTTTTTAATCTTCATCGTTTGGATAAATTGAAGAACTTTGCAGTCAACAACTTTCTCAAGTTTGTGTGTTAGTCACGTACTTGGATCCGTGCATCAATTGGTTAGTCACGTACATGGAGCCGTATATTGAAAAAGAGATTGCAACTACATTGCAAATCCAATTGGATATTGAGGTAAGAGTTCAACTGTAGGTTGGTATTAGGTACTGGGATTTCTTTTACTTGTAACTGCTTGTTTTGATAATAGTGAATTCTCGGGAGTGGTAACCTTAAATTCACCCGGTGGGGTTTTACCTTAGTGGTTTTCTCCATTCGTAAACAAATCACCCGTGTCAAATTTAATTTCCATTGCATTTAATTATTTGGTGATTTGTTTGTGCTACCGAGCTGCATGTAATTGAATCTAATTAATTTCACTTAGTTAAATTAATTGATTAAGTTACAAAAAGGGTCAATACATTCTTGGCCTATCAAATGGTATCAGAGCGGGCACACTCTGATTAGGGTTAATCTTTGCTGTGTAATCCATTAATCCCTGTTTGTCATAAATAGAGGACAATCTTTAATTATACCTCCTCTATTTGATGATATTAATTATGCATACTGGAAAGTATGCATAAGAGCTTTCTTGCAGTCCTTAGATGAGAAGGTGTGACAAGCTGTAGAGATTGATTGGACTAAGCCAAAGGAAGCACCGGCTAATTGAGATGATGCTAAGATCAAAGCGGCAAACTTCAATAGCAAAGCATTGAATGTTTTATTCAGTGCAATCACCAACGAGGAGTTCAAGAAGATATCCTCTACAGAAATTGCTAAGGAAGTATTGTTAGGATATGTGCCCTTAAATCCTATTGTATAATGCTATATATGACATTATGTATGACTTAATGTTATGATTAATAAAGTTGTTTTATTATTATCTAAAATAGTGGTAACATGAATATTTGGATATTATCATATAGCCCATGAGATGCATAGTATGTGATTTATGTGATTTAGTCACGGAAGATATAGATCACAAGTTCTTTGTAAACTCAGAATTATAATTTGTAGTCGGTGATGAAATTGAGCATTTCATCTGCAAAGACTATAACATATTAACCAAGATAATTTGTCTTAATCATGGAAGTGAAGACTTTTAGTTGATATGTTGATATGTTTTAAGAGTTAAGACATATTGAACTGCAATGCTGTGAGATTTATTATTCTCCTAACGACTGTCAAATGAATAATAAATCTCACGACTCTTATGTGCATGAACTCTTAATCCTAAAAGAATAATGGATCTGATTATGAAGTGTAGATTGCTTTGATATATTAGGAGTGAGATCTAAAGTCACGATCAAAACCTCAGTATGTTGGGCAGCCACATTTGGTGTTAATGGAACATATATTCTCAAGATGATATTCATAATCTCTTAACGGAGATATAAAATATTCCCTTGAGATAAGTTTAATGGATTTAGTTATTCAGAGTGTTAGGCCTAACCACTTTAGTAAGGATATACTAAAGTATATATTTATGAAATTGAATTTCATAAATATATGATGAATAACTTAAAAGATTAAATCGAGTACTCAAGGATTAAGATGTAGTAATTTTCAAAGTGGCAGTCTATATTCATGACTTTGTATTACTACGAATATTTTATGAAAGGGTTGCATGTATAATAAAGTCTTGGGATATAATTTATTAATAAGACCTAGAGTGCAATTATATTTATATAGTGGTATTAAATATAATTAATGGTAACTTTAAGAGTTGACAGAAAAGCCCAAGGCCCATTGGAGCTAGTGTCTTATTGGTTTCTTTTGGTCCAACTTCAAGCCACACACTGAAACCTAATTGGAAAGGCCCAATAGGCTAGCCCAATTAGATAATCAGTTAGTTATAAAGGGAGAAACATACAGAATTTTTTATAAGAGAAAAAGAGACACTATTGTGAAGTGGTGTGTATATGTGAGTGAAACCACTCAATTATTCTCCCTTGAAAACTGATTAAGAGACCACACTTCTTGGACGTAAAAGTGGAATTGGAATGAAGATTAAAAGTGTTCCTAAGTACTTCTAATCTTTTGTTTTGAATTTTATCGCACCAAGGTACGCTATCTCGTTCTTTAATTCTAAAATTTACATAGTGCATGTTATTAATCATGAATGAAATAGATCCATGTTTATTGCTTCTGCTGTGTGTTTTGTATGAGATACAAAACCAGATTTACTAACAAGCATTGACTATCCTCCAAACAACCTATGAAGGGACTAAGGCTGTTAAGAATTCAAAACTTCAAAGGCTTTTCACAAGCTTTGAAAAAATTAAGATGAAGGAGGATGAGTCGTTTAATGAGTTCTATGCCAAGCTGAAGGACATAGTCAACTTTGCCTTTAATCTTAGGAAAATTATTTCCCAACCGAAGGTTGTAAGAAAGGTGCTCTGATCTCTACCGGAGATATTCCATGCCAAGATCACCGCCATTGAGAAATTAAAGGACATTGACAAAATTCCTTTAACAGAGATGGTTGGCAACTTGCAAACCTATGAATTGGGTTTGACTAGGATCGGGAAATCAAGCAAGAGCAAAAGCATGGCACTGAAGGCCAAAAGCAGTGATACAAATGAGTCCTTTGATGATGAAGCTTCCAAGATGAAATCCTACATCACCAGGCAATTCAAGAAATTTATTAAGAATGCCAATGCACAAGGATTCGACAAAGATCGTAAGCAATCCTATTCTTCACAATTCAAGAGCCAAGATAGAGAGAAGAAGGATGCCAAGGAAGGCGGTCAGTATACTGTTCCCTTTGGAGCAAAGTGCTTCGGATGTCAAGGTTTTGGACGTATGAAACAAGAATGTCCAATATATCTCAAGACTATTGGGAAAAGCCAGGCCCTTGCTGCTACCTTAAGTGACACCGAGCCTAAGGATGATTCTAATGACAATGATGTCGAGGGAATCTTGAATGCCTTCACTGCTACAGCTGATCCTACTGATGGGGTTTCAGAAATAGTAGATGATGAAGAGGACTTGGTGGACTCTAAGTTTGAGAAAATGGATGAACAAGATGACATCCATACAATCTATGCAAAATTATACAAGGTTTCTAAAAAGTATGAGAAACTGTATAGGTTGGCCACCAAGATACTGAGTAATGTTAAGCTAGATCGATAGGAGCTCTCCATAAAGTTTGATGAAGCAAATCAGACCATTGGAGCTTTGCAGTTTGAGAACAACTTCCTTGTTGAAAAGACAAAGAAGCTTGAAGCAGAATTGTTACATGTTAGAACTCAACTGGAGAGGACTTCTAGTGCAAAGCTCGATGAGATACTTAGCTTTCAGAAATCTGCTTCTGATAGAACTGGTTTGGGGTATGATTTCTCTTCTCCTAATATTGCTTCTTCTAGTAATACTGTGTTTGTCTAACCTGCTAATAATGTTAATTCAGAGAACAATAAATGTAAAACTGATATAGCTAGTGAGAATGTAGACAAGGCTAAATCAATTTTAGGAGCATCCCCTAAACATGAAAAGAAAGAGACTAGAAACCCTAAGACTAAGAAGGGTAATAACCAAAAGTCTAAACTAAAGAAGCAACATCTCTGTCATCACTTTGGAGCTTCAGGGCATACTCATTTAAATTCTACAAGTGGTTAGCCACTCAATAGAGCAACATCTCATCTGGAAACCCGAATTAGTTTCCATCCTCTTTTGCACCTCTTAGAGATCTTCTTAAGGCCCTCATGTTCTTTTCGAACTTGAAAGGTTTCAATTATTCCCCCTCACCGCCGGATCAAAGGTTCGTTTAACAAAAAAGTTCTTCCAAGGTGTGGAAGGAAAAATGCTCAAAATGATTTAGTCACTTTTTCTTTCTCTCCCTCTTTTTGTTTATGAATTACTTGTGTGTTTTACTTTCTTGTTTTTAAGTCAGTCTAGTTTTATGTTATGTTTTGTTTAACATATTTTTGTTTGTTTGTTTTCAGTTTTTCTTTATTTTGTTTTTTATAAAAATAAAAAAAATTGAAAATTTGAAAAATACAAAAACAATGTGTTATGTGTACATTGGTATTTGTGTACCTTGGATGGCCATTGAAACAAATTTCTCTAAACTTTGTATCTTTTGTACCTTAGATGAGCATCAGTGCACAACTAAGCAAGTGGGCTTTGTGGCTCGTGTTTGTGATGAGTACGATTAAGTAATCTCTTATACTTAACATTTATATTATTCTATTTGACAGAAAGGACTAAAAAAATCCTAAGAGAAAGGTATAAATAACCATCTCACTGCTAACGCCTGCCAATCATGAACAACATCTATGTGCTTCGGCATAGCAAAATTGTGATATTTAAAGCTTAACATAATTGGGTATTTCTTTTTTCTCTTATATGCTCATGCATGATATGCTAAAAAGGAAAAGAACATGCAAATAAAATAAAAGCAAAAATAATCAAAATGCTTTTAAAATGGTTGCAAGCAAGTTTCTAGGAGATGTGGGAGTTATAAGATGTACCTTAAACATGATAGTCCCCATTAAGCAGTTATGATTATGTGTGAGTTAAAATTGATTTTCGCATATCTCAAATCGTCATAACTTGAGACACTTATGCACTCTTGCGATGTTTTCACACACAATACGCATATTCTTTGCTACTTTTGATACATGTGCAGGTACAATGTGATTTGGCCATCACAAGAAATACATGTGTTAATATATGCTCACTAAACTATCTTGACTTGTTTTTGAAATATAAAATTGGTTAAACTTGTTTAGTGTGTGTGTGTGTGTGCGTGTGTGTGTGTGTGTGTGTTTTATCCATGAATGCTTTGCATTTTCTTGTTGAAAGCTATTTTTGAAAGCTTAAAATTTGAATTGGATCTTTGGTTGAATAGCTTCCCTGTTTGCATTCTTTTTTTTTTTTTTTTTTGTTATTCCTCTCTTTGAAAAACTGCTTTTTATCAAACTCGACAACTTCTTGACAGATCATCAACAGCTTTCTATCTATCAAGATCCTTGGACTTCTTATCTCGACAGATCTTATCGCATATTTGATCCATTGAAACTTTCTGGACTTTGTCTCGATAGATGCTCGATCCATCGAGAAAGTTTCTGTATGGCCGATAGATTCTTGACAAGTTTTCAATCCATAGAGGTGATTTTGCCGTTGACAGATTTCGACAGATCCTCGATCCATCAAGCTACATTTTGTTTATGTTGGATAAAATAGATGTTTGTATCGCATGCAAAACATACACAACGAAAAATTAACGGATTTACTGCATTCGTAATTGATAACATGTACTATGTAAATTTCAGAATATAGAACAAGTAAGTGTACTTTAGTGTGATGAATTTCAAAAAAAAGATTAAAAGTACTCGGGAACATGTTTAATCTTCACTCCAATCCCACTAATGCCCAAGAAGTGTGGTCTCTCAATCAGTTATATGAATTTATTCAAGAAAGAATGAGAGAGTGACCAACACTCACATACAAACCATTTCATATTCTTACAAAATTCTGTATGTTTCTCTCCTTATCTCAAAGGAATATTTTGTATCTCTATTAAGAGACTATGAATTCCATCTTGAGAATATATGTTCCATCAACACTAAATGTGACTGCCCAACATATTGAGGATCTGACCGTTACTTTAAATCTCACTCTTGATATATTAAAGTTACCTACACTTCATAATAAGGTCCATAATTCTCTCAGGATTAAGAGTTCATGCAAATAGAAGTCGTGATATTTATTATTCATTTGACAGTCGTTAGGAGAATAATAAATCTCACAGCGGTTCAGTTCAATATGTCTTAACTCTTAAGACATATCAACACATCAACTAGAAGTCTTCACTTCCATGATCAAGACAAATCAACTTAGTTGATATGTTATAGTCTTCGTAGATGAAATGCTCAATTTCATGACCGACTACGAACTAAAATTCCGAGTTTATAAAGAACTTGTGATTTATATCTTCTGTGACTTTTCACATAAATCACATACTATATATCTCATGGACTGTATGATAATGTCCGAATATTCATGTTACTATTATTTTAGATAATAAAAAAAAAACTTTATTAATTACAACATTAAGTCATACATAATGTCATACATAGCATCGTATAATAGGATTTAAGGGCACTAATCCTAACAATCTCCCACTTGCCCTAAAGACTATTGTGCACTAATCTAATTTTCATTCATTCCAAATGTGACTTGAAAGTCCTTTGAGGCAAGGCTTTGGTAAAGGGATCTGCTAGATTATTTACACTATCTATTTTTCCTACTACTACATCTCCACGAGCAACAATGTCTCGAATGATGTGGTATTTTCTCTTAATGTGCTTTCCTTTCTTATGATTCCTTGGATCTTTGGATTGTGCAACTGCTCCACTATTGTCACAAAATAATGTGATGGAACTTGCTCCATTCTTATGACACCAATATCAGAAAGGAATTTCTTGAGCCAAATAGCTTCCTTTGCTGCCTCACAAGCAGCAACATACTCAGCTTCCATGGTGGAGTCAGCAATACAAGATTACTTAACACTCCTCCAACTTATGGCTCCACCTCCTAAGGTGAACACACAACTTGAAGTGGACTTTCTGAAATCAAAATCTAATTGAAAATCTAAATCTATATAACCAATTGGAATCAAATCCTCACACCGGTAAACAAGCATATAATCTCTCGTTCTCCATAGATACTTAAGAATATGCTTTACGGTTTGCAATGTTTTGGTCTTGGATTTGATTGATACCGGCTGACCATGTCAATTGAATAACAGATATCTGGTCTAGTACAAAGCATAACATAAATGAAACGTCCTACTGTAGAAGCATAAGGAACTTGTCTCATCATATCTTCTTTCTCTTGAGTCTTAAACCTTTGGTCATCAAACAGAGGAACTCCATGTCTGAAAGGAAGTAATCATTTCTTAGAGTTTTGCATGCCAAACCGTTCTAGTACCTTATCTATATATCCAACTTGTGATAAGCCTAATATCTTATTCTTGCGATCTCGCCAAAACTTGATCCCTAGAATAAAGTTAGCCTCACCTAAGTCTTGCATATCAAATTGCATTGACAACCAAACCTTTACCAATGACATTACCCTTACATCATTTCCAATTAGTAGAATATCATAAACATAAAGCACTAGGCATATTACTATTTTATTTCGATGTCTTTTGTACACACATGGTTCATCAAGATTTTTTTTTAAACCAGATGATTTGATTGCTTGATCAAATCTGATGTTCCATGACCTAGATGCTTGCTTAAGTCAATAAATGGACCTATTCAACTTGCATACCATACGCTCTTAGTTCTTTGCTATGAAACCTTCTAGTTGCATCATATAGATTTCCTCTTTAAGATTGCCATTAAGAAATGCAGTTTTGACATCTATTTGCCAAATCTCATAATCATAATAAGCAGCAATGAATAAGAGAATTCTGATAGATTTAAGCATTGCTACTGGTGAAAAAGTTTCTTCATAATCAATACCTTCTTTTTGTGTATACCTTTTCGCCACTAGCTTTGCTTTAAAGGTTTCAACATTTCCATCTATCCCTCTCTTCCTCTTGTAAACCCATTTGCAACCAATAGGTTTAATGCCGTTAGACGCCTTTACAAGATCCCAAACTTGATTGGAATACATTGAATCTAATTCAAATTTCATAGCTTTGACCCAGTGATGTGCATCTATATCATTCATTGCTTCTTCATAAGTGTAAGGATCAATTTCAACCTCTTTTAAGATAGCTTCATAAGTTTCTCCCAAACCTATAAATTTTATAGGTGGCCTAACAATCCTCCCACTATGACGAGGCACCTATGTACTAGACATTTCATGAGTAGTATCTTGTGGTGTATCCAATACAACCACATCATCCCTAGTTTCATCCATTGGTTGTTCAACTACGGGTTCATTCATTTCAGCCAACACAACTCTACTACTAGGAGTATAATCATTCATATAGTCATTTTCTAAGAATTTGGCATTTGTACTAAGAAACACTTTATTACCTTTATGACAATGGAATAAACCTCCAACAGTTCCTTTTGGATACCCTACAAAGAAAACCACTTTTGTTTTAGACTGTAACTTGTCAGACATTCCTTTTAACACATGTACTGGACAACCCCAAATATAGAGATGTCTCATGCTAGGCTTATACCCATTCCACAACTCTACAGGTGTTTTAGGAACAGAATTCAAAGATACTAAATTCAGAAGATACATTGTAGTATTTAAGGCATATCCCCAAAAGGAAATTAGTAGAGTTGAATAACTCAACATAGACCTAACCATATCTAAAAGAATCCTATTCCTTCTTTCTGCTACACTATTTTGTTGTGGAGTTCCAAGTGCAGTCAATTGGAATATAATTCCATTTTTAGTTAAGTAATCCTTGAAATTCCCAAGAAGGTATTTGCCACCACGATCAGATCGAATGGCTTTTATGCGTTTACCCAATTGATTCTCAACTTCAGCCTTAAACTCTTTGAACTTTTCAAAGGTTTCGGACTTCTGTCTCATTAGTTACACATAACTAAATCTAGAGTAGTCATCAGTGAAAGTAATGAAATACTCATAGCCACCTCTTGCTTGGATTGACATAGGACCACATACATCTGAATGTACTAGTTCTAGCAACTTTTGGGCTCTTCTACTTTTTACATTAAAAGGTCGTTTAGTCATTTTTCCTTCAAAACAGGATTCACAAACTAGAAAATCATCAAAGTCCAATTGCTCTAAGAGACCATCTTTGATCAGTCTTTGAATCCTATTTGAATTAATATGACCCAAACGCAAATGCCAAAGATATGCATCACTAGTAGAAGGAAACTTTCTCTTTAATGATTTTACATGTGAGCCATTATCTCATTCAGAATTATATAATTCATGCTTATCAGGAGTTAAAATATAAAGACCATCCACAATATTGCTAGAACAGATAAACACTTTATCCTTCTTTATTACAACATTGTCTTTAAGGATAACATAATATTCATGTTTACCTAAATAAGTTACAGAAATTAAATTCGTACGAACAATAGGTACATATAGACAGTCTTCCAATATTAAAACCCTAGACTCAAAACACAAATTAAAAACTCCAACAACTACAACCGGAATCCTGCTCCCATCAGCCAAAGTAAGAAACAATTCCCCTTCATTAAGCTTTCTGGTCTCCTAGAACCCTTGCAAAGAATTGTAGATATGATTAGTACAACTTGAATCCACACACCAGGAATCTGTGGGATTTTGTACTAAACATATTTCAAGAAGGAATGAGCTTTTCACACCCTTATTATTGGCAGCCTTGAATTTTGGGCAATTCCTTTTCCAATGTCCTTTTGCACCACAATGGAAATAGTTTCCTTTGATCTTCTTTCCTTTATCGGCAATCCCTAAGGCAATTTGTTTACCATCTTTCTTGGTGAAGTCCTTATTCTTATTCTTCTTCTTACCCTTGCCTATCGACTTAGGTTGAGAAGTTGAAGCTCCACCCATATTGGCTTAAACACTAGAAGTACCAAGAATGCCTTCCGCCGCTACCAACTCATTCAATAATTCAAACAAAGAATAAATCTTTTTGTTCATGTTATAATTAAGTCTAAATTCCTTGAATGATTCTAGTAGTGATTGGAGTATCATATCCACTTGAAATTCTTCATCAATATCGACACCCAAAACTTCTAATGTATTCAGATTAGAGATCATTGGAAGACAATGCTCCTTTATTGAACTGCCTTCAGCCATTTTGGTATTATAAATTTACCTCATGGTTTTTTGTCTTATAGAACGGTTTTGCTCACCAAACATCTCCTTCAGACTTAGCATAATGTCTGAAACTAGTTCTACACCTACATTTGATGTTGTAGAACATTTGAGATAGATGCTAAGATGTAGTACTTAGCCATCTCATTAGATTTCTACCAACGATCATATCACTGTTTTTCCTTAGTAAGAGCATCTAATGAAGGAAAGCTAGGACATGGTTGAGTAAGCACATATTTGTGCTCTTCAGCTGTAAGAACAATGTCCAAATTTCTTTTCCAGTCAACATAGTTGGATCCAGTCAGTTTGTTTTGATTAAGAATAGTAACAAGTGGGCTAAATGATGCCATGTTCAAATCTGAAAAATAATAAACATGAATATAATAAGTAAACTGGACATTATCAGTTTAACATATAAAAATATAGTATGAAACCTTAATAAAACCATAATATAATATATGCAACGACAACCCAATCCCATATTCAATATCTCTCAGCATAGAGTGAACATTAAATACTATAATTGATTGAAAACTATTCTCATTATTAGTGCTATCATGATAACTCTTATCAAACAGTAATAATATGTCGTTTTACATCTGGCCTCTAAATAATAATAGTAAGAACTCAACATAGAGGTTACTATAATATTTAGTCTAGTGTACACCATTGTCTAGAATCATGTGTTGCCACATTTCATCCCCTTAACAAGTTTATGTTGTAGTACCATGATACAAAACACCCTCCACATGGAATGCAAAGCTCGAAGCTAATACAAAGTGTTTGATTAAACCACTATAAAACAAGAAATTCAATCTTGTAGGACTAAGAAATAGATACTCTACGCATGGAATGCTAAGATCGAGGCAAAGATAAAGTATATATTTCACACTACTATGAACCGACAATGGAGGCCGTGAGATCCAACTCTTGTATCTCTCTTCCACTAGATGTTTTAAAGTAAAGGTTTTTAATTAGAAATCATGTGTAAACTAATCACACATAACCTTGCTCTTTATACATGTGAAAATACTTAGAAAAATTCTGAATTCCTAGTTCTTGATCGATCGAATGTGTATCTCGATTGATCGAGAAACAATCTGCCAACTTGATCGATCCTCGATCGCTTCTCGATCGATTCTTGATCACTACTTGATCGATCGAGAAATAATCTGCTTGCTCGATCGATGCTCGATCGCGTCTCGATCGATGCTCGATCGCGTCTCGATCGATCAAGAATCGCGAAAATTGAATTTTCCAAAATTTTTCTAAGACAGTTTTCAATGGTTTTTCATAAACAAACAACCATCATATGAACATAATTGACAGAGATTGATATCAAAATAAATTTCATTGATGCTATAGCCTTAAATTTCAATTTAACTTACTTAAATTCAAATTTAAACAACATCATAACATTAATATCAGTTTTTATCAAAAACATAGTTTCAACAACCATGCTAAAAATTAAATGCATAATCTTTTAACAACATGAAACTATTATCTCTAATTCCAAAACTCACAAAACATGTTATACAAATTCAAAATTGAAGACCGCTCTGATACCATTTGTTGGATAAAATAGATGTTTGTATCGCATGCAAAACATACGTAACGAAAAATTAACGGATTTACTTCATTCGCAATTAATAACATGTCATATGTAAGTTTCAGAATATAGAACAGGCAAGTGTACCTTGGTGTGGTGAATTTCAAAACAAAGATTAGAAGTACTCGGGAACACTTTTAATATTCACTCCAATTCCACTAACGCCCAAGAAGTGTAGTTTCTCAGTCAGTTATATGAATTTGTTCAAGAGAGAATGAAAGAGTGTCCAACACTCACATAGAAACCGTTTCATGTTCTTACAAAATTCTGTATGTTTCTCTCCTTATAACTGATTATCTAATTGAGCTAGCCATTTGGACATTTCCAATTAGGCTTTAGTATGTGGCTTGGAGTGGGACCAAAAGGGAGCAAATAAGACACTAGCTCCAATGGGCCTTGGGCTTTTTTGTCAACTCTTGACAAGTCCAAAGTTATCATTAATTATATTTAATACCACTATATAAATATAATTTCACCCTAGGCCTTGTTAATAAATTATATCCCAAGACTTTATTGTACATGCAACCCCTTCATAAAATATTAGACTGCCACTTTGTAGTTTACTACATCTTAATGCTTGAATACCCAATTTAATCCTTAAGTTATTCATCATATATTTATGAAATCCAATTTCATAAATATACAATTTAGTAACTATTTACTAAAGTAGTTAGGTCTAACATTCTAAATAACAAATCCATTAAACTTATCTTAAAAGAATATTTTATATCTCCGTTAAGAGACTATGAATTCCATTTTGAGAATATATGTTCCATCAATACTAAATGTGGCTGCCCAACATACTGAGGTTTTGATCATTACTTCAAATCTCACTCCTGATATATCAAAGCAACCTACACTTCATGATCATGTCAATTATTCTCTTAGGATTAAGAGTTCATGTAAATAGAAGTCGTGAGATTTATTATTCATTTAACCGTCGTTAGGAGAATGATAAATCTCTCAGCGGTCCAGTTCAATATGTCTTAACTCTTAAGACATATCAACACATTAACTAGAAGTCTACACTTCCATGATCAAGACAAATCATCTAGTTGATATGTTATAGTCTTCGCAAATAAAATACCCAATTTCATGACCGACTACGAACTAAAATTCTGAGTTTACAAAAAACTTGTGATTTATATCTTTTTTGACTTTTCATATATATCACATACTATGCATGTCATGGACTATATGATAATGTCCGAATATTCATGTTAATATTATTTTAGATAGTAAGAAAAGAACTTTATAAATTGCAACATTAATTCATACATTAAGTCATACATAATGTCATACATAGTATCGTACAATAGGATTTAAGGGCATTAATCCTAACATTTTAAATTGGTTCAACGCGAAATCAAATCTCACATTCTCATTTCTCCCTCAACAGAAATTTCTTTTCTTTCCCTCCAAACACTCTTCCCTCACTCCCTTCACCTTCTCTCTTCATGCATTTCACGCATTAGACCTAGGTTTTTAGGGTTTTATGCTTTTTTTTTTTTTTTGGGTTTTTGAATACTTTTGAGATTTTTGTGAAATTTTTGGGTTGGGTGTTATATGATCATGCATTGCATTCCTTTTACATTTTCACAATATTTCATGCATTTAGATGTGTGTTTGTATGTTGAAAATTGTGTGTTCATAGCTTTGGATTAGGTTGAACCCATGATGCATTTTTTTAGCACATCACATGTTCATGCATTCTTTTCTTGCATACGTACCCTTTCTATTCCATCTATCTGCTCTGGGTTGTGATTGTGTTCTGTTTTTTTTTTTTTTTTCTCTCTCTTTCTCTCTCTCTCGGATAGACTGTGCATCGCACGTAAGCGCAAATCTACTCCGACTCGGAATTCTTTTCGTTCTAGCTCATGTTCTTCCTCCGATCCTCCCGTTCCCCCTCTTCACGTTCGGTTCCATGATGAGAAGGCCCGTCAGGACTTCTTAAAGAACTTTTTTAAACGTGGCATTCATCCGAAGCGCCATGTGATTCTATCAAACTTTTTTGATACTCCTCTTCCTGATGTCATTCACACTCAGGGATGGGAATCTCTTTGTGAGATACCCTTGAGGTGTCCCACCGTGTTCATACAGAAGTTTTACTCCAACATGCATTGTATCGATACCTCTATGCCTCAGTTTGTCACGACATTTAGAGGTACACATATCGTAGTCTCTCCGGATCTTATATTTGAGATACTACACGTCTCGCGGGTAGCACATCCTGACTACCTTGGCTGTCAGTGTCGAAGGACTGTGTCTAAAGACGAGAATCTATCTCACTTTTGTGAGACACCCTTTTTATAGGGTGAGCATCAAAACACCCCATGCTCGGGCTTTGCAAAAGGTTCGAGATTCCTTAATATGGTGATGACATTTGTTCTTACTTCTTTGTCTCATTATAACTACATCATAGAGTCTCGTGCTCGATTTTTGCTATCCCTCTTAGAGGACCTCTCTATAGACTTCCCTTCTCATTTTATTATCTCTATCATAGATGTCTATAGGGATACGGTAACCCGTGATAAACTCATTTTCCCTTCAGCTATCGTACGGATCTTTCGCCATTCTTCTATCCCTATTCATGATTCTCCTCTTTACACTATCATGGGTGCCATTAGTGCGGTGTCTGTTTGACGGAGCAAGGCCCAGCTTTGATCGAAGCGGCCACGAACCGAGACGACGGATTCTCCAGCCCCTTCCATTCCTTCCACCTCCGCTCCTTTTTCTTCGAGTGGTGGTGTGACTCTCGAGACCATTATGGTGCATCTTCAGCGCATGAATGCTTGCCTTGACACTCTTAGTGATGAGTTGTGTCAAGTGAACACCCGTGTCGGTCGTATTGCACGACGACAGGATTGCCTTGGTGGTTTTGCTGCTTCTCCATCTCCTTCTCTAGAGGCTGCTAAGGATGAAGATGCTGCTAATGGTGATGATGCTTCTGAAGATGCGGATGCTAGCTCTTCTAGTGATGACGAGGCGACCTCTCAATGACTTACCCTTTGTCATTCGTGGCAAAAAGGAGGAGTAGTTTTGGGTTAAGAGTAGTCATGTATTTAGGAGAAGAGTTAGCATAGGACATTTTTTTAATAAGGGGAGTGTTTATATATATATATATATATATTTTTTTTTAGGGATGTAATGAGGATATTTGTACTTTTCTTTCCTTTATCTTAGATACATTATCCTTTTTGTACACCGGTCTTGTGACCATTTTTTTTTATAACATGCATTATACTCATTTCTCATTTATATATGATGATGTGTGTTATTATTCACCAATCTCTCCATGTGTTGTTTCTTTTCTCTCTTTATACACGTGTTTCTTTATGTACACAATCTTTTATTTATGTTTCACACTAAGATGCCTTGATGAGTTTTGTTTAAAGTGTTTTAGAAAGACAAGTTGTCAAAATCTATCATGCCATGAACTCTCTTCTTGCAAATTTTTTTAAGAGTTTGTGCTAGGATTAGATTTTATTGTACTTAAAAAGTGATTATGAGTTTAATGATTTATGACTTCACTCATACTTTATTTGTTTGTTATGGTTTTGTCACAGATTGTCAAAGGGAGAAATTGTTAGGACATATGTGAAACTTGTTATAAAATATGTTATTGTAAATTGGCTAATCCTTTGACAAAACACACTTTACTTATAATTAGGTAGATCTAGGATGTGGTTAGTACTTCAAGGAACAAGAGTTCAAGTCTAGTATTAAAACCATGCTAGTCTGTACAAGAAACAAGTGAAGAAGTGTTGTTCATTAAAACTCAACAGATAATATCTATCGAGGTTTAATTCTAATGCTCGACAGTTGCTCAACAAAAACAGTATTTATCGAGAGTTACGAAATTCAAATTTTCAGAACTATTTTCATGCATATCCTAGTGTATTTGTGTAGGATTTCTTTTCTCACAACCCTAGACACATATAAGGATTATTTTAAGGGCCATCAAATGTGATGCAAAGGTTGTTGCAATTGTTATTGCACGCATACTGTGATCGGAGACGAAATTGACCTAGTTCATCATATTCTTTATAGAAGATGTTGCATCTTTGCGCCAAGGGTTTTGTAACCAAGGAGCTTTTTGATCTTTATCGTTTGGATGAATTGAAAAACTTTGCAGCCAACATCTTTCTCAAGTTGGTGTGTTAGTCATGTACTTAGATCCATGCATCAATTGGTTAGTTACGTATTTGGAGTCGTGCATTGGAAGGAGAGAATGCCACTACATTGCAAGTCCAATTGGGTATAGGAGTAAGGGTTCAACTGTAAGTTGGTATTAGATACTGGGATTCCTTTTACTTGTAACCGCTTGTTTTGATAATAGTGGATTTTCGGGAGTAGTGACCTTAAATTCACCCGGTGGGGTTTTGGCTCGGTGGTTTTCCCCATTCGTAAATAAATCACCCGTGTCGAATTTAATTTCCGCTGCATTTAGTTATTTGGTGATTTTTTTGTGCTACTACGCTCGTTGCATGTTATTGAATCTAATTAATTTCACTTGGCTAAATTAATTGATTAAGTTACCAAAAGGGTCAATACATTCTTGGCCTATCAGCAATATCATAGAGTCAACTAATATTTAAATATACGATTTTTAATTTAAATCCTCATGACATGAAATATCATCTCACACATAGAAGCTTTGTGATTTCATTTGGGTAGAGTAATTTTAGGATCACATTTTCTATTATATATTTTTTAGGGAAAAGTTTTGTTGCATACTTCAAGTATGCCGCAATTACTGCACGAGGGATGCTACATTCATAATATTTTTACAATAAATCATAGGTGGTTAGTTTTATTGGTTTAAATTTGAATTTAACACTAAGATTACTTTTTTGCTCCAATAATAACAACCAGTAATAACCTGCTACTTAAAATTTGTTGTAAAAATATTGTGAAAATATTATGAATATGTATATCGTTTCTCTTAATGCATATAAAGGTATGTGACAGTAAAAAGAAAGAGACATGTATAAAACATTTCTCTGTGTTTTATAACCGCTTATATAATAAGATTTTAACTACATCTGGTTGTTTAAGAATCTTCTCTCACCGCTTTTTATTATATATAACTAGTCGCAAACCCGTGCGATGCACGAGATAGTTTTAAATCAAATGTTAACACGTTCAAATTTAAACATCTCTCTAATTTCAATTATTGAAAGCTAAATTGACTTTAATATAAGATGAAACATGTAATATTATGAAGTAATATAAAAAATGAAATAAATAAAAATATTATGAAGTAATATATTACAATAATCATAATGTGCTTTTACATTTGGTTTAATCATAATGTGCTTTTTAGTATTGCGTTTAACCCACGCAATGCGTGGGATTATTTGAAATCTCATAAGTAGAAGAGAAATTTGGCTAATAAAATTAATTTTTAAAGAAAAAATTTGTTGCAAAGTGTGTAAGAAATTATTACTATGCATTCTAAAAATTCTCAGTCATCATAACTCAAACTTTGGCTGTATTTATGATGGACTCTGACAAATTACATTGAAATAAAACAAACATACCTTTTCAGTATACAACTAACCGAACCAAAAAGCTTAAATCAAAACCAACCCAACCAAAATACTCAAAACTAACTCATATTTCTTAGTTCATAATCAAATCAAAGGGATAATATATATATATATATATATATATTATAACATTCAATTTCAACTATAGAAAATGCTGCTTGTGGAGGTAATAGACTCCCTTGAGATCTTAAAATGGCAGATTTTGATCAAATCAGCACAGGAAAAATAGAGTGGACACCATCAACTGGTGTTGAAGACTCGGATAGATGCATTTTCCAGCAGCAAAACTATACCTATTCACCAAAATGACTCAATATAGCATCAGAACAAAAGGGGAAAATGTATTTATTTTAATCCTTTAATCATGTTGTTAAAGATGACAGCAAATCAAGTGTCAAAGAGAAAATATAATAAAATTGAAAGAAGCCAGGCTAGATAGATATTCTGTAAATCACCAAAGCTACTATCTTTCAAGTTGAAAACATGAGTTTCATTTTGATCATTAAAGAAAATGCAATTCCTTTTATACCCAGTAAACTCTTCAGCCAAAATCGATAAACAACAATCATTACCCAAAACAAAAACAATAATTACACTTTGAAATCAACCACTTTGGGACCATCACAGTCTCTAACATACCGGTTGGTATGTTCTACCCTCCTCCTTTCTTTATTAAAGCATCTACCAACAACATAGAGAACTCCATATGATTCCACCAAGTTCTTCTGGCTAAGCAAAGGGCTTGAAAAGTCATTAATTAAATAAACGAATGTTCAGAAGCACAAAGATTAAAAAAGTGATAGGGGTCTATATAGGATGCATTTAGATGTCTATATTTTATTGGTGTAACAGCCTAAAAATAAACATTATTATGCAACTACAGAAGAATATTAACTAAAATCTAATAGAGTAGAATATTAAATTGAATTCTGTATTTCACATTCTCCTTTTTCTTTGCTTCAAATTCAGGTGCCCAAAAAGAAATTATTGGAACCCAATCCACTACTCTTATTGATCTGTATAACAAAAAAAGCAAATCGCAAGCACATTATGCTGTTAAATATGACAGCAAATCAACCTCTCAATTTCATAATGCCTTCCTTTATTTTAACTCGATAAGAAACTTTGGAAGGGTACTATCTTACATAAGTCTAAAGCAAATTTGAGAAAAGCTAGGATGGAAGAATATTCTGTAAATCTCCAAAGAATATTCTGTGGGTCCTCACCGTTATTAGGAAGAAGTGTTCCAATCCTATGATGGGCTTGACCATTAAGTCTGAAAATGTAAGGGCCCCTACCATCATTAACTCTATTATCCACCATGCCCCCATGGGTGTCATAGCAAACATTGTGTTATAACTCCTTATTTGAGTCCTGAATGTTTTAGATCGTTGTCCACCAAGAGGATCTAACAACTCATTAAGAAGAGGTGTTTTTTTAAGCAAAGGCAATTTCACCTTACCCTCCATACAACACAAAGAAAATTTTAAAATTCTAGGCCTTTAGATTTTACACTTCTTTCTTCATACCATAACACTGCACCACAATGGTTACATACATAAGGTGGGCCAAAATTCCAAGGTTCAATAACATTACCAGGTGAATGTAATGAACAATTTTCATGATTGACTACCATTTTGTCTCTCTTTTTTCTTTTTTTCTTTTTTCAGCAATGACTATTTTTCTGTATTTTCTAGCTTTTTGTAAAGTTTTTTTTGTCTTTCATACAGTTTTCTTTTGGATTGCTTTTCAAGCATTATCATCCTCAAGCATTATCATCCCTCTTTGCTGTTGTGCTAATCTTGCATTTTCCATTTTCTCTTTTACTATTATAAGATGGAAAAATGAAAGTAAAATTAGCATCTGTTTTAAAAGTGAAAGAGTAAATATTTAATATTCTTCTCAAAGCTACTTTTGTTCAAATATTTTTTAATCAAACATCAACAAATGATAAAGAGATACATTTCTAAATAAAACCAACAAAGGGGAAATTGGGCTTAGCATCTGTTTTAAGAGTCAAAGAGTACATATTTAATAATCTTTTCGAAACAACTTTTGTTCAAATATTTTTTAATCGAACATCAACAAATGATAAAGAGATACAAATCTAAATAAAAGCAACAATGGGGAAATTAGGCTGCACCAACCTCTTAATTTAATTCAGCAGTTCTTGAATAGTAAAAAAGGGTCTTAATAGCCAAAGCAGAGACGATAAACCTACAATAGCACGTGAGAATGTAAATACCATTGAAAACACAAAACATAGCAGGTTTATTTGAAGTAAACAACAAAAAAACAATCAGTTTACTGAAATAATTAAAAATATAGTAATTAATACTAAGAATGTGACATACACAATTAAAACAAATGAATAAAAAAAATAAGCAAAGCTAGCAACAACAACAATAAAATATTTAAAAACACTGTTAATACTGAACCTAATAGCCTCACAGTTCAAAAAAAAAAAAAATAGATACCAAGTCTAATAGAACAATTTTGAAATAAATATCAAGAAGGAAAAAAAAAATTATAACAATAATAAGCATTCCAGTAAATCAAAACATTAAATCAAAAGAGCAATATTAGTAAAATTAAATACTAAGAAGGAAAAAAACAACGGCAAGACAACAAAGCCCCACACCACTTAATTCCAAGATACATCTTTCAATTTATGATACAGAAAAGAAAATAAAGCTCAATACAGAAAATTTTATCAATATATACTCAAAAACATTTTGCAAAAAATAGTATCAAGATAAGAAAACTAATAGATCAAATGAGTAGTGAAGAAAACTAAACATTGTGGAGAATTGTGGGCAAACTAATAGTATAAAATGTGTGCGACTAAATCAATTGTGAACAATAAAATCAACTCAATAGATCAAATGAGTAGTGAAGACCAAACGGTTCATCGAAAAAATTCAACAACAAAAAAATGATCAAATCAGAATCAAGCAAATCAGTAACCGAACAAAATTTACAAAACCCTAGTTAAATTTCTAGTCCACTGAAAATCCATACAGATTTTACTCAAATCAACAAACAGTTTTACAGATCCAAACACACACACACACACACACACACACACACACACACACACAAAGTCGAAGTACTCAGCACTGTTTTTGTCTAGAGAAAAATCGGAGAAGAAAAGAGAGAGACCGTGAGAGAAGTGAGAGAAGAGAAAATCTAATTATTTTAATCGATTGCTAATTAATCGAATTGAACCCTAGGTTTGATAATGAAAAAAAAAATCAACTTTATGCAATTTTGATCGAAAATCTCAAAAAGATAAGAAATAGAAGAAGAAGAAAACGAACCCTAATCAACCATCTGATGCAATCTGCCCAGTTTTGATCGCTATCGTCAGTGCTCAAAGGTGGAGATCAGTGTTGCCTTCTTCCTATTTCGGACCTGACAGTATGGGGATGGCTTTTTGGCGAGATTGATTTTCAGTGCTTGGTTTTGGGGAAGGAGAGGGTAGAGAAATAGAGAAGAAAGAGGAACGGCAGGTCTGCGTTTTGGAGGAAGAAATTGGCTAGGTTTGTATTTATCGGGTTTTGGGAAAAAAAATTTGGGCATTTTTTTTTTTTTTTGGATTTAGAAAAGTTTTTTTTGTTTATGTTTTTTTTTTTTTAATATTGTGCTGATGTGGAAAATTATGAGAGCTTCAAAAGTTTCGGTTTTATATATATATATATATATATATATATATATATATATATAGATTTGTGTTTGTTGTACGCTAGCCTACGTTAAGGTTTAGTTGAAAAGTAATGTTAGAAACACATAAATGAAAAATGCTAGTATGTTTAGATATTGTTAAAATTGAAAATTGAAAATTGAAAAACAGAATAGCTTTTAAATGTGTAAATAGTATAATAAAACTTATTTTTAATAAAAAAATTATTAAAAAGTGGTATTTATAAATTTGTAAACAATAAAAAAAGAGTCATGAAGTCAAAAATTATGACTACTGTTTATAAACAGTAATTATACCGTAGCAGTCATTTGTGGTTGAAAAGTGCGCATCAGAAAAAAAAAAAAAAAAAAAAAAAAAAAAAAAAAAAAACAGTGGAAGACGCAGACGCGAAACGCGTCCGCGCTATCCAAACGAACAAATAATATAATACCAGTGCGTGTCCACGTGACCAGAACATTTTTATGTGAAGGACAAGAGAAGGCAATGGTACAGAAGATTTTTTTTATTGGGTAAAGAAAGATAGTAAAAAAGAAAGAGCACGCGCATGACTGGACCTAGTGGGGTGTGACGCGAGCGTCAGAAAGGCCACGTGGGAGAGAAAGTTGGGGCCGTTGATTAGTCGTCCGTATGAACGGCGATGCGTGTTCTACGGTTGACTCAGATAAGGACATGTGATGAGGTGGTGACCTCTTTATAGCATGAATATTTTTAAAAAAAATAAAATTTAATGGTTGGTGTTGGTGTTGGTTAATCAGACTGACGAGGTATCGTTACCGACAACGTGACGTGTCTTGCAGGCACATGGGTTATATTATATGTACGCAACCTAGGTGATGCCTGGGACCAGTTGACGTGGACTGCAAGCCAATTTCAGATCCGATCTTCTTCTTCTTTTTCTTTTTCTTTTTTTCTTTATTACTGAGAGTTGTGGTCAAAATTTATAAAGCTTTTTGATTTTTTGATTTTTTATGACTATCTTGAAAATGAAATATGAGTGCAGCATTAGATTGGAATGGCTAAGACTAGAAAGTCACGAACATACCCTTACTACCTAGTCCCTACCCCGCCGCTTTCTTTGAAATATGGTTTATTGTTCACATTGAGCCCACGAATAGCAACCTTTATTTTATGATAGAGAAAATCTTCCACTACTGCACCTCACAAACTTTTGCAATTTAACCAAAAAAAAAAAAAAAAAAAACTTTTGCAATAATGCAAGTACTAGAATTTGAACGGTGTTTAAATAACAGTTACTAGAATTTTAAGCCCATTGGATAACTATGTTTAAATAATAAAAACGGTTATTTAAACACCATAATATGTATTTTTATACGCTTTTTTACATACATATATTTTCATAAAATTTAAATAATATTACTAAAAATTTCTTACTAAATAGGCCCTAAGCATCACTCAGTATTGTATGATAAAATAAAATAAAAGAAGAAGAGCATTTTAGTCTATAAAACTCAAAATTCATTTATATTTGGCTATATAAAGTTGTGTAAAAACATATGATTATAACTATGTGTATTTACACATATACTTGTGTATTTAGTTTTTTAAATTTTTATTATTTTTTTATGTATCTCGAGAATAAATAAAGAGTGTGGATGATGATTGTTGTGTGTAAAAAATGAAAACAATTCAAACATTGATAATTTAATGATATGTAGTGTAAAATAGATAATATGATATAAAGTGTTTTTAAAAATGAGTATATAAAATAGAAAAAGTAAGTTTTTGTGCTAAAATAGAAAAAAAAAATGTATGAGTTGACGCAAATGCTCTTAGCATCATACATTTTCACACACACTTTATCATAATTATCCATCGTGGCAGACTGTGAGTGGTAAAAAAAATAGCAGAGCTATGAGATAGTTGTATTATATATAGGTATGTACAAGGTAGGTTGTAATATAAAATGTTTAAATATGAAGTTATATCAATTGAATAAGTTGATAAGTAAAAGATCATGTTTAAGGATTTCGACTAGTTGAAAATCCTGTTTGATAGGTCGAATCGATGGTGGAAGATTTTTGGCCACTCTAGTTTTTTCGATTCCTGTTTAACTAGTTGAAAGTATAAGAAAAATAGTATCTTTAGAATTCCTGGGGACTATTTTGAGTAAGTCAAATGTTTACAATGCCTTGTGAACATTAATTTAACTGATGTAACTTTCTAAAGGTATTTATTGAAAGCAAGGAAGTCAATACCATACCGAAGGCTGTACCGATTTGGCCATCGATACGATATATTTCGGGTACCGATCAATACTGGTGTACCGTTTTGGGTTTACCGCTATTTTTTATATTTAATACATACACACACACACACACACACACACACAAAATCTCTATTTGCCATAAAACATTACCTCCTGTTTACAATAAAACATTACTTCAATTGTTCATTGCATACAAAGAAAACAAATAATACAAATAATTAAGTTAATACAAACTACATAGGATCATCTACTCCTATCCATCAAAAGGATCTACTTCAGGACCATAATATATATGAGTATTACTATCCTGCCCTTAAAAAATTGCCACAATTACCAAAAAAAAAAAAAAAAACACAGCATTTTGTGTTCCGGTCCGGTACGGCCGGTACGAGGCCGGTACTGCCAGTACGGCCGGTATTTTTTCTGGTACAAAATAGGGAGGGTATATGTACCGGTACGAGGCCGGTACGGTACGGTATCGACTTCTCTGATTGAAAGACATAGCCCCTTGAGTATAAATAGCGATCCATATTGATTTTTGTATTGCTCACACTTCACCATCCAATATAAATTCATAAGAATTTTCTGAAGAATACTACTTGAAATAACTCTAGGATGGGCTATAAAACTTATGTTTTATATCATCCAATAAAAGATTATCACATCAGTATTTTACTTAAAATTCAATACATCATACCACACATAACAACATCTCAATAAATTCACACCTAAGTTGGATTTTCAAATGGGTATTAGAATTGATTAAGTGTGGTTGTGCCTATTCTTTAATATGTAATATGATGATGTGGCATGATGGGATTGGAGGGGTAAAACTTGGAATTTACATCACACCTTTATAGAATTTAATATCTTGAGGAAATATCATGTTGGCAACTCGAATTCAAACACCAGTGGGTTTTTGGTAGCTTTTCCGGTAGAGTCTGGGCCCTTTGGCATGACATACTTCAAGAGACCAACTAGTTGGGCTTATGATGGAAGGCTCATTAGAGCATTCACAATTGATGTGTTAAAAAGCTAAAAAACTATTTTTAACGCCTTAAACTCCAAAAACCACACTTTATCAGTGTTGCTAAATCTAAGGTTTTTGGCAACTAGCTATAGTAAATTGCTACTAGTAGAAACTACTATAGCAAGTTGCTACTCTTTATTTATTAAATTCTCTTGTCTCTGCCAACTACCTCCCTCTCCTCTCTCTCAACTCTCAAGTCCTTGCCACCCTCTTCTCTCTCTCTCTCTCTCTCTCTCTCTCTCTCTCTCACACACACACACACACATAACTTAGTGCCTTTATCTCCTCTCTTCGTTGGATCTCACATCGTCAAAATTAGACAAGCTCGAATCCCTCTCTGATTCCAATCTTGACCAATATCCTCTCTTTAGCGTCTCTTGCTCTGATGCCAATCTCGTCCTCCAACCCATCATTCTTGCATTTGAATCCCTTTCTGACTCCGATTTTGGCCTTTCTTGGATTGTTATATCTATATTTTGGGTTGTGTGTTGTTGACTTTTATAGGTTAGTTGATAGTGACGATGGTGGGTTGCTATTGGGTTTTGTGAGTGTGGTGGTGGTGTCAGTGGCTTGTTGGTTTTTGTGAGTGGCGGTGGCAGTGGTGATGGGTTGTGGAAGTGGGTGTTGAGGTTGTAGACACAGCATTTTGTACCCCTTATGACTCGGGCCCCTGTTCCCCAATGATGTTGAAATTCTAAAACCCAAGGTTGGTTTAAGGCCTAATTAGATATTACATTGACTTAAGAAATGTTAAAATAGAAAATATAATTTTCTATGAGCAAATAAATCTTTTTTGGAAAATAAAAGGCCACGGAAACCTGCGCACGCATGTAGGGTTCTAGAAACCATGAAAGACAAGTTTTTCTGCATTAAAGCTGAGATTTGGAATGAATCCCACATTATTTGGGAGTTGTTCCAAACCCTTATTTTCACAATATAAAAATCTATATATGTTACATTTTCAAAACACACAAAAATTCTAAGGGAAAACACAAAGATTCACTAGAAATAGTGAATCAAAGAGAGAGTTTTTCACAAAACATCCTCAAGTCAATTTTCTTTTAATTGAGACCTTTTTTGGCCTTAATCTTCGAGTTTTAAGATTATTAATCACTATTGTATTTGATTGTGAATAGATTGATCAAGGGGAACAGCCAAAATCAAACTTGGAATGCTTTGTATTTGAGTATCAAGTTCTAAACTTTTCTTTTTTATTTCTTAAGTTTAATTATGTGTTTAGTTGTTTTGTTGCTTGTTTTATGTTTAAATATGTTTGTGTAGCTCAGTTTTAGTTAGTTTTTGTATTTTTAAGCATGTTAGGTTGCTAGTTTCTTCGTTTGAATCTATGCTCCGTTTTTCTGTTTACTACATTTTGGGCTAGGGTTTCTAAGCAAACTTGCGTACACATGCATACTGCATGCACATGTAGGTTGAAATATGTGTACGCATGCAGTTGGCCTGCGCATGCATGCTTCTACCCGGAAACCCTAATTCAAGCTTCCTTTTCTTTGTTTCTTTCACATGAAATGCTTCTGTTTTGCTCCCTTTTTTCGTACATATGAGTCTTTGTTTCATTGTTTGTTTGTTTATTTGTCTTCTATATGCTAGATTAGGGTTTATCTTCTATTTTCTTGTTTTGATACTATGAACATGCATTCACATGCTCACCATTAATGCATAGTTGCTGTGGTGCAGTAAGGTAAGTGAAGTCATGCATTCACATGACCATGCATTTTAATGATGAATATGTTTGTTTGATATTTGATTTCATGTCTATATGTTTGTGATATATTTGATGATTAATATCTTGTTGCCATACCCACGTTTCTACCATGATTTTTTTGCTACCTTGGATGAGATAATATGATTTGAGATAGGAACATTCTAGGGTTTATGATATGAGATGCCATGATAGATGTATGGTTAGGTTTTTGGGATGAAATGCCATGTTATATGCTTAGATGTATGCTAGCATTTGTGTGAGTTAGAATACAAAGTTTGACCATTCCTTTAATATGATTAAGAAGTAAGACACAGTGACTGGAAGCCAACCCACGAGTCAGGCAATTTTGGGTGCCTAACACCTTCCTAAAACCGCACCTAAACTCCGAACCCATACTCTGGTAGTAAGACTTAGTCCTTCCACGTAAGGACGCTATATACATGGTTTCTAAGTCATAAAACTAAGTGGCAACTCCAAATCCTTTCTTCACCCCGATCCATTTGGCCAAGGCGTACTCCCCCCTTTCCTTGTTAGGAGGAAAGAAAGAGCCTGCTGCGCTCACAGTGGCGACTCCACTGCGGATAGAGAGTTTGATTCCAATGTATCTTATTTCTTAATCTTAATAAAGGCTTGTTCAATACTTGTTTGCACACACTTCACTTGGTTCTTTTGTCCCTTTTACCTCGGTTGGTGATGAGTGGGAAGATAAGTACGCTATATTCGGGCCAAAGTATTTCGAAGTTCATCCCACCAACTCACAATTCGTGTCATTGCCTATGATGGGCTTTGAGTAAGTTAACAGTTTGCCACCAATCCACAAAGGTCCACATAGGTCCTCGGTTGGAATCATGGCCTACCAAGTTATGAGTGATCTACTTATCTATCATTTTAACTTTAAGGAGCTTACCCACACTAAGAGAGATCTTAGATCCTATAAAAAATAGGGTACCCTTTTTATGTCTTTTGTTTGTTCAACTATATATCTTGTGTTTTCCTATTCTAAAAGACAAATAAAAGATGTAAAATTGGAGAATGACCCAAAAGTTATGGCATACCCTAAGATGATTGGGACAAAAGAAAAGAAGTTCTCACATGTAAGAGGCTTGTCCCAAGGTCCAAAGGTATATCTTAACTTGAAAGGTTCATAAGACCATGACCTAATCGCTATCATAAGCCCAAATCAAAAGACATTTTGAAAAAGAAAACCTTGGGCTTAAGGTAACAAGTACGCTACGGACTTAGCATCCAACATCCTATAAAGTCAAAATGAAATTCCCTAATCATGGGCCTCTTTGTTGTATTCCTAGGCCCAAAATGACGAGAATTTCTTGGACTTTGAGAGAAAAGCTACAATATTTTCTAGCTAAAGGGCTACTTCAAAAAAAGAAAAGAAAAAAAAGATGATGATGAAATGAAAAGAGAAGAGCCCAAAGGTGATGAATACATTGTAGGCCCATATTTGAGACAAAGGGTTGAAAAATCTTTAAATACATTCTAATGAAAGCCCACAAGAGCGAGGTGAAAGCATTATTGTAAACGAACTAAAAGCATAAAATGAAACAAGGGGCAAAGTTCATGAAAGGAAAGGGAGCGATTTTGTAACTGGGCCTTCATTTAAATGAACTTAAAGACTTTCTAAGAAAATCTACAAAGTTAAAAGAAACTTTTAATTGGTACATGGACTTAATAGGACTTCTTTTCAAGCATCATTGCACCACCAAGATTAAGGAAGAATGCCCCCACTCCAATTTGGGCCTGAGAGAAGCACGGAAGATGCTTGGTCAAGATTGAGGACACACACCAAGAAGAAGTGGAAGAGAAAGTACCTCAAGAAATGATGACTGCCCCAATTGATGACACGACTACACAAAAGATCCTTAAGGCCCTAGACAAACATGGTGATACCCTTAAGAAGATGGGAGGATGTCTTACTAGGCTAGAGGAGGCTAGGCTAAAAAAAACCGCACATGTGGAGATTGGTGATGATGAAAAAGGGGAAGGTAAGGGTGAAAGAGATAAGGCCAACTATGAAAGGAGCAAGCAATTTGAGAAGCAAACCCCAGAAACCGTGGCCATGAAAGAAAAGATGGTGAAAATGCAACTAGCTTTTTGCAAGGCCCAAAGGATGGATGATTGTTTCTATAACATGGGGAGCATAAGCTCTAAAACCCCAATTGCATTACCTCCAAAGTTCAAGATTTCTGATGCGGAAAAGTTTAATGGGACTGGAGATCCAAAGCAACAAGTTAGGAGATATTTGAGCATTGCTGAAATGAAAGGATTGGATGAGAAGCAAACTTTGCATGCATTTCCTCTTTCACTTGAGGAGGTAAATTTAAGAGGTACTATAGCCTAGATCCAAACAAGACCAGGGTGTGGAATAAGATAGTGGAGTTGTTTGTGGATTAATTCATCTTCAACACCATGATTGATGTGACTCTAAAGGACTTGGAGACCATTAAGCAAGGAGTAGGGGAGACATTCTCCCAGTATATGACAAGGTGGAAGTGAAAGACATCTAGGATGGTTAATAGATTAAATGAGAAAGACCAAATCAATATGATTATCAAGAATTTGCTTTTAGCATATAATAGTAGCCTCCTGTCATTGCCTATTAGTTCTTTTGGGGAATTATGTGATTGTGGAACTAGGATAGAAGACGCCATCAATAATGGGCAATTGGAGAAGGGTGAATGCAAGCCTCCAATCAAGAAGACATATGGGGGAGGAGTAACTACTTTTAAAGCATCCAACCCTGTAAATGTAAGTGCCATCATACCTCAGCAAACCTTAGCTTACCTAAGTTTTACAAAGAAAGCCTTTCGAGAATTTTTTGACCTAAGAATGACCCTTGCCCAAGCATAAGAAAATTTGACTTCCAAAGGATTCATCAAACCTCTAGATTCCACACCTATGCCTAATCTTGTACCTCATACTTGGAACCTCAGTGAGTATTGTCACTTCTTTCAGAAATTTGGCCACAAAACCGACAATTGTTTCCTCCTTAAGCATGAAATACAAGACCTTATAGACAATAGATCTCTCCTAAATCCCAACATCATTACCAAGCCTAACATTAGGAAGAACCCCTTGCCCAACTATCATAGAACTCCTTCTCAATATTAGAATTGGGTACAAACAGATGAGATTGAATGTGATTGTTTAAAACTGATAGAAACCGTGGAGGTTAACGCGGAAGAAGTCCAAGGAATATAGGATGACAAAGATGAAGTTTTGAAGAATGCAGCGGCTGTGTGGGGGATACTCCCTAAAGGAATGACTGAACTAAACAAAAGAGTCATGGAGGACAAAGTGGCAAACATTACTAGGAGTGGGAAACACTACAAGCCATCTTTTTTGAGAAGGATCATCTTGGTAGGGACGTAGGAGAAAAGGTCCATGCCCATAGAACTTAAAGGGAAAGAAGAGAAAGAGGAAGAGGATAGAGTTTTAACCCAATTGAAGAAAACTTAAGCTCATGTATCTGTATAGGGCTTACTAATGCCTTCTCACAAACATCGTAGTGCTCTCTTGGACGCTTTAAATGGAAAGGAAGTACACATAGAAACTACACCATAAGAAGTGATATCTCTTATAGGGGTTGAAGCCCCATCTCATCATCTCCTTCCCTTTTCCGATGAAGAACTGCTTCCCGAAGGAGCCAATCACACTAGACCATTGCAAATCACCATCGAGTGCATGGGTGCCAAGGTTCTAATGGTGCTTATTGACAATGGATCCGCATTAAATGTATGCCTTTTTAGGACTGCTCTCACTATTGGCCTAGGGAAACTATCATTCCTTCTCCTTTGACTGTTAGGGCAAATGACAATACTTCAAGGAAAGCTATGGGAATCTTCAAAGCTCCTTGCAAGATTGGTCCATTGGAGACAGTTGTAGAATTTTACATAATGGACATCACTCTTATCTACAATCTTCTCTTAGGAAGGGCATGACTTCATCCCATTAGGGCTATTCCTTCTTCTCTACACCAAAAGATGAAGATCCCATGGAAAGGAGGGATTGTTGTAGTGATTGGTGATGGTGAAATCCTAGCACTTGTTTGTGGACTTGAGGAATGGGGAAGTGAGCTTCAAATGAGTGGCTTTGAGTTTGTGAACATGGTTGATTATGGGTTGAAGGATGAAAAATACATTACAAATCTGCTCCCATATTATAGCCACAAGGTGATCGCAATGATGAAGAACATGGGGTACATGCCTGGTATAGGTCTTGGGAAAGAAGGAAAAGGGGTGGCTGAATTTCCTGATTTCAAGACTCAACTAACCAAGGAAGGTTTAGGATTCTTTGAAGGCTACGACGGAATAAAAAAGATCCTTGGTACCCTTAACGAGAACTTTATGAAGGAAGGAGGAGACTTTCCTTTTTGTGGGTTCCCCGAGCTTTGGGTAGGCAAGGATGGAAAGTGTATCCTAGCTAGGAAATGTTCTTCAATGAGAAGCTTACTTTCAAGGAAAAGCCTTCCGTTGTGACCAAGGAAGTTCAAGAAGAGGTTGATTGGGTGGACTACAAGGATGCTAAAGCAGTGAAGAGTACGTTGAAGATGGAGGGGGATGTGTTCGCCATCACCATCGAAGAGACAAGTGACCTTTTTGCCTTTATCATGCCCATTGTAGGGCAACTTAATAATTGGAATTGGGTTAGGTTTTTCTGAGAATATGAGAAAGAAATTTTGTAATGCAAGTTCCAATGTACTTTTTAACATTTTCAATAACATGAATTATGATTTGGCTTATTTTGATGTGTCCTATAATATTGAATTCTGCACTTAAATGATTCTAATAAATTTGAAAATGAAATTAATAAACAATTGGAAAAGAAAATTGAACTTTTGGAACCAACTTTTGAAACTCTTAATTTGGGCAATGATAGGAATTTACGCTTAATTAAAATTGGCTCAACCCTAAATGAGAACAAAAGAAAAGATCTCAAAGCGCTCCTCACAAAATTTCAAAAAGTGTTTGCATGGTCCTATAAAGATATGCTCGGTATTGATCCCGTAATAGCCCAACACCACATTGATACTCATGCCTACATGGTGCCCGTCAAGCAAAAGTTAAGACGCATGAGAACCGAATGGTTCCTAATGATCAAAGAAGAGGTCACAAAGCAAATGAAAATAGGGTTCATCAAACCCGTGCACCAAGCCGAGTGGATAGCCAATATTGTGCCTGTACCTAAGAAGGACGGAAAACTAAGGATGTGTGTGGATTTTAGGGATTTAAACAAGGCTTGCCCTAAGGATGATTTCTCTTTTCCCCACATAGATGTTCTAGGATTACACAGCCAGTAGCGCCTTGATGTCTTTCATGGATGGTTTCTTGGGGTATAACCAAATCAAGATGGCTCCCAAGGATATGACTAAAACCACCTTCACCACAGAATGGAGAATCTACTGCTATACAATGATGCCATTTGGGCTAAAGAATGTGGGTGCAACTTATCAAAGGATGGCCACAACTTAGTTATACGACATGATGCACAATGAGGTAGAGGTGTATGTTGATGACATGATTGAAAAATCCAAAGATAGAGAAGGTCGCATCATTAACCTAAGGAAGTTCTATGAGAGGATCATGGAGTATAAACTGAGACTGAATCCGCAAAAATGCACCTTGAGGGTAATTGAAAATTATTAGGCTTCTTAGTAAGTGATAGTGGGATAAAAGTTGACCCATCAAAGATCAAAGCCATATTAGAAATGCCTCCACCCAAGAGTGAAAAGGGGATAAGAGGATCTTAGGTTGGTTACAATATATCAGTCGGTTCATCGACAAGCTCACTTCCACTTGTGAGCCCATCTTCAATCTCCTAAGGAAGAATGAACTCCACGTGTGGAATGATGAATGCCAAAACACTTTTGAGCTCATTAAAGAATATCTCCTCTATCCACCTATCTTGATACCCTCAGAACACGGAAAGCCATTGCTCTTATACCCTCTATCATAGAAGATGCGGTTGGAAGTATGCTTGCATAAGAGGATGATGATAAGAATGAGAGAGCCATATACTACATGAGCAAGAGATTCCGTGATTATGAGCCTAGATACACACCTATAGAAAAGTCATGCTTTACTCTCGTATGGGCCGTACGAAAACTGAGACACATCATCCTACATGTTTAGATATAGATAGTTGCAAAAATGGACCCATTGAAGTATCTATTTGAAAAAACCCGCTTTGAGTAGGAGACTATTAGGATGGTTGATCCTATTAGTAGAGTTCGATTTGAAGTGTGCGGCAAGGAAGACTATAAAAGGAAGCGTTGTGTTAGATTTTTATGCTGAGAACCTTGTGGAAGGAGAGGATGGTAGAGAAGACTTTTTAGATGAAGATATTTTGGACGTCGAAATAAGGGCATGGAAAATGTACTTCGATGGAGCTGTGAACCAATATGGAAATGGGATAGGAGTACTCTTAATCACTCCTGAGGTATCACACATACCTTTGTAGTTAAGCTAAACTTCGAGGCAACTAAAAACATGGCAGAATATGAAGCTTGCATCACTGGAATGGAAGCCCTTCGAGAGTTAAGGGTAAAAGAGGCAGAGGTATTTGGAGACTTGACCTTGGTTATAGCCAAAGCCCAAAGATTATGGGAGGTGAAGGAAGAGCACTTGAAGCCTTATCAATAATATTTAGAGGATTTGACCAAAATCTTCAATAATGTTGAGTACACGATCATCCCTATAGCTCAGAGTCAGTTTGCAAATGCCTTGGCTACTTTGGTATCTATGGTTGAAATACCTGAAGGAGTATGGACACGACCTTTAAAGATTGAACAAAGTTATGAATTAGTGCACAAGGGAAGAATGAGTTTTCAGTTTTGGCTATAGAAGAAGAAGGGGATCCTTGGTATTATAACATCATGAAATTATTGGAATTGAGAGTGTATCCCAAAGGTGCCAATAAGAGAAAACGTCGTTCGATTGAGATGATGACAATGCAATACATACTATGTTGAGGACAACTCTATAGGAGATCTTACGATGGTATACACCTTCGTTGCCTAAAGAAAGAAGAAGCTGAAAGAGCCATGGAAGAAGGTCATTAAAGGATTTGTGGTCCTCACATGAATGGGAGAATGTTAGCCAAGAAGATTCTAAGGATAGGATACTATTGGAGTACGATGGAGACCAATTGTGTGGACTTTGTGAAGAGTTGTCACAACTGCCAAATGCATGCAAACTTGAACCATGCACCGCCATGTAAACTACACAGCATACCTCTCCATGGCCTTTCTCAGTCTAGGGCATAGATGTGATTGGAAGAATAGCCTTTAAAGCCTCGAATGGACATGAGTACATCCTAGTGGCAATTGATTACTTCACCAAGTGGGTTGAGATGGCCTCCTACTCTATACTAAAAGCCAAACATGTAGCATGGTTCATAGAGAATAATATCATCTATCGGTTTGGGGTACCCCAAGAAATCAACTCCGATAATGGCTCCCGATTTGAGGGAGAGGTGCGAAGGATCATGGAGTTGTACAACATTAAGCATCACAAGTCTTCGCCATATTGGCTATAGACTAACGGGGCCATAGAAGCAGCCAATAAGACTATGAAGAATATCCTAGTCAAGATGGTAGTAACTTATAAGGATTAGGCCGAAAAGCTTCCATTTACTTTGTGGGGATATAGAACTTTTATCTATGCATCGACTGGGGTAACCCGTTACTCTTTGGTCTTCGAAAGTGAACTGGTACTTCCCATTGAGGTGGAAATACAATCCTTAAGAGTGCTAGTGGAAACCAAGGTCCTAGAGGAAGATTGAATGAAAGCAAGATATGAACAATTGGCTTTGATAGATAAGAAGAGAGATAGGACACAATACCATGCACAAGGATATCAAAAGAGGATTGCTAGAGCATTTAACAAGAAGGTGAAGCCTAGAAACCTCAAAGAAGGGGACTTGGTCTTAAAAGTGCTTAGGGATGAAATCTTCAATGAAGTCGAAATGATCTGAGCCTTTTATTATCAAGAAAATCATGTCAGGAGGTGCTACAAGAATTATAGATTTGGATAGGGAAGAGATGTTTAGCCCAATCAATATGGATAGACTCTGAAGATACAACGTTTGAAGAAAAAAAGCGTGCTAGGTTGAAAACCTAAAAGGGCAGCCTAGGCAAAAATTAAGGCAAGGAAACCCTGCTGTAGACATCGTATTTTGTACCCCTTACGACTCGGGCCCCCGTTCCCCAATGATGCCCAAACTCTAAAGCTCAAGGCTAGTTTAGAGCCTAATCATATATCACATTGACTTGATGAGTGTTAAAATGGAAAATATAACTTTTTTAATAAGCAAAATTTATTTTTGGAAATAAAATGACCAAAAAGGCCCTCAACCCACGTACATGGGCAGTGGCCTGCGTACGTGGGTCAAAGCATGCGTACGTAGGCACACTCCTGCGTACGCAACTAGGGTTTCAAAGACATAAAAAAAAAAAGGCAAGTTTTTTGCAATAATGATTGAGGTTTGGAATAAATCTCACTTCGCCTAGGAGCCATTCTAAACCCCATTTTTTTCACTATAAAAAGCCTTACGTGGTACATTTTCAAAACACACAGAAATCTCATGGGAAAAAAAATACAAGTTTCACTAGAAATTAGTGAATCAAAAAGGAATTTTTAACAAAACACCCTTAAGTCAATTTTATTTGATTGGGACCTTTTCTGGCCTTAATCCTTTTAGTTTAACATTGCTAATCATTTTCTTATTGGTTTGCGAATAGACTTGACTAAGGGGAACGGTCAAAATCAAGCTTGGAAAGCTTTTGTGTGAGGTATCTAGTCTAAACTTTTCTTTTTTCTTTCTTTCATTTTTTTCCTTTAAATCTTCTTGTTTGCTTTGTTTGTTTGTTAGAATATATTTTAATATGCTTTTCTAGATAAGGTTTACGTTTTTGTATGCTTAAAACGCATGTTAGGTTGTTAGAATTTTCCTTTTGAGGTTCTGCCCTGTTGCATACACATAATCTTGCTTGCACACGCAGGCTTGATTATGCGTACGCAGGCCTGTTTTTGCGTGCGTGAACTGCTACCCAGAAACACTAATTTTTATTTGTTTGTTTTGCTTCTGCTCTTACATGTTGTCTTGTTTAGTTTCTTTTTGTGTTTTTACACTTCCAAAGTCTCTGTTTCACATGTTTATTTGTTTATTTGCTATCACATGTTTAGATTAGGGTTTCTTAGTTTTAATGCTATGCCATTCATTCACATGTCCATGCATTAATACCATAGGTGCTGTGTTGCTGAAAGGTAAGTGAAGGTAAGTCATGCATTGGTATGAACATGCATTTGATGATGTATCTCGTTTGAATGTTTGTTTTATGTCCAATTGTATGCTTTATATGATTCTATAATTGTCATGATGCCTTGTTGCCATGTTTGGGTTGCTTCCTTGTTTTAAGATGTATGATAGAGTTTCACACGCTAGGGTTTCTTATATGCGATTGAGTTTGGCTCTCTTTTATCTAATGGTAGATATTGAAAGCTCACTTAGTGTGTAAAACACTAGTGAATTTCAGACTCCCAATTACAAAAAATACAACACAAGCTTATACTCAAACAATAAATGTGCGGAATGATAAATATAAGCTATACCTAAACAAGAAAACTACTCTAAGCCATAATTTAATCACAACACAGTAGTAATTAAAATCAAAGAGTAAGGGATAGAGAGAAGCAAATGCAAGATAACACCGGCACGTATTATCGAAGAGGAAACCGAAGAACTTAGCAAAAAGCCTCTCCACTGCCCTCCAAGCGACAAAATGATCAACTAGAAAATCAGTTGAGATACATGAATAGCAATAGACCCTCCAAGCCTAATCTACTCGATGCACCTAAGCCCTCCAAGCTTCTTACTCCAACAGGGTTACGCCTAACCTTGTCTTCTCTGTTGGGTAATATACATGTTTGCATCGAATACAAAACATACGCAGCGGAAAATAAACGGATCTACTTCATTCGCAATTGATAACATGTACTATGTAGGTTTCAGAATACAAGAACAAGAGAGTGTACCTTGATGCGGTGAAATTCAAAACCGAATGAAGATGTACTCGGGAAGACTTTCAATCTTCACTCCAATTCCACTTGATGCCCAAGATGTGTGGTCTCTCAATCAGTTCTTTGTTTCTAGAGAGAATATGAAGAGTGTCTCTCTTCCTTATTTCATTACCATAATAATGATGAAACATACAAACCATTTTATTCTATATAAAATTCTGTATGTTTCTCTCCACATAACTGATTATCTAATTGGGCTAGCCTTTTGGGCCTTCCCAATTGGACTTTAGTGTGTGGCTTGGAGTGGGACCAAAAGGGAACAAATAAGACACTAGCTCCAATGGGCCTTGGGCTTTTCTGTCAACTCTTGACAAGTCCAAAGTTACCATTAATTATATTTAATACCACTATATAAATATAATTGCACTCTAGGCCTCATTAATAAATTATATCCCAAGACTTTATTATACATGCAACCCCTTCATAAAATATTCGTAGTAACACAAAGTCATAAATATAGACTGCCACTTTGTGAATTACTACATCTTAATCCTTGAGTACCCGGTTTAATCCTTTTGAGTTATTCACCATATATTTATGAAATCCAATTTCATAAATATATACTTTAGTCTTACTAAAGTGGTTAGGCCTAACTCTCTGAATAACTGTACCCATTAAACTTATCTCAAGGGAATATTTTGTATCTCCGTTAAGAGACTATGAATTCCATCTTGAGAATATATGTTCCATCAACACTAAGTGTGGCTGCCCAACATACTGAGGTTTTAACCGTTACTTTAGATCTCACTCCTGATATATCAAAGCAACCTACATTTCATGATCAGGTCCATTATTCTCTCAGGATTAAGAGTTCATGTGAATACAAGTCGTGAGATTTATTATTCAATTGACAGTCGTTAGGAGAATAATAAATCTCACAGCGGTCCAGTTCAATATGTCTTAACTCTTAAAACATATCAACATATTAACTAGAAATCACCATTTCCATGATCAAGACAAATCATCGTAGTTAATATGTTATAGTCTTCGCAGATGAAATGCCCAATTTCATCACCGACTACGAACCAAAATTCTGAGTTTACAAAGAACTTGTGATCTATATCTTCTGTGACTTTTCACATAAATCACATACTATGCATCTCATGGACTATTTGATAATGTCCGAATATTCATGTTACCATTATTTTAGATAAGAATAAAACAACTTTATTAAACACAATATTAAGTCATACATCATTACTCACATAATGTTATACATAATATCATACATGGCAACATACAATAGGATTTAAGGGCATATATCCTAACATTCTCTAGCTTACCGGATCTCGCAATTAGCTCATTACATCAACCAAAATGAATTGGTTCTTTCTTGAATTGCTTCCCAAGCACCAAAAACCTTCTCACTGATATGAATATGGTGAGGTAAGAATTTGCTAAAAATGCTCTCAAGGGTATGACAATGGAAAGGGTGAGAGTAGAGGAATTTGAAGAGTCAAATGTATAAGATTGTGGATGAATCAATCTTATTATTCTCTGGGGTTTCTCTTTCAAAATTATCTCAGGAAGCTCTCTACATTTCGTAAATATAAAGGTATTTATAGTAGGGTATGTGAAGGAATGTGAAAAGTCACTTTTCTGCAAAACAGGGTGCTTTGGCGAGTCACTCGCAACTGGGACAAGTCGCAAGTTTCAGTCGCCAGTTAACAGAATGGTCAGACTGTAATTTTTGTCTTGTAGTGATCCAGCTGTCCTAACCCTTCGACTTCTTGTATGCTTCACATGTGCTGGATTCTGGCTAGTCACCACTCGCGAGTCAGTCGCGAGAAGCCTCTTTATTGCACATACTTGATCAATTCTTCACACTCTCTCACACACAACCCTTACATTATTCCCACCTAAATACAGAGTTTCTAAATGTTGAATTACAAGAAAATTTTGCATAGAATAAAGCCAACACATAGTTGAATAAATTCAACCTTACAATCTCCCCCTTTGGCTATTCCGTGACAAAACCCTAAAACAGACTTTAGACTTAAAAAATGTGAGTTAGGAACAATTGTCAAAACTCACTCACACCTAATTCTAGATTTGTGAAGCTTTTGAACCATACGGACAAGTTTTCCTGAAAAAAATATCACAAAATGCACTCACTAAGTTTATTGTAAGCAAAAATCTTAGAATGCATATGGAGCAAGCACAATACAATCAAGCAAGTATGAATTTGACAATAAAGCATAACTTGACCATACAAGACCAATTACTATAAATAGTAACTACAATGAACATTCACATGGTGAATGAACATTCGAACATGTAAGCTAATAAGCTCAATGCCAAATATCATTTGCATGTCCAACACATAACCGATGCAATCCCACTAAAGCAATTGCATCAAGGATACAAGATCCAACTAGGGCACAAGAGTACTAAAGTAAATGCAAAACATTAACTAAAAGTACTAAGCTACAAAAGCTAAGGTACAAAATAAAGCATAGTTTAACTAGCTAAAACATCCAAGTATTCATAACATTCATAACATAAAATATCCAAGCATTAAAAAACCAAGGTACTAAAACCATAGAGTACTATAATAAGTGCTATGAAAAACCATAAAATTTGTGAAAACCATAAGCGCTATAAAATCTATAAAATGTTCTAAAATGTGCTCCCCCTCAAGATAGGCTCCCCCCTAAAAGCTACTCCATATTACTCCCCATTTTTTGCCGGAATGGCCAAAGGACTATGGCTGATGAGTGAAGCTATCAAACTTGGCGACAACAAGTTAATTTGGTCCTGGATGGCTGCAAGACTGTTGGAGTGCTCATTTTGAACATCTCTTAGACCATCAATCCTTTCAAGAATGATCTAAAAAGCATTTGGAGGCACTAATGAAGACGAAGATGCTCCGCTCCTACCTCGACCACTACCTCTTCTTGGAGGAGGTTGTTGTCCTTCAGCTTCAATTTCTATATCCATAGGAGGTGCTTGTTCAGGTTCTTCAGCTTGTTCATCTCCCAGAAGACGAACTCTGCTCCTTAGGATTGTTTGAGACTTGATGGAAGAAGGTACACTCATTAGTCTTATGTCCTGTAGAGTCTCCACACTATTTTCATGAAGGATCCTCATAATTAGACTTGGGAGAACAAGCTTCTCCCTTGAGGATGTCCTTGTAGATTCAGCAATGATGGAGTACAAATGAACACTAATGTCGATGTAGCTTTTCTCACAAAGTTCCATGAGGAAGATGGCTCTAGTATTGTTAATGGTGGTCAACTTCATTACCGGATACAAGTTGAACATCATGATGTAGGCGAGGCATCTCAAATCCGGAGGAAAGGAGGTTGTGTTGAAGCATCTTCCTTCCCAATAGCCACCAATGCGGAGTTGTACTGATTCTAGAGAGACCATTCTTTCCTTGAAAGGAATGAAATCTTCATGATCTAGTTTTCCATGTCCAAGGATACCATCAATGTCTCCCACTTCAAGAGTGAACGCACGACCTCTAACCCAGCATTCTATGTGATCTTCCTTGAGTGTTGCATTTTCATAGAATTCTCTGATTAAAGGATCACAAACTCCGGGGAGATCACCTAGGAGCTTTTCCTAGCCTTGTCCTTTAAAACAACTGGGGATGAAGGAATCCTTGAGGTCAACTAGATTCACAAATCTCTCCTGAATAATCGCAGCTGTTTCGAAATGATGTGAATATCGCTCAAAGTGTTGAAGGGAGCGAAATAGGTTGGTGTCAAGGCGCTTCCTCTTGTCACCACGCTGAGCAGTGGTTTTTCATGGAGCCATCTACAAAACAAAGCAGCAAATGCCACAAAAATAGAGCACAATAGCCAATAACAAACTTGATTAGTAACAAGCTAGCACCAAAACCATAAACTATGAAATAAACCCTAAAAACTAGAATTTAAAGAGTAATTCATAGAAAAATGACGTGAAGATGCTAAACATCAAAGCATGATACAATCATGGCATTAAACACTCAACATGTCAAAGGTTGTGTGTGTGTGTGTGTGTGTGTGTGTGTGTGTGTGTGTGTATCATATGCAAAAGTGTGCAAATAAGGCATGAAAACACTCAAATGGCAAAGTGTGAAAACACATAATCATTTGATGTTTCAAAACAAGGAAACATGATTATCCCCAAAATCTTTGTACTCAAAGGAATCCAAAGATACACACAAAAACATCTGAAAGACATTTTATCACCAACATGGTATGCACAACACAATACAAAACATAAATGCATGAGCATGTAGTATAAACATGTAAAACAAACATTATACTATCAATCTCAACAAAACCCATAAATCAATCTCAACAAAAACATCAAAAACCCATAAACATTAACCATATATCATTTTATCACATAAACAACAAATCCAAGAAAACTAGGGCTATAAACTTGAAATAGAGTGAAAATAAATGAAAACCCTACCTTTTCTTGAAGTTTGAGTGAATATTGAAGATGCAAATGGAGGTTTTGTGAGTAAAAATGGCGGTTTTGATAGAGGGAGAGGCGGAGATGACAAAGAGGTTTGCACGTAATGCGAGGGAAATTGAAATTTTTTTGAAAAACTATCTGAGATTTAACCCTATTTATGCAAAACATGCGTTTTTCGCAACTCACATGACTCGTGACTGAGTCGCCAAAATCCTTTGAACAAGATTTTGAAAAATTTCTCTAAATCTTTTTTGTGACTGGAACTTCCGCTCGTCAGTGAGTCGTGAACGCCTTTATGTAACCTCGTGACTGGAACTTCCACTTGCGAAGGAGTCGCGAAAATGAGTTGCCAAAATGACAAAAACCCAAATTTTTGAAAAATTTTCTAAGTATTTTTCGCGACTGGAAGTCTCACTTAACAGTGAGTCGCCAAAGGGCAGAGTTGTAAAATTTTGGAATTTTTGAAATTTTTCAAAACAAAAGACACTTTCCAAAAACAACTAAAATACTCAAAAATCTTTTTGTGTTTAATCAATATATGATTGAGTATGTACAACACACTTAATCAAGTACAATCACACAAATAAATAAGGCATTCATTGAACATAAACATGCGTGATGTGGGTGGATATCAAATGTGAGATAGTCCTTAGTCTAATATAAAGCTTCAATGATCAATTCAACCAAGACATACACAATTAACACTAAGTAGAGTGACCAATCTCAATTATAGAAATGAGCAAATATGACCTCCCACAAAAACATGATTACATAACTTTAAAACTTTTCATTTGGCTTCTTACAATACATAACATTTGATCATTTTAGATCTTTACATCTCTTTTTGAGATTGATGCCTGAAATTTTTGATATTTCTGCCTGAAATTTTTGATATTTCAATTTAATGAACAAGCCTTTGGCTTTTAGGCACCATACATCTCCAATACAAGTCGCTTTCCTTTTTTCCTAGTCAAATACTAGTATGTGCGATAGCTTTTGCAGCTCATTATCTCTTTTCAAGATTTGACATTGGTTGAGCTCTTAAACAAAAACATAAAAGAGTGGGAAAAGATATAGGCACAAGCCTGCACGTCTCAAGATTAACAAAACTATTGACTAATTATTCATGACAAATTTGAAGATCTATTTACAACAATCACATAGATGTCAAGATGTTTCCCACAAAGATACAAGTGCATAAATAACAAGATTAGCTCATTAATGCACAAAGCCATTTGTACGGAGGTACAACGCTAAACATGCGTGTGACAATACACAACAATGCCGATCAAACTTTTTGGATTTTATACTTTTTATGTGTTTTTGGATTTTTGACACAAAGCAAGTAAAGAATGATAAAAAAACAAACAAACATTCAAAGCTTTTAAACAACAAAAACAATAAAAACATGCTAATGTAAAAACAAGCAAACAACCAACATTGTCACATCATATAGAACGAATTAATGCATGGACATGTTATAATGCTTATGCATAAGTACCCTTCTTCACCCACACAACACGTGCGTTTGGGGTGATATCCTTTGAGGATTGTGTACTTGAGCCACGATTCTCAAACTTTACGGTGAAGTTAGCCAAACATAAGGTGATGGTGTCAATCATCTTCATCACGTCGCTCACAAAGGGTTCCACTTCTTACCCTTTTGAGTGTTTGGGGTTCCTATTGCCCTTTCCTTGTCTTCTTGACTTTTGAGGACCCGCATTTTTTAACACTTGAAACTTGTGACAATTTGACCTAGTGTGTTGTCGGATTCCACAATGATGGCAATAATGTTGGCCAAACATGAGTTGATGGTGTCAATCATCTTCATTACGTCACTCACACTACTTCTCACCATTTTAAGTGTTTGGGATTCCCATTGCCCTTTCCTTGTCTTCTTAACTTTTAAGGACCCGCATTCTTTAATACTTGAAGCTTGTGACAATTTGGCCTAGTATGTCCTCGGATTCCACAATGATGGCAATAATGTTGAGTTTGAGGACCTCTTTGTGCCTTAAAAAGAGACTTTCCTATTGCCTTAGGCTTAGCCACCATTGGATTTGGAGGCTTTGTCAAAACCTTTTAAGTCATCAAATTTGGATTCTTTTCAACTTTTACATTTTCAACAAGAGGAGTTGTAACCAATGGTTCTTTGGCTTTAACAAACTTCATCTCCTTAGACACATTAGCGCTTGAGCTACTTTCTCCGGTATACCCTAAGTCACTTTTATCTAAAGTTAGCTTTTGATAAGCAAGCACCTCATCAAGTTTTTTGGAAGCAACACGCTCCACTTTGGCATTAGCTGGAATAACCTCAAGCTCAAGGAACTTCATCCTAGAATAGGCATTCGTTAGCTCTTCATTCAGCCCTTCAACTTTACATTTGGTCTCTTTATACTGCACGAGAATGCTTTTGTAATTCTGTTCTGCTTTCTTCATCTTCCTAATGGTTGCCTTAGCCACTCTAGCATATTCTCCACTCTTCTCAAGAAGGGCATTGTAGGATTCTTGCAATCTATTGTTTCCTTCATAGACGTATTCCCCTTCTTCATCATCAGATTCATCTCCAACACCCATAGACTCTACTTTGGTATGTTCACTATGCTCTTCCACTAGATTGCTCAAATCTTTTGAAGAGTATACGGGTGCAATGATCATGAAAGCAGAGTAGTTTCCTTCTCCATTATAGCCTTCTTCCAAATCGAAGTTAGAGCTATCCGAGTCACTAAAGGTTGTAGCAAAGATTTTACCCTTTGCCTTCAAATAGGTGGCGCATTCTTTCTGCACATGACCATCCTTTGCACTCATAACAAGTGACGGCTTGAGAAGAAGAAGAGTCTTTGGAATCCTTCTTCTTGAAGTCCTTCTTATCTTTCTTGAAATTTGAGAATTCTCCTTTCTCAAATGACATCCCATCCTTTTTGAATTTTAAGAACTTGTGAAAGTTCTTTGCAAGGTATGCCACTTCTTTTTCAACCTCATCCTCATCTGAAGAATCTTGAGCTTCAATTCTCTCATTAATCGTCTTAAGAGCAAGAGATTTGCACTTCCTTTGAGATGGTAGAGATAGCTCATATGTTTAAAGAGAACAGATGAGTTCTTGGACCTTTATCTCATCAAAATCCTTGCTCTCCTCAATGGTGGTCACCTTGGCATGGAAGCTCTCCGACAATGATCTTAGGATCTTCCTAACATCTTTGGAGTCCTCCGTCTTCTCACCCAAGTTAAATTTGCCGATTACCACTTCATTCAACTTTTCATAAAATGAGTCGAATGATTCATCTTTGCTCATCTTCAATTCTTCAAATCGAGTGGTAAGCATTTGAAGTTTGGTATCTTTCACCTTCTTGGTGACTTCATACGTGGTCTCCAAAATTTGCCATGATTCATTGGTAATTAACGCATGAGATATCCTGTGAAATTCATCCGGTGAGACACCACAAAATATAGCATTAAGTGCTTTACTATTAGCATTAGTCGCTGAGAGGGCTGCCTTATCCCAAGTAGATTTGGCAGCCTCTGGCCTAGTCCAACCATTTTCAACAACATCCCATACGCTGTCATCAATAGAGCACAAGAATACATGCATACACACTTTCCAAAAGGCATAATTACTCCCATCAAAGAAGGGAGGTGCATTGAGGGATTGAGACCTATCCATCCAAGGGGGGTCAAGGATCACACTAAGGATATAGAAATCCATCAAAGTGTACCCGCGCTGATACCAATTAAAAGCTCACTTAGTGTGTAAAACACTAGTGAATGTTCAGACTCCCAATTACAAAAAATACCAACACAAGCTTATACTCAAACAATAAATGTGCGAAATGATAAATATAAGCTATAACCAAATAAGCAAACTACTCTAAGCCATAATTTAATCACAACGCAACAGTAATTAAAAGCAAAGAGTAACGGATAGAAAGAAGCAAACGCAAGATAACACCGACACGTGTTATCGAAAAGGAAACCAAAGAATTCAGTGAAAAACCTCTCCGCTGCCCTTCAAGCGAAAAAATGATCTACTAGAAAATCGGTTGGGATACATGAATAGCAATAGAGTGTCCAAGCCTAATCTACCCAATGCACCTAAGCCCTCCAAGCTTCTTGCTCCAACAGGGTTACGCCTAACTTTGTCTTCTCTAGCTTACCAGATCCCGCAATTAGCCCATTGCATCAACCAAAATGAATTGGTTCTCTCTTAAACTGCTTCTTAAGCACCAAAAACCTTCTCACTGATATGAATATGGTGAGGTAAGGATTTTGCTAAAAATCCTCATAAGGGTATGACAATGGAGAGGGTGAGAGTAGAAGAATTTGAAGAGTCAAATGTATAAGATTGTGACTGAATCAATCTTGTTGTTCTTTAGGGTTTCTCTCTTAAAATTCTCTCTGTAAGCTCTCTACATTTTGCGGGTATAAGGGTATTTATAGTAGGGTATGTGAAGGAATGTGAAAAGTCATTTTTTTTTGCTAAACAGGGTGCTTTGGCGAGACACTCGTGACTGGGACAAGTTGCGAGTTCCAATCGCTAGTTAACAGAATGGACAGACCGTTCTCTTTTTCCTGTAGTGATCCAGCTGTCCTGACCCTTCAACTTCCTGCATGCTTCACACGTGTGCTGGATTCTGGCTAGTCATCACTCGCGAGGCAGTCGCAAGTTCCAGCCGCGAGAAGCCTCTTTATTGCACACACTTGATCAATTCTTCACACTCTCTCACACACAACCCTTACATTATTCCCACCTAAATACAGGATTTCTAAATGCTAAATTACAAGCAAATTTGGCACGGAATAAAGCCAACACATAGTTGAATAAATTCAACCTTATAGATATGTATGTGTTTAAGGAAGAATGATGCCATAACCCACTAGATTGAAAACCCTTTGCGCCCAGACTAGCTAGATTGAAAACCTGAAAAGGCAGTTTAGTCAAAAGATAAGGGATAAGACCATGGACATGGAGAAAATTCTTATAAGGACATCATGGGCAAAAATTACATGGCATGGAAAAACAAAAGAAAGAAAAATAATGACAATAAGCAAAGTTAATAAATGGATGATTCTCTTATTGCTCAAATTAAAAGATAATAAAACTGTTTCCATAGGGGGATTGAAACATTCCAATCCTTTATTAAATAAATAAAAAAAATGTGAAGATCATAAAGTGTGTAAAATTTGGGGCATATCAAGGTGGTCGGTCAATCCTTCTTTCTTTTTTTGGACCTTTTGTAAGCTTTCTCATTTGTGTGAACCCACTTCGTATCAACCTCTAGCCTTGTCTTGTACCCTGAAGTTGGACGAAGCAATTAAGGAAGCGTGGGTAAAAAGAAAAGAAAAGAGAGAGAGAGAGAGAGAGAGAGAGAGAGAGCAAAAAAAAATATGTATTCAAAGACGATACAATGAGCCTCGATGAGTTGAAAACCGAAAGGAAATCCATGCAAAAGTTAAAGGAATCTCGCTAGATTAAGAATTTAGGAAAAATTAGGGATTATACCTGAAGAATAAGAGGTTCATCTGTCTTGATTTGATGATGGGAAAGTACAAGAGTAACTGAAAGGAATGAGGGCCTCTTTGAAACCAGGGCCACGCTTCTTGATCCATGCTGATACCTCTAAAGGAGAGAACTCTGCTATTGGAAAGCCTTAAAGAGTGTTTTCTAAGCTTAGAATACGTTTGGTGAGGGTTTGGAGGCCCCTAATGGCCATTTTTACTTGAATAAGGAAGTTAGGGTTTTTGGCCCTTGTTACAAGCACGCAGAGTCAAGGCTATGCACTCATGGTGAAGACCTGCATACGCAGGCCCGTGTCTGCGCATGCAAGAAGGAAGGCAGAGGCATACCTTTTTCTTGTTTGGAGTGTGATTCCTCCCCCTCAAGCTTTTCTTATGATTTTTATAGTTTAAAGGACTACTCAAGGCACACTCGAGCTTAGATTTCCATATACCAAAGACCAAGAAAAGCAAATATTGCATAAGATTGTGCAATTATCTTCACAAGATTTAATTTAAGTACATATCCCAAATAAAAAGCATAAATGTAAAAGGTGTTCTTAAAATTGAACCTAATGTCTCAAATTAAACCTAAAGTGCGGAAATACATGCTAAAAAAAAAGAAAAATAATAAAAGCAATAAAAAAAGAAAAAGAAAGGAAATATGCTATGCTGTGTGTCTATGTCTGTCTGTGTTTGTCTGCAGGGATCACCGAAAATGCCTCTTCCTTAGTTGGTAGCTAGGAGTGGTTTCCGAATCACCTCCGCCATCACCATCAGAATCATCATCATCATCATTGCCTGGGTAAGCTGGCCCTTTAAGACCATACAAGCTCTTTGAATACTCAATAACCTCTAGCTTAAGGTTCCCAATTAGCCAAACCAACTCTTCATGCTCCTAAATAGTGGGTTGAAATCTGAAAGAAGGCAGGGTTAGAATAAGTAATTGAAAGATGCAAGAAAGGAAAAAGCAAGCAAAGAAGTTAAAGAAGGCTCACCGCTCGTGTACCCGGTGGAAAAAGGTAACCCATGACATTAGGGTTGCGACTCACAGGACACTCCCTAGCAAAGTCGTTAAGGCTATAAGCATAGACCGACTAAGGCAAGTAAGGAGGGTTAATAAGAGCACCAGCAACAAGACCATCCTAACACAAGTGTTCCATTTGAATGTCGCCATGTACAAAAATGCAAGGAAAAAGTGAATGAATGAAAGAAGATGAGGAAAGGAGAAACGCATACCACAACAGTAAGGGAAGGCATGAGGCGAGTATCACTGAACTCATCATAGTCTAGCTCGTCTGTGACCTACTTAGTGTAAGGGATGCCACACCTCTACAAGTCATACTCAACATCGGTCATAGAAAGCAGGGCTAGCATGAACTCCAGAGGATCCATCGGAACCTGCAACATATTCGAGCCTGCCAGTTGGCAACATACGCTTTTCGCCAAGTAAAGCGCCCTCAAGGGGCTGGGTGGTCCCAAAAGCGACAAGAGCAGCCGCCTCCAAGTTTAGGTCTAGTATAATAGGAACACCTGCCCAAGGGCTCCATATGATCTGTGATGACATATAGGGCTAGAAGAAGAATACTGAAAAACATGCAAGGAAAGTAATAGGAGGCAATGGATTTCCAACTCACATCATTCGAAGAGAACTTATCAAAGTGGGCCCTAATCGACTTAACACTCTTTAGGTCCACCGTCGTTCCTTGAGCAATAAGGCCATACCCTATGGCCCAACATTGAAAAGAGATCATACTTTGCAAGATGAATGAACACAGTTTGTAAGAATAGTTTACAAGGTACAAGATCACAGTTTTCAAGGTGATAGTTTGCAAGATGATAGTTTGTGAGATGACAGTTTGTAAGATGACAGTTTGCAAGGCACGAATATGATAGTTTGCAAGAAGTGAGCATAGATACAATTTGCAAGTGTATGATGTACAGTTTTTTAGCCTAAATAACATGTGGATGAACATAATCGTAAAGAGTTGGAAATGCATGAGCTGCAAGAGAAAGGGAAAAGAAACTAACCTCAAGGAGCTTCCAAGGCCCTACTAGCTGGCGCAAACTCCCCCAGTAAAGTGTGTCCAGGGAGGAGAAAAGTAAGAAAGAAAAGCCTACCCCCAGCTGGCATCCCGAGCCCTCCCAAAGTCACAGAAGAGGGCCAACCACCTCAAGGATACTGTCTGCCCTCCATTGGCAAAAAGGTTTGCCCTACATATGTACAGTAGAAAGAGCTTAGCCATCTTGGCACAATCGGCAAGTGTTACCTGAGGAAGAAAAATGTGATTCGCCTTAAGGTCAGTGTAACTGATCGTCTCAATGGCATACCTTCTATCAAGCAAATCCGAACCGAGTTGGACGCCAGATTCACCTTCCAAATTTGTGAGTGCCCCATCGAACTGGAGGCTAGTCATACGGTGAAAGTCATTGGGAGTCACCATCATTTCCCTATCAGCAATACAAGAGGTGTGGGTAGTATCCCACCACCTCTCAGCCAAATTCTCCACCAAGATGGCATTGACAGACCTTTCAGGCAATGCGTGGATGTCCGACTCAAAGGCTATAGTACAAATATGGGCTCTAGTCTCCTCAGTGAGGATCCAATACCATACACCCACCCAGTTAGTACTTCCCCTGCCAAAATACGGGGGCGGAACCTGCAAAACAGTGATGACATTAGATTCACAAATTGGATCAAAAAGTAATGAAAAGAGGATGTTAGTTCCCCAATGAGGTGCAAAATGGTGTTAGAATTACAATTGGATGAAAAATGATGAAGAAAAGTGTTCGATTTGCAATTGGATGAGAAAAAGATGAAAAAAAAGGTTCAAAATATTCAAGATAGGGTTTCTTCCTGGTGACATGAGCACGTAGGCCCGTGTATGCATATGTACGCAGGTTGATACCTGCATGCACATAAACTTAAGAACAGTTACATGCATGCAAGAACATGCCCGTGTATGCATAAAGGGAAGTTGCGAATGTAGGCTAGAACCTACGCTAGCATGAATACAGACAGAGAGTCGTTCTTCGACATTCTTAAATAGAGAGAGTCGTACACATGCATCCCGCATGTGCACGCTGGTTGAAGTATGCGTATGCATGCAGTTGGCCTGCGCACGTGGGCCTATGCATGCGCATGCATGCTTCTGCCCAAAAACCCTAATTCAAGCATCCTTTTCTTTGTTTCTTTCACAAGATATGCTTTTGTTTTGCCCCCTTTTTCGTACATATGAGTCTCTGTTTCATTGTTTGTTTGTCTTCCTTATGCTAGATTAGGGTTTATCTTCTATTTTCTTGCTTTGATACTATGAATATGCATTCACATGCCTATACATTGATGCATAGGTGTTATGGTGTAGTAAGTGAGGTAAGTCATGCATTCACATGAACATGCATTTTGATGATGAATATGTTTGTTTGATGCTTGATTTCATGTCTAGATGTTTGGGACATATTTGATGATTAATATCGTGTTGCCATGCCCATGTTTCTGCCTTGGATGAGATAATATGATATAAGATGCCATGATAAATGTATGGTTAGGTTTTTGGGATGAAATGCCATGTTATATGCTTAGATGTATGCTAGCGTATGTGTGAGTTAGAATACAATGTTGAACATTCCTTTAATAGGATTAAGACGTAAGACACAATGATTAGAAGCTGACCCATGGATCGGGCAAATTTGGGTGCCTAACATCTTCCCAAAACCGTACCTAAACTTCAAACTCATACCCTAGTAGTAAGACTTAGTCCTTCCACGTAAGGGCGCTATATACATGGTTCCTAGTCTATAAAATTAAGTGGCAACTCCAAATCCTTTCTCCGCCCCGGTCCACTCGCCTGAGGTGTACTCCCCCTTTCCTTGTTTGGAGGAAAGAAAGAGCCTGCTTAGGTTCACTGGGTTGTTTTGTTGGACAGTAGTTGTGCTGATGGTTTTGTGCCTTTAGTTGGGTTTTTGTGGCAGAGAGGAAGATAGAAGAAGTGAGAAAGAAATTAATAAAAAATGAATAGTGTTTGACTGGTGGAAAAAAAATTTGAGAATTGATGTAGGGTGTGTTGTGTAATTATGTGTTTTAGCTCCACCAGTGTGGATGCTCTTAAGCATTATTGATTTCTTGAGTAATTCTTAATAACTTTATTTCTCTGTCAAAAGCTATTGTTATCGGTACAATTGGAAAATGTGGCCCTATAAAAGCACTCACAATGATGGTGCTAAAATGTTAAAAAAATATGTTTAGCTCCACAAATAACAAAAATTGTGCTATAATGATGGTGTCATTTCTAAAAAAATTTAACAACTTGCTACGGTGAACTGGTACTAGTACTAGTTCATTGTAGCAAGTTGCTACTTGCCTTATGTTTAGCTCCACAAATAACAAAAATTGTGCTATAATGATGGTGTCATTTCTAAAAAAATTTTAACAACTTGCTACGGTGAACTGGTACTAGTACTAGTTCATTGTAGCAAGTTGCTACTTGCCTTAATATATATATATATATATATATATATATATATATCATCTCTTCCTTTTTTTTATTTATTTTTTAATTCATCTTCTTCACTCTTCAGCCCTGTTTCTACCTCTCTCTCTAGTCCCTCTCTCTCTCTTCCACTGTCTCTCATCCCTATTTCTAAACTCAAAATCCTCACTATCTCTCATCCTTCTCTGCTCTCACTGATTGGCTTGTAGTGATTAGGGAAGGCGTCAGCATGCTGAGAGTTCCACACGGCGGCATAAACAGGCTCACACACGTTCCATATGGCGGTGTACAGTCGTCGAAGGCCAAGGCGAAGACTCCTTCGTGGTGAAGGGTTCCACACTTCTTGGAAGCTTCGAATCATGGTAGGCCTATCGAGAGTCTAAAGCTTAATGGCTATGGGTACATGCAATAGTGGTGAGTTGTTGATTGGGATGTGGGTTGTTGCGGTGGTGGTGGATTGTTGAGTGGCTTGTGGAGGCGGTTCATGCTGTAGGTGTGGTGGTTCATTTAGTGGGTGTGGTGGGTCATTGATTTGATCTTGGTATGGCTGAGTTGTGGTTTGTGTGGTGGTTTTTGGCTAATTTGGGTTGCTAGGTTGTGATGTAGTTATTGTTTCATGGTGATGTGACTGTGGTTTGGTTGGTGGATTTGTGGTGGTTAAGTTTGCTAGTTTCAATACCGTATTTTTTTTTTTGTCCCGATTAATGCGTCAAAACAAATACCAAAATCCAAAAATTTTGAAAAAAGGTGCAAATCATGATATTCAACGCCAAAAAAGTGGTAATAAATTAATGCAACATGATCGGATGGTGAATCAAAAAGCTGCAACAATTAAGACCCTTCTGATAAGAATTAAGACCAAAAGCCCTAACCGAGTGTGGTCAAAAAGTTGTCTTTTTGATCTAATCGTTCGATCAAGCTAAATTTTAATCTATCTCATAGGTCATATTTTCCCCTTCAAAATGATAATTTACAGGCCAAAATTGAAGTCAAAACGGATAAGATATCAATAAAACTCTAGAACCTTATCTAAATGTTTCAAGTTAAAAGGGCTATTTTTGGACCAACTTCATGCAAAAAACTGTACCAATTAAGCAAGAATTGAAGTGTAGACACCTCATTTTGTACCCGTTAATAAATTTTGGTCCTCGGCCACAATGATGAGCTTGACATATGTCAATCGAGGGTAATTAAAGAGTTTACAATAGTTTGGAAGTAATTACAACTTAAAAGTGCTCAATCGCTTTGAAAACGATACTAAAAGATGACCTTTGCTCACTATTTTGACCATAAATTTTGATCCCCAAACACCTTTTGAGTGCAGTCTATTTCATTGGAAAGTAGATATCTTAGGCTTCAATTTGAACACAAATTTTGCCTAATTTTGATTTATATTAAGTGAGTTATGACCATTTGAAATTGGGCCATTAGAGCTGTTAGGAATTAGGGTTCATGCGTACACATGAATCAAGTGTGCGTGCGCACACTCAAAAGGTGTGTAAACACAAATTTTTTGGGTAGTGAAACTTCATTTTTAAGGGGCTTAACTTAAAACATTATTCTTTGATGTGGGCCAGTCCCTAGACTTTGGGGAACGTCCAAAGACCTCGAAAAAGCCCCAGAAACTTATAAATACTCACCTTATGTCTCCAATCAAAATCCTAGCTAGAGAGAGTTTATTCTTTCCCTCCATCTTCTCTAAAAGCCTAGTTCATCTTTTCTAAACTCCCACACAACACCTTAGCATGTTTTTTAATCATTCAAAACCTCTCTTTAGTTAGTTCTAAGGCAGAAACTAATGTTCTAATTTGATTTTTCAAAACCTTTTTCAATTAAACTTTATTCATGAGTTGTGATTACTAAAAACTATTGTGTTCTTTAATTCATTTGTTCTATCAATCTAATCTTTGTATTGTAGGCACTAAGGGGTCAATTAAACAAACTCCAAACTCATTATCTTAAACAAGGTGAGTGTTCTTCCCATGAACTCCTCCTTTGCTTAATATGATTCACATGAGTTTCTTAATATAGTTTTTCTAATTGTTTTATTTGATTTGTTTGATGTTATGATCATTTTATCTATGTATTAATCAGATTTTAGGTTGTTTACAATCTGTTTTGGTTGTTTTGTTTATTATTTTGGTTTTATGTAAAGTTTAACATGTTTATTTATTTTATGTAGTTTACTATACTTTTGATTTGTTTTATGTTTATTTGTTTATGTTGATACTTTGTGTTATTTTCTTTATGTTATTTTAGTTATTTGGGTTTCTAACATACTTGTTTGATTTTTGTTTTAACATCTTTAATTGATTAAATCTTGCGAAATGTAATTTTTTGGATCTGTGCTAAAGGATGTGCATGCATCATCGAGCATGCGCGCGTATGGTTTCAACCATGCGTACACATAGTTGAGTATGCGTACGCACCCTTGAACCCAAATTTGACAAAAATATTGTTTTTATTATTTTAATCATTTTTAACATGTTGTTTGATTCTGTTTAATTATTTGTGTTTAATTATTTTCCATGTTTGTTTGAGTCTTTTTGTCATGTTTGGTTTATTTGATTTTCTTTCCTTGTATGTTTTATTTAATTGTCAACTTTCCACGTTTAATTTATTTTGTTTAATTGTGTTTTATTTGTTTTCTTTTATATGTGATGTAATCTTTAACATGTTGTGTGTGTTATTTTCTTAAGTGCATGATGTATGTTTAGGTTAAGGATTAGGGCTCTTTTAATAACTTCTTTATCTAAATATGGTCTAGCAACCCATAATGGAGGCCGGCCCACAAGCCCAGCGGTCTTGGGTGCCTAACACCTTCCCAAGCCGTACTCAAACTCTGGACCTATAATCTGGTATGTAGACCTATGCCTGTAAGTGAGTGGCCCAAAAGGTCCAATATAGTTCCCAAACTTAATCTAGGTAACAACACCATTTTTCACCCTCCGCCCAATTCACTCTAAGGCCGAGGTGTACTCCCTTGCGCCCACATGGGGAAATCTGTTTAATCTTACTTGAAGTATGAGATCTCGACTACCTCCCACAAAAAGGGCTCGACAATATTTGCTACAGATTGGAAGAGGTGAATTTTTAAAGAAAAAAGTCACTGAATTTCCTACACTACGTCACCTCCCTTCCAGATGGGATATCTTGATAACTGTAACTCCAAATCTTGCAAGGTCAGAGCCTACAGAAATTACACATTCAGAGCTTTCCAGAGATACTATGTTTGAAGAAATCGAAGCTCGAAGAGATCTCCAAAAAGCAGCACAAATATTGGACCAAAACTCGAGAAAAGGACAAAATAGCCAAAACTTGGACCCATAGGCTCCGAACCCAAACTCTGAACCCATAGTCTGGTATGTAGACCTATGCATGTAAGTGAGTGGACCAAAAGGTCCAATATGGTTCCAAGACCTAACTTCTGTGGCGACTCCATTTTTCACTCTCCACTCGGTCCATTCCAAAGCCGAGGCATACTCCCTTGCGCCTACATGGAGCAATCCATTTAAACTAGCTTGAACCATTAGATCTCGACTACCTTCCACAAAAATGGATTGAAAATATCTTCCACGAATGGGAAGAAGTGAAAATTTCAAGAAAAAACATCACTGAATTTCCTACACTGCATCACCTCCCTTCTGGACAGAATATCTTGACGATTGTATCTCCAAATCTTGCAAGGTCAGAGCCTATGGAAACTAGACATCCAGAGCTTTCCAAGGATACAAATTTTGAAGAAATCAGAGCTCGAAAAGGCCCCAAAATAGAAGTGTGAAGATTGGACCAAAAATTGGGAAAAGGACAAAATAGCCAAACTTGGAGGATAAGTAGGAGGCTATGTCCTGGAACACCATCACATAGCCTCCACCCCACATTTGTTTCTCTATAAACACTCCCTCTCATTTTTGTAAAAAATAAGTTTTGAGTTTTTGTCGACTAAGAAATATATTTTTAAGAGAAACAAATACTAGAAAATCTAAAAAAAAAAAAACCCCTAGAAAAATTTTAAAAAATTCTCTCACTCTTTTCTTTAGGAAACCCGTCCCAAAATTTTGGCCCCTTTCATGTTTTTTTTTTTTTTTTTTTTTGGTAATCTTTCTGGTGAGTGGGTAAGTTGTATAGGGATGGGGTAGCTTCTATATAGATACACCCCATCCCTCATCTTCTCTTTTCCTTTGTTATTCAGACATTCCATATGTGAAAGTGCTCTTTTTACTTATTGTTTCTTTAATATATTGCCTTTATATTCCTGGTTCTTTATTTGTGTTATTGTTTATATCTATGTCTCTAGTTCCTTGTTCATATTCTATTTGTTGGTGAGTGTTTATCTTGCTTTATAATTGTTGGTTACTAGATGGGTATTGAGCAATAAAGTAAATGGAACAACAAAATTGTTCCTAGTTGCCTAGAAGAGATGAGTCTTCTTCCCTCTAAGGGTACTTCTCATATAATGTCTAGGTTAAGGTTCAATACCCATTTACATTTATGTTCATCCCCATCCCCCTTTATTTTACTTGTCATCCCATTTTGCTCATCCACATCTCCATACTCACATTTTGTAGCTAAACTTTGTCCTTAAAAAAAAAAATTGATTGAAATATATGTATATATATATATATATATATATCTGTGTGTGTATACTCTATTGTTTGTATATTTACTCTTTCATCACCTAAAAAGATTTTCTATTCATTTTTCCTAAATGGGTCTTAAACTTTGTTCAAAGCACAATATGGGTAACACCACTCCTAATACCTAAAAATCCGATCTTCCGTGGGCGTTCATGGCCGGCGGTGGATTGTGCACGGTAGAAAAGTGCCTAATAAAAGCTTTCAAATTTAGTAAAACCATATCTAAGGAGTAATAAAAAAATCGGGCAAGCTGACAAAAGTTACCAGCCATTTGCCACAAATTCTCATTCCCAGATCAAATGCAATCTAAAAAAATAAAAAATAAAAAAATAAATTTAAAAAAAAAGTATGATACCAGGTTAAGTGCAATTAATCCCTAAGATACAACAATTAAAGTTGCCAAGTAAAATGTAATTTTATAGTGGTACTTTGGGTTAAATAATATGTTTGAGTTTTGTGAGAAAATGTAATTAATTTTTTGTGTGTGTGTGTGTGTTTAATAGTTAGTTTGTTTCTTAAAATATATAATAAAAAAAAGTTGCCAATTAAATCTGATTATTTTTTAAAAAAAAATTTTGAAAAGAATCACGGCCTAATCTGATCACACAAGCACCACAGGTGCATGTTCTAGAAAAAAATGTTCGTAGGTTCTTTTAAATTTAATTTCTTTTTTTGTTTGTGTTTCATAAACCCACAAAAGTCTTGGTGAACTTTCAATCTAGAAAAGCCTTTAAACGCAAACCCCCTTCCATATCACAAATCTCAGTCTATATGAAAGATAATAAAAAATAACTAAAAAGAATGCCTATGAAATAAGAGAGATTGGCATTTGTAATTTTCTTATGAAAGAAAAGAAAGTGTCTATAGTTTCTCTTGGTTAAGCCAGATTATTTACACCTCTCTCTATGACTGTAACACCAGTTAAACTGTAGCTAAATTCTCCAAATAGCAAACACTAAAAGCTCCTTTTCTTGATGAGAAGAAAAGGAGAAGTAAAAGAACGTGAAATTCTTAACCTCCATCAACCTGAACCATACCATGAATGAAAAATGGGAAGAAAAGCTGAGCTTAATCTTACCCTCTTGTGGGTACATTATGTTTTATAATTTGAAGAATACAACTATGTAGAACATTATTTCTACTTCCATGTTTTTTTTTTTTTTTTTTTTTTGACTTTTTTCATGTTATCATGTTCTTTCTCATTACGAATGAAAGCATTAACATGAGAAAGTTATGACTTATAAAGGATTACCCAAGAAATCAATAACGAGCCTTTCCATCCCAGTTGGTCTGTTGAAGTAAGTCATGCCAAAGGGCCCAAACTGTTCTTCTCAAAAACAAAACAAAACAAAACAAAACAAAAAAAGAAAAAAAAGTCATGGAATGGACAGCTCAAATCCAAACGCATTAAACTATTTACCGAAAATAGGATGATGCTACATGCAACTGATGACATGTGTCTTGGCCTTGGGTATATAAAGATAAGGCTTGTAGCTCGATAAGATAATAACCATTAAGTTTGTATACCAAAGGATAATGAAGCTCTGGTTACCGAAGATCTTTATCATTAGATGTTGGCAGTGTTTAGTTGTGATGGTACCAACAATGTTTGGTTGCTTTAGCTTAAGTCATTCAAAATGTGATTTTGAGGCAATTTTCAACTTTGGTGACTCGAATTCAGACACCGGTGGGTTTTGGGCAGCTTTTCCGGCACAGTCTGGTCCCTTTGGCATGACTTTCTTCAACAGACCTACTGGTCGGGCTTCTGATGGAAGGCTCATTATTGATTTCTTAGGTAATCCTTAATTAATTACTTTCTCATCTTAATTAGTTAATGCTTTTATATATGGAAGTAATGTTCTACGTAGTTGTCTTCAAATTATACAACATATTAATTGTACATTTAGTACATACAAAATAAGATTCAGATTTTCTTTACTGTCTGTAATTGCCATCTTTTAGAACCTGCTGGGCAGCATACTTCTTCAAATTAGAAAAATTATATCACATATTATATATCTGCCTTTTGCAGTTAAATTTTTTCATTATTAAGTTCTATCCTTTTTTTTTTAGATTGAATTATAAAAGAGCTGGGAAGTAGCATGCTTTCTGGGAATTAGATATGGTTTTACTAAATTTGATAGTTTTTATTTTTTTTATTTTTTTACTAGGCAATTTTCCACTTGTAGACAAAAGGCCAGGGTGGAAGTGTTGGGAGAAAGTTAGCTTGGACTGTTTCTAGGGTAGGAGAGACACAGATTATAGCATAGGGCCACTTTTTTCATTTGGCCCGGATGACATAAGGTTTTTGACAGAGAGTATTGGCATTAGCTGGAGTTGCATTTCTTTCTTTAATTTTTTTTTTTTTTTTTTTGGTGAAAAGACGATAATATTAAAACTAAGCTTCAGAACAAAGTTCAGTACAAATCCTACTAAAATACATCCCATTGAGGTCACCCTCAAAAACATCTAAAATGTCCACAGGCGGACTATCATAAATAAGAAAATCAGCGGACAAACTAAAACTCATCCTAGCTAAACCATCAGCACATTGGTTAGCTTGACGAAAGCAATGGTTAATAATGACTTGATGGAAGCGGGATAGCAGCTGCCTGCAATCATCCAAGATAGGAGATATAATGTTACTATTATAACTTGCATTCCGTAGCACATCAACAATAGCCTTTGCATCCATCTCAACTACAAGGCAGGGAATATTCAAGTTGCAGCACAGCTTAAGCCCCTCACGCAGCCCCCACAACTCAGCGGCAAAGCTGTTGGTGATCCCAATCCGCTTGCTGAACCCGACTACCCACTGCCCATCACCATTCCTCACCACTCCCCCACAACCAGCCAGACCGTGAAGCTCATTACAAGCCCCATCAGTGTTCAATTTCATCCACCCAGGCACAGGACGCTCCCACCTAATTCTCCTTAAGGCTCTGCGGCCTTGCATCCTTGGAACAGCCACACAATGAAGATACTCCATAGCCTGATTTACAATGTGCACCGCCAGCTTTGGATGACCACCATTCCTACTGAAAACAAAATAGGAATGGTGGTCATCCAAAATGGGCTTTACCAAAATGGGCTTTACCAAAATGATGACCACCATTCTTTCTTTAATTTAATACTACCAAAATGGGCTTTACCTTTTTTTCTTTTCTTTTTTTTTTTTTTTTTTGAGAATATTAAGTATTTTAACACACACAAAGAGAGGGGAGAGAAGATTTTAAAGAAACTAACAATAGTATATATCCAAAAGGGCCTAAGCTTTACTATTTTTTGAGTGCATATTGAACTGGTCACAACGACTGACGAGTAGGCACGTAACTAAAACTTTGAGTTAAGGCGGCTTTTTTATTGGCTATATGTGATAGTTTTAACCTTTAACTCAGTTACTATTTATTTATCTGAGATTTTTTTTTTTTTTATGAGTAAGAACAAAATTATCTTGTTTAGAATTTTTTAAAGTGTAGAGTTGTTTATTTTGGATAAATTTAGTTAATTAAACTTAATTTTATTTTTTAGTTTTATTATTGATAATTTTTATTATTGAGCTATTTTTTTTAGACTTGTATATTTTTTTTTAGATTTAGATCTATAAAAAAAATTTTATAGCTACTAAAATAAGGAAAATGCTAGAGTTACAAACTTTTTTTATAAATTACTGATGTGATAAGTGGTTACTGGTAAGTAAAAAATGATGTGAGTAGTGGGCCCATATGTGAACCAATAAGAATTTACTTCCAAAACAGTTAGTAAAAATATTGTAAAAAAATTTGTGAGTATAGTATTACTCTTAAAAGAATCAATGATATTGTTTAAGGAAAACAAAATGTAATTTTATAGAACAAAATTATTAAAATTAATATACATATATAAAATAATTATAAAAAAAAAAAAAACAAATTGGGGGGCCTTGCCCCCTAGTCCTCCATGCTCCCGAGCCTTGTCAAATAGTAAGGACTAAGGAGAAATATTTTAGAACAATTTCATCTGAAAGCTACATGCAATAAAGTATGTAGATCAAAATCATAAACTCACCATCTACTTTCTGACTCTCAGAAAGACAACTCAATATAGGAGTAGAATTGTCCGCTTGAAATTGTTAGGTTATAAAGTGCATCGGATGAAAGAACTTCCTACTATAACAATGTTAATATTTTTTATGTTTATAATTTAGCAACGTCAGTACATTGCAAAGAAGACAGCATAAAAAATAAATATATGTTGTAAAAAAGGCTTTGCTGTGAGTCTGTGCCTTCAATATGGAATTCAACAAAGATTGTCCTTTGAATTATAAATTTAAGATAATTATCTGTTGATAAGGTAAATTACATCTTCTGTTCTAAATAAGATATACACCTGATTTTATTTTATTTAATGAAGAAAGTTAACCAAATTAATTTTAGATCTATGTGTTTTATATATATAAAAATACTCTAATGTTTTGTTGTGTCAATTTGAAGAAAATAAAATTTAAATTGTATTCTTTAATTCTCCAATATTTTTGCGCGTGGCAGCACAAGGTCTAGGATTGCCATTTTTAAGCCCATATTTGCAATCAATTGGATCAAATTATAGACATGGGGCCAACTATGCAACATTGGCTTCAACAGTCCTCCTTCCAAACACTTCATTATTTGTTACCGGTATTAGCCCCTTTTCCCTGGCCATTCAGCTCAATCAAATGAAGGAATTCAAGACCAAAGTTGATGAATTCCATCGCTCCTCGTCCTCGTATGGAACAGGTAAACCATGATTTCACCTCTACTTTCTTTCAGTTTGTTCTCAAATATATATATGTAAAATGGTTTTGGCCCGTGAAATTTTATTTGTGTAGTATTTTTTTACTCCCAAATGGAAATTGAATATAGCCCCGTCTTTTTTAATGCAAATGACTTGAAGAATGTTGTTTTTAGAATCGACGAAACTTCCTTCACAAGACATTTTCGGAAAATCTCTCTACACATTTTACATTGGTCAAAATGATTTCACTTCCAACTTAGCTGCTATAGGAATAGGTGGAGTGAAACAGTATCTCCCTCAAGTGGTCTCCCAAATTGCTGGCACCGTCAAGGTAAACTACTTATCATGCAACATGTTCTGTGACTCTGACTGTGACTGACTTACTGCACATATATCATGCAAACCAACAAAAATGGTCCAGCCCAATACCTTTCCTGTTATCTTATTGGTTGGAAAGGAAGCCCATTGGCCATTATTTTGTACAAAACCAATGCCTTTCTTAGTTGGCCCATTTAAAGCCAGTCCAGTCTACATTTTTATTTTACATATGTGAGACCATTTCACTTCTTGCCTATAAGATGCCGATGGCCGAAAACCCTTAGGCCAACAGTATTGTGGATGAGCCTTGAGATCTCAAGATTTAGAGCATGTCCGTCAAATTTATTGAACCCGTGGCCCGGTGTCCCCAAATGTATGAGAGAGAGAGAGAGAGAGAGTAAATGACCAATTGTCAAATTTGTAGGAGGTATATGGGTTAGGCGGGCGTGCATTTCTAGTGCTCAATCTTGCACCAGTGGGTTGCTATCCAGCATTATTGGTGGAGCGTCCTAACAACAGTTCAGACGTTGATGATTTTGGATGCGTTATCTCTTACAACAATGCAGTGGTGGACTATAACAACATGTTGAAGGAGACACTAGCACAAACTGGGGAAGCTCTCTCAAATGCTTCCCTCATATATGTGGACACTCATTCTGTCTTGCTACAGCTCTTCCGGCATCCTACTTCTTATGGTACCATCTTTACCTCTTTTATCATTTTATATACACACTAGCCAATTGAAAGACAAAACATTTCTTGCATCACAAAAAAAAGTTGCGGCCCTCCACAAGTGTATTAAGTAGTTACTTGTGATTGATGCAAGAGCTCTGTAGTTCAACTTGTTAGCATTTCATAGTATTTTCAAAAAAGACATCTAGAGTTTAAATACCCCCTCCCCGTCTATCAAATTATCAAAAAAAAAAAAAAAAATCAAAACAATCTATTCATGCAATTGGAAAAAAAGAAAATAAAAGAAAAAAGACTGTAGCTCAACCCAAGGAAAAATGCTAAAGTATTAACACTTCTACTATAGAAACCTTATAAATTGACATCACAATGAATGTAATTAGTCCACATCAATAACATAATTAATAAATTTTTTAATTACTTTTTTGTTGTGTGTTCCAAAATTTACATATAGATTATAAGACTTATGTATTTGTAAAATTCATAAGAGCATTCATATTAGTAAATGTAAAATAGAAAAACTAATCAATTTTGCAAATCAATTTTGCAAATCTAACGCCAAAATTCTCCTACATCAGTTAGGCGCTTATAAGGGCCCGGGTCTAAGTGGAAGTGTACCATCGTGTGTATGATCACACACACGATGGTATACCTTCACTTAAGCTCAACACTTATAAGCTGAAGGTGGGAGGCGTTTCTTCTCGACGTGGAATTGAGCAAATTCATGAGGGTCTTCACCCAAAGTGAACAATACCTTCTAAGGGAGAGGTTCGTCCCTCCACAACTACAATAACTGTGTAAATACATATGATCATTGTAGTTTTGTATTTGATATTTTAAAATTTCTCTCACCTCTAACTCTCTCTCCCTCTTGTTTTCTCAGTCTCACATAACCTGCAACCCAACACCACCTAAATCCAAACACAAATCCCATCCACCACTATCATCCAACCACCACCACCCAACCACCACCACTAAAAACCATTCCAACAATAGAAAATCGACCCAAAATACAATGGAAAATCAAACTTGATAAACACAATATCGATAGAAAATCAACTAAAAACCAACCATCAACTAAAAACCCATAACCCAAACCCAAACCCAAACCTGGAGCTTCAACAGAGAGAGAGAGAGAGAGAGAGAGAGAGAGAGAGAGAGAGAGAGAGAGAGAGAGAGAGAGAGAGAGAGAGAGAGAGAGAGAGAGAGAGAGAGAGAGAGAGAGAGATTTCTTCAGGTTTGCCATAGAAAAAGCTAAGAGAGATCTGAGAGGAGAAAGAGAGCTGAGAGTTAAAAAATTTTTAAAAAATAATATATCTGAGTATTTAAATAAAATAAAAAGCAATAGATTATCTGATGTGGGTGTTTTATAAAAGTGATCTTGTAAAATAGAAAAACGTAGGGTTTTATGCTAAAATAGATAGAAAAATTTAGACAAACTGATGTGAATGTTCTAACATCACTCAACCAAATGATACAAAGTTTTCGTCAAGAGATATTATGGCCTAAGATACTTAAACTCATAATAGGTTCATTACCTTGGGGGTAGGAAAATCATGATCAGGAAAATCAAGCAAAAAACCCTAGTCCTACTAATATTGAAAATTCTACAACCTTATGGTTTGTCTAGGGTTAACTCTTATAAATATTCTACTCTGGGGGTCCATGATAACACATAATTCTTATATTAAAGATGTTGTTGTTTAAGATATTCTGTTGTGGATATAAGCCAGGCCAAACTATGTTACTTATTTCTTATTTATTTTTCCCTCTCTCTTTCTTCTTTCTTTGTTCTCTCAATCCGGCACCAACAATTCTAGCATAGTATTAGAGAAAAATTAGATCTATCTACTAAAATTTTTGGAATTCAATAATGAGGAAATCGAAAATGATTAGGACACAATGAGACTAATTTGAGAGGAGTTGAAACAACATTTTTTTGGTGATAATTGCCCCACTCGAAAGAGCTTACTACCAGATTAAGAACAATTCACCTTTAGAATACAACAAAGTCATTAATAGCAAACAACAAATATGAAATTTCCTTTTAAGAGAAATTTTTTTTAATTAAATTATGTATATGACTATGATTCATGCTCTTAATTTATATACACTGAAGAGTTTTGACTCTTCATTTAAATTGTCACATTTTCTGAATAAAATGAATTATTAGAATAATTCATAACCTTTTGAAAATAACTTAAAAAAAGCAGTTGTTTTTGTATTATAAAATAACTTCTTCTTGTTATAGTCTAGCTTATCTCATCTTATCTTAATAGAATAAAAATTATTTTCTGATCTTGATCACATGCACGAGGAACATATGTCCATTGCAATAGATGGAGTTATAAATGCACCATTGGATGGTGTTTATACTTTATATAGTAAAATAAGCACGATTGCAATAGGTGTTTGATAAAATACTTCTTTTTTGTTAGGTATTAGACTTTAATTCCGTCATACATATGGTGGCAATCAGATTGCTAATTTTGCTTTGTAAAGTGATTTGCATTAATTTTCATTTGTTTTGGAGCAGGGCTTCGATATGGTACTAGAGCATGTTGTGGACATGGAGGTGGCACCTACAATTTTGACCCTAATTTATACTGTGGGAACACCAAGGTGATTAATGGGAGCACTGTGACCGCAACAGCTTGTAGTGACCCAAAGAACTATGTTAGCTGGGATGGAATACATACCACAGATGCAGCGAACAAGATTATTGCACAGGCAATTCTAAATGGCTCTTATTTTGATCCTCCTTTTCCATTGCACCAACTCTGTGACATCCACTCTATAGGCTGATCCACTACACTACTTTTTATTAAACAACATTCAAGCCAGATTAATGTCATCTGCTATGATTGTTATGAATAAATTTACTGCGAGTTGAAATTAAGAACTCAACTAATCTCTTAATCAACTAAGGCACAGCCAATTGGATACTGCTATGCTCAGTGTCGTGATGAATTTTTCATGCATCAGTAAGGCCAGTATTGCAGCAGTTGTGTTATATAAAATATACCGGCCATTGTGGATTTTAAGGTTCAATTTAAAGGTTGAGCCAAACATATTAATAGGAACTGGAAAGTATATAAATATAGAAAGATCTTATGGGTTGCCATTTGCCAATACTTCCAAGAGTTCATACTTGAGTGGTGTAAATGGAATCTCGAGAACTATTAAAAATTGTAAGCCAATAATGATTATTCAGTTATCAAGGTTGAATCTGAATCTTGCTTGCGTGTAAAGAGAAATCATTTGCCAAGCTTGGGATGGACTTCTTTGTTGGCCTATATGAAGAATATAATAAGTTAAATTATGGTATCCTTAGAAATTGTTCGTGGGATCTATGCTTGTGCTTTGTTAAATTACTAAAATTAAGCTACGATTAATATTCTGTTCTAACGACCTTAAATTTGTCTTTTGCATTCATTATCGGATGAATGTTTCAGGCAGATGGGTTAAGTTGCCGCCTTTGATTTGCAGTACATTAAACTCCACCTAACGTGAATAATATATGCCCTAAGTACCAAACGCATACATGTGGAAAGGTATAGCATTCATCATCAAAATATATGTATCATCCCTCGCAAAGTGAGTCTGGTATAACTACGAGGCTCACACAGTGTTATTGTGTTAATATAAAAATGCATATATTTGATACCTGAGATGATTATTAGCACATATGAGCTTGCTGAGCTTGAAGGAGAGATCATGGCAGAGGAGACATAGACAATTTGTAGGAGGCAGTAATCTGTAATCAAATTTAACAACCAATTTTCTCCATCCTAGTACTACAAAAAAAAAATGCAAACAGAAGAAGAGTAAAAAAAAAAAATGTATAAGGGTGCTATCAGAGATGCAAAAATAATGAGAATATATCACAAGCATTGTTTCTTTTTCTGTCTAAAATAAGGACGTACAAATTAAGGTATCTTCACTTGTAAAAATGGGGAAACAAAAAAGGTACAAAGAAATTATATTGTGAATCAGGGAACATATTCATTCTCAAGGGCTGGCTGAGTTCTAATCATTGATGCAGAAGGCATTTTTGTTCCTCCTATCCAGAATGTATCAATAGCCACCCCTTTCTCAGATTGCTTCTCCATTTTCCTGATCTTCTTCTTTTTTACCACTCTGAAAATGACCACCACAACCACAGCCAATAAAGCCAATCCAACACATCCCAGCCCTAATCCCAGCACCCAAAATTTCAATCTATTCTCTTCTTCATTTGGAACAACAACAGAAAAATGACCTGGACCTAGTGAATGACAAACATAAAACCTACTCATGTTCTGCAATTTAAATGACCCATCAGCACTAAATATGACACATTTTGGTATCACATTTTTTCCTTCTAGTACATGATGAGAAAACTGAACTGCAATGGGGTCCTTCAGGCCGTAGAACTTGAGCTCATGTATGCCTATCATTCCTGAATGCATAGAATCATAAGCCAGGAATCCGAAAACAGGCGCAACCAACCTATAACCAGGCACATTATAGTAATAAGAAGACCAATTGCCAAAGTTCTGATATAGTATGGCTAGCCTTTCAACGTAAGGCATTGGCCGAATTCTTGCTGGGATATGAAAGAAACTAATATTAGCTCCTTTAGCCCAAAATTGCCCTCTTCTGAGTCTAATAACTGAAACCTCCATGCCCGAGAAGTTAGCAGGGAGAGGAATATTGTAAAGAATGCCTGTATGAGGCTGTACTAGAATGTTATTTGCATGACGATGAATAAAAGCATTTAGAGCCCTGAGGTCATAGTGATTTGATCCTTGAGCAAATGACGATAATGATAACGAAAATACCATCCATATGATGTACAATCTTTTGCAGAAGTCGGCCATCAACATAACCCGGAAAGCCTTTTCCCGTCTTGCATGTGGAATTCTTGAATCGCGGACGGGGATAGCCATTGAGAAGGCAATCCCATTAAAACTTGTAGCTATTACATAACAACCTCTTTAAGAAATAGATCTTGAACTCCAACAAATAGTAATATAATGCTATGAGGCTTTGTTTGAGAAGGTGAACCAAAATCACCTCAACAAATAAATGTGCTCCAAATTTGAAATCTTCAAATCTTTATTGTTTTGTCGCGATCTTCTTGGAATTGCCTAGGAATAGAGGATAATGGGTTGGGTTAGATAAGCCTGAGATGGAAAATATGGGTCGTGGGAGGGGTTCGGTAGTTGTTGTATTCTATGAGTATGGGAAGCCATTTTGAACTGGCACCCAAAAAACAAGGCTTTATTTGTTTCTTTAGAATCTTCCTATTTTGTTGTCTATTTTATATTCCTAGTATACTTTTTCTTCTTCCTAGTAAGTTGGGTTAGTTAGTCAGAGAGAGAGAGAGAGAGAGAGAGAGAGAGAGAGAGAGTTTTGGTTAGGACATACCATGCCAACGACAACGAGGACTTCAGCCTTCAGGTGGCATGCATAGTCCCACACGAGAGAACGGAAGCTGTGCATCTCCAAAAAAGAGATGCTTGTTTTTAGGCAAGTAATTTGGAATCCACATTGACTCAGAAAAAGCAACCAAAACCATATAAAAAGGAAGAAAGTGACATGAATGAGCTAAAGATAGGGCAGAAACTTGATTATTCATTTGCACAGGTCCTCTTAATTACACAATTTGGCCTTATGATATCCCACTCCACCTAGGTGTGGAAAAAATGTGTCCGTATATATATATATATATATATATATATATTCTCTAACAATTATATCAAATCACTTATATAATTTTTACGTTATACATGTTTGGCTCTCAATTTTAAGAACAATGTTTGAAATATTAAAAAAAATGATATTTGGAAGACCATTTCAACTTTAAGATTTAAAAAAAATTTATTTCACAGAAGCAATGTGTAGATTATTATTGTTGTTGTTGTTGTTGTTGTTTTGGATAATGATAAGTTTCAAAATTGAAGTGTAGGAATAGAACTAATGTACCCTTCTTTCTTTCTTTCTTTTTATTTTTTATTTTTGGATAATGATAAGTGAGAATTTGAAACGAGAGAAATTTTTTTTTTTTTTTGGATTAAAAATAAGTTCGTTAATTTAAGAAATAAAAGAGTTTGGGCAAATTTATGAAATCCATTGTTTTCAATTTATTTACAATTATGCCATTAAAAATTTTTTTGTATTTTTGCAAATATTATTTTCAACTGTTTTCAAAATCCCATTTTTAACAGGGAAAATAGGAAGTAATTTTCTGAATGTATTTAGAAAACATTAGTCAAACAATACATTTAAGTGTGAGACTCACCATTTATGGTCTCCAAAACAAAATATTGTATTTAAATCTTCTAACCAAACATGCCCGAATTTTTTCTAAAATCACATTTTCTTTCCCCCACAAAGAATAACTTGAAGGTGATTTTTGGATTCATAACCCAATTAGAATTCGTATGCAACTTGTGAAAAAAAAAGTGTCCGCGTAATCTTACAACTCATATTAATAATAATGACAATAATAATCTTTAAATGTACTTCACATGTTCAGAGACTCTTTTACCAAATAAGCAATAAATCAACAGTTAATTGACACGCGATTTGGTAATGAAGTGAAAAAACAAATTGTTGCATTCAAAGGGGAAAAAACCACATCGAGGGTTATCACCAGCCCCAAGGAAATTTTTACTATTTAAAAATTAAAATAAAAGTTTACAATTGAAATAAGCCCCTACTTCTAAAACTAGTTACAGTAGAACTTACAATCGTGACCCCACATATTGCTCCAAACGCTTTGGACTCTTCTATCATGAAATTCTCCACATGTTCTCTATTCGTGATTTCAAGATCCACCTTGAAGATGTCTTCACAAAAATTGACTATGGAGGATTTTGTGGCTTTGGTCATGAAAAACAATCTTCAACTTTATAGTGTTTAGACTTACTTCAAGATCTCTGGTATGGTGGTGAAATAGAGAGAACTAGGTTATGAAACCATTTTAACACAACAAAAACAATGCCTCTTTCTTTCTCTTTTACTTGTTTGATTTTGTCAAACTTGAAATTTAGTTGTTTACAGAGTGAATCACTAAATATCATTAAAATATGGAGATGAAAACAGACTAGATGATGGAACTTTTAAAAAAAAAATTGTTACAAAAATCAATTTTGATTTCACTTCATATACTGTATTGATTTTTATTTATTTATATATAGTAATAAAATTAGGTAATTCTTTTTTTTTTCTTTTGGCTAGAAAATAGTTCCCATGTGTGATTTATTTCAATTTTAATAATGGGTCATAGAGTTTTATATATGTATGTATATATATATATATATATATATATATATATATATATAAATTTTTAGAATGGGCCATAGAGTTTGATCCAACTAATGGAAGAAAGTATAGATCAATCAATTAAAACCCATAAACTTAATACGAACCAACCAATCCCTACATAAAGCCATTAACAATAGTGTTTGACAAAATGGGCTATAAAGTATGGATCAACCAATCCCCATAAGTTTAGAGTTTGACAAAACTCTTTTGAATTAAAATAAATGTTAGCGTTGAGCAATGGAGGCTATTGGAATACCTGAGCGATGGGGGCTTGATAGGGAGAGAGAGGGGTATCGGCAATGGAGGCTTTTGAGAAAATAGGAGAAGGAACATTCGATATTCAGGTTCATCCATTACTCCAATTTAGGTTTTTTTTTTTTTTTGGTGATTTAGATTTAGTTTCTTAATTAATGTCTCTATATATTACTTGTAAGAATCATCTTTATTGCATGATTAAATATGTTGTTACTCTTGGAATGGGAGTTATTGTGCGGAGAAGAACCCTAATCTTTCTGTGTTCAATCTAATTTTTAGGGTTTTGTTTTCCCTCTTACATGTTCTGTTATTTGTCTTGAAATTGTGGGATTTTGAAACTTGAATGTGTAATAATTTTGTTACTTTTTTTATGTTGGATTTTTTTTTTCTGGGTTTTGAGTGTTTTTTTTTTTTTAATTTTGAAATTTGAAAGTATAGTCTCTTAGATTAATTTTCTAAGAGATTCCTAAGTGTTGGTTTCAGTGTTTACTATGTTTGGTTTTTTTGGGGTTTGCATGTTGTATTCCATTCTTGAAAATTAATTGAGAATCTGTTTTTTTTTTTTTTTTGGGTTTTCTTGAAGGAAATAAAAAGACAGAGGCTGGTTTGTGGCTTTGTTGTTTTCTTTCAACTCACATGACATGTATTTTCTTTCTCTGATGATATAATTTTCTAAATTATATGCTTGTTTTGTATTGCTTTCTCTTGGATTGTGTTCATTGATGAATTCGTGTCTGTTTGCCAACAGAGTTTTCTTTTAGAATTTTTTTTTTTTTTTTTTTTTAATTTCTGTAACACAAATAAGGCAAAATCATTTGCCAACCTTCCAATTTGTTGGTGTTGATGATGAAAAAAGTTGGTAGCGCCAGTAAGATTGTTTGCTAGAATCTCCTTTTTTTTTACAGATATTTCGTTGGTTCACTCTCTTTTTTATATTCTATTTAGACATTCACAAATCTAGAGATAGGCTTTATCTTAGTGTAGCCAGCTAGCAATTAGTGTTAGTTAGTTAATTGTGTTCATGAATTGTATAAAGGTATGGCAATGGATTGTGATGATGAAAAAATTGTCAGCGAGTCAATCGTCCACATGCACAATGAATGGAGGTATTTGAAGAACAAAAAGTAATGAATTTACAGAGAGCATCGGTAGGATGCCTACCAAAGACCCTCTGAAGGTTAAATCAATAACTAAATGACCTCCAAAAACTCTAAAAGTATGAGAGTTAGGAAATTCACATACCTTGGAGAAGAGAAGGCTTGGTGCTTATATAGTAATATAGAGCTGACCAAGATCCCATGAATGTAGGCTCTTTCCTTGTACGAAGAGTGTGGACTTAATGCTCTGAGATCCTTTGGCCTAACTTCCCATATTTGGAGGATAAGAATATGTAGAAGGATCTTTGGGCATAGCGTGAAAGTTCTTTCCATAGGGAGATATTTGAGTGGAGAACACACAATCGGTGTGGAGCTAAGTATGAAGGGTTGTCAGTTAGGGACTGTGGGTGCAAGCACTCACGGCAAGTTGGGTCTTCTCGTGGGAAGTATGCCTCGGCCTAAGGTGGATCAGGCGAAGGGTAAATATGGAGTCACCACCTAAATAGCGCCCATGTGGAAGGACTGATCTAAATTAGGTGGAGTCACCACCTAAATTAGGTCTAGGAACTATACACACACACACACACACACACATAGCGCCCATGTGGAAGGACTAATCTTTACCAAAGCACGTGTCCAAATTTTAGGTATGAGGATGGGAAAGTGTTAGACATCCAACCCCACCCAACTTGTAGGTCGGCCTCCACTCATTGTGTTCCAAATCCTAGTCTCATCAAAGAATTTTCTAGTAGGCTACTCTAGACTCACACACACACTAACATGCATCTAAGAAAACAACATGGCATATGATCCCAAACCCTAGCATCATGGCATTCAATCATGTTATCCGAAGGTAGCAAGTATATCAAGGCAGGAACATCCTCACATGGTATTAAACGATTCAAAGCATCGCATCATGGCATTAAACAAGCATGTTCATCATATCAATTAACTCACTTTAAACAACCAAGTTAAAACAACCAAGTCAAATGCATGTACATGTGATTATGCATGACTTACCTCACTGCATCACAGCATTTATGTATCAATGCATGTTCATGTGCATGTTCATATTGTTCATCAAGCATGAAACCCTAATCATATAATCTAAGCAAAAGACTTGAAAACATGTTATAATACTAACCTAGAACCTAAACATGTGAAAAAAATAAACTAAACAAAAGTTAAAACATGCATTTAAATGAAATAACAACAAGAACAAACAAATCTAAGTTTTTGGCCGGAGCTTGTGTACGCATGTAGAAGGTTGTGTACGCAAGGACATAAAGCTACGTATGCAACCCTACCTAGAAACGCAGTAAGCACACACAAATCAAAACCTAGTCTAAACAACCTAGTATGCTTTCTAAACAAACAAATAACAAACCTAAACTACACATGAAGATCTTAAAGCAAGAAAATAGAGATAAAAACAAATACTCAAAGGATAAGAGTAAGAACAAATACCTTATACAAAAAGTTTTTAGAATTTGATTTTGACCATTCCCTTCGGTCAATCTACAAAAAAAAAAAAAAAAAAAAAAAAACAACCTAGAGGGTTAGTAAGTTTAATTAGAAGGCTTTGGACTAAAATAAGTCATAGCCAAGAAATTTTAGTTTAGGATGCTCTTCAAAGTAAAGTGCTTCTCTTGAATCACTTTTGTCGAGTAGATTCTCTCTCTTTTTTGGAAAAAGGGTCGTGGGGCTTTTTTATAGTGTTCAAAGAGAAGAGGCGGAGGCAATTCCAAACGATGTGAGATTGCCTTTGCTGAGATTTTTATAAAAACTTGCCTTACAGAGAATTCGAAACTCTACTTACGTACGCGGCCATACGCAGACTCGTGGCTGCGCATGCAAGAGTTAAATTCAATGTATCCAACGTATTTAAAATTTTTTCATAAATCTAGACAATTTGTACATCTGACGTACACAATTTTCCTTTGAATTTATATAATTTTGTAAATTCAACGTATCCAACGTATTTAAAATTTTTTCATAAATCTAGACAATTTGTACATCTGATGTACACAATTTTCCTTTGAATTTACATAATTTTGTAAATTCAACGTATCCAACGTATTTAAGTTTTTTTACAAATCTAGTCAATCTGTACATCTAATGTACACAATTTTTTGTTGAATTTAAACAATTTTTTATTCAACGTATACAACATATTTAGATTTTTCTACAAATCCAAACTATTTGTATATGCAATATACACAATTTTTCGTTGAATTTACACAATTTTGTATATTCAAGGTATTCAATTTTTCTATAAATCCAGACAATTTATACATCTAATGTATACAATTTTCCGTTGAATTTACACAATTCTGTACATTCAACGTATCTATCATGTTTAAATTTTTCAACAAATCTAGACAATCTATACATCTAATGTGCACAATTTTTCTTTGAATTTACACAATTCTTTACATTTTAGTGTATCCAACAAATTCAAATTTTTCTACAAATCCGGAAAATCTATATATCTAATGTATATAATTTTCCGTCAAATTTACACAATTTTGTACTTCAATGCATTGAATGTATTCAAATTTTCTACAAATTCAGACAATCTGTTCATCTCATGTACACAATTTTTCATTGAATTTACACAATTCTGTAAATTCAACGTGTCCAACATATATTTAAGAAGACATAAATGCACTTTTAGTCCCTATATTTTGACTTTTTTTCCATTTTAGTCCATACATTTTAATTTTACCACTTTTAGTCCCTAAATCAATTAACGCGTTCTATTTTAGTCCTTTCCGTCAGCTCACCAACGAAAATTGCTTAGGTGGCAAACTGATGCTGACGTGGTCCATTAAAAAATAATAAAAATTTTAATTAGCATTTAAAAAATGCCATGTCAACTTTTAAAAATAAAAAAAAAATTATTAATCAATTTTAACGAAATTAAAAAAGAAAAAACAAAATTAAAAACAATAAAACACATCTATTCAGATCTAATTCATTTTAAACAAAAACACAATCACAAATTTAAATATCAAAACAAGAACATAAAGCACAAACCTAAAACCAAACACAAAAAACAGAGACTCAAATTTAAACATTAACCCAAGATGACAATCACAAAAAACAAAATAACAAACCTATACCAATTAAAAAGAGTAATTAATTGAAGAAGATGAGTCCAGATCTTCAGCTACGTGACTCACCCTCTTGAGCATTCTTGGACTTTCTGGTTCGATAACCCATCTGCCAAGAACAAGTAAGCCGCTTGGGGTAGCTCCATGAGACCCATCTACACCTTCTCTACCGTGGAGGAGTTCTGGAGGTTTTGCTCTCTTTCTTTGGTTTTTTTCTATCTGGGTTTTTGTTTGGCTACTTAGAAAATCATAAAGTTTGGATCTTTGTTGGTTGTTGATGTGTTTGATGAGAGCTTGGCGGCGTGGATTGGAGCTCCGCAGCGTGGAAAGGAGCTCAACAGCGAGGATCGGAGCTCCGCGGCGTGGATCGGAGATGGTCGAGGCGTGAAGTGGCGAGGTCTTTGAGATCGGAGCTCAGCGGCGTGGATCAGATCTCGCAGAGTGGAAAGGAGCTCCGCGGCGGGGATCAAAGCTCCGCGGCGTGGATCGATGATCGAGGCGTGAAAAGGCGAGGTCTTTGAGATCGGAGCTCGGCGTGAATCAGACTCCGCAGCATGAAAAGGAGCTCGGCGGCGTGGATTGGAGATCGGAGATGGTTAGGCATGAGGAGATCGGATTGATCCCATTGTAAAATTGTTAATTTTCTGGGCAACCTTGGAAAGAACATGAAGAGCATGTTCCTTTGATCTTCCGAGAATAATGAAAAGAAAAAAAAAAAAAGAGAAAAAAATTTTAGTTACTTTTTTTAATTGGTTTATGTTTGTTATTGTGTTCTTTGTAATTGTGATCTTGTGTTAATGTTTAAATTTGAGTGTGTGTTTTTTGTGTTTGGTTTTGGGTTTGTGCTATGTTTTTGTGTTGATATTTAAATTTGTGATTGTGTTCTTGTTTAAAATGAATTAGATTTGAATGGATGTGTTTTATTGTTTTTAATTTTGTTTTTTCTTTTTAATTTCGTTAAAATTGATTAATAAATTTTTTTTTATTTTTAAAAGCTGACATGGCATTTTTTAAATGCTAATTAAAATTTTTTATTATTTTTTAATGGACCACGTCAGCATCAGTTCGCCACCTAAGCAATTTTCGTTGGTGGGTTGATGGAAAGGACTAAAATAGAACGCGTTAATTGATTTAGGGACTAAAAGTGGTAAAATTAAAATGTAGGGATTAAAATGAAAAAAAATCAAAATGTAGGGACTAAAAGTGCATTTATGCTTTAAATTTTTCTACAAATCTATACAAAATGGACATCTAATGTATACAATTTTCAGTCGAATTTACACAATTCTATAAATTCAATGTATCCAATGTATATAAATTTTTGTACAAATCCAGACAATTTATACATTTAATGTACACAATTTTATGTTGAATTTACATAATTCTGTACATTCAACGTATTCAAATTTTTTTACAAATTCAGACAATCTGTACATCTTACGTACATAATTTTCTGTTGAATTAATACAATTCTATACATTCAATGTATCAAACGTAATTAAATTTTTCTACCAATTTTGACTATTTTGTACATCTAATGTACATAATTTTTTGTCAAATTCAGACAACCTGTATATCTTACGTACATAATTTTTTGTAGAATTTACACAATTTTGTATATTCAATGTATCAAACGTAATTAAATTTTTCTACCAATTCAGACTATTTGTACATCTAATGTACATAATTTTCTGTCAAATTTAAACAATTTTGTAAATTCAACGTATCCAATGTTTTTAAAAAATTTTTTACAACCATCACTATGAATACTCTTACGACCACTTTCTCAACAAAACATGTTAGGATCTTTAACCATTGTTGTAGCTCACCATATGTATTTGATGCCCCCCCTCTCAGGTGCCAATGTTTCATGGCCCTTTACTTCCTTCCGCCGGTGATCTCACCTCCCTGGTTATCTGTTAGCTTGCTTCGTATTTTGCTTTGAACATTCAGTCTACTGAAATGTCATTAAGATAAATGAGATCGAACCCTAAGAAGAATCCTCAAGCAAAGGTAACTCACCCGAAGTCCTTGACTTTCAATGTGGGAACAGAATGAAGGCTCCCAACGGAACTTCACTCAACTAGGATAACTCCACACAACCTTCGTTTCAAAGTTTCAACCCACCAAAACTTTAGTCAAAATATCATGTTATACCCAAATCCCACACCAAAAAAACCCAACTCTCGGCTGTTTACCTAGCCCGCCGCCGGCACAAACTTATCGCTGGTGGGCTTAAAGCATCAAACCCAACGCTTAAAATCGCATCGTACTCTGCTTTTATCTGAGCTTCTTATGGTTTTTAACTTTTAAGGTCCGTTTGATTGGAGGAGTTGAAAAGTGGGAGGATAGAAAATAAAGGAATGATGGAAAAGTAGGAGGATAGAAAAGATTTTATTTTCTCCTTTTTGTTTGGTAGTGAGTGAAAAAGTAGAAGGATGGAAAAAAATGAGTTTGAATAAATTTACTCATATACCCTTGTTAAAGAATGATGCTTAATTAAAACAAAAAAGTGACAAATAACTGCAAAAAAAAAAAAAAAAAAAAAGAACAATCACCCAAATTTATTAAAAAATAAAAATCATGTCCCAAAAAAATAAAAGAGGCAACATTACTGCCTAGTGAAAAAAAAAAAAAAAAAAAAAAAGAGAAGTAGCAACTGCCCAAAAAAAAAAAAAAAAAAAAAAAACGTATTACCCAGTGGGAAAGAAAAAAAATGCAATTTAAAGAATGTGCACATGGGCATTTTTGTCCATTGAAAAAAATTATCTCCACTTAGTTTCTTCCATTTTTGGGAGAAAATATTTTGGTGGGTCCGAAAAAAAACACATGGGCTCCACTATTTATTTTCCTTCCTCTCTACCCAACAAAATACACTTCAAAAAAATTTTCCTTTTTATTTTCTCTCCAAAGTTTTCCATCCACCTTGATTCACTTCCAAACAAACACGCCATTTACTTTGTGTTGTGTTGTGTTGTGTGTGAATTGGACTTATTTAAATTGATGAGGGGATAAATTGGGAATGCCAGATCCGTTCAGTTAGAGAAGTGGAAAAGTGGAAGGATGAAAAATTGTGGAAGGATGGAAAAGTGAGAGGATAGAAAATATTTAGTTTTTCCTCTTGTATGTTCGGTTGGAGGGGTGGAAAAGTGAAAGGGTGGAAAACTTTTTTGTTTGGTTGGAGATAAAAAGGAAAATATGAAAAATATAATTTATATAAATTGACTATTATATCCTTGTTAGATTTATTTATGCTCATTAAATAATATAAAATTTATCACATCATATATATAAATTTATATTATTATTTTTATTATTATAATATAAAAATTAGATCAGGTCACTTTGAGAGAGAGAGAGAGACATTCAGGTCACATTAAAAAAAAAAACATTGAAAAAAAATAGATGAAAATAGGAAATTTTTATAAAAATATTGCTATAACACTTTTCTCTCCAAATTTTCCTTCTGATTTGGAAGGAAAAAAAAAAAAAAAAGTGAATGCAAAGAAAAAACTTTTCCTGAGTTTCACTCCTCCCTATTTTTCCTTTCCAAACAAACAGTAAAAAACAGGATGTCCGTCTTATTTTAGCCCTTTTGTTTTCCATCCTCGTTATTTTAGCTCCAAACGAACGGAGGCCTAAAACCCCTTTCCTTATTCCTACTAAAGTCTCAATACTCGTCAGAGAAACTCGCTACCACCAAAACCAAAAACAATTCCTTGCCCTCTCTCCTGGTCTGATCATGTTTCGAATCCTAAAACCCAACTCCCTAACATCGAGCCACCAACTCCTCCAAAAATGCGGCGTCAGCAAAACCGCAAAGGGAAAGGACAAAATGAAATCAGGCCAACTCTTGAAGCGAACAAGAACCAACACCAAAAAAGGCACCATCGCTTCTGAATCACCCAAATCCGGAAAAGGTTTCGAGAGACAAGACCGATTGGAGCAACTATGTCTTAACGCTCCCACTCCTATTCGCTACTTAAACCCCAGAGAAAGAGCACGCGAAGCTCAGAGAGAGAAATTGGGACTCATCAGCAAAGAGCGCCAGCGCGAGCTCGATATCTTGAAGAAGCAGAACAGCAAGAAGGCTTCCAAGAAGGATAAGGAAGTGTTTCAGGAGATCATGGGGACACCCGGCTTGGATCTCATTTCGCTTGGGATTGTGGATGCTGATTCGGTTCCCAAATATGAGCTCACTGCTGAGGATGGCAAGCGGTTGGCCAAGGAGTATAGTCGGGTTTTGATGAGGAGGCATCGCGCAAGGCAGGCCGCTGAGTCTACCCTTCTTAGGTTGAAGAAAGAGGCCATTGAGGCGCTGCCGGAGGAGCTTAGAGCTGCTGCATTGGTACCGGACCTTACTCCGTTCCCCGCCAATCGGTTCATGGCCACATTGACTCCACCCATTGAAGGGTACATTGATAAGGTCATGGAAGCCGCCAAGAAGAGCAGTGGCAAGGAGAAGATGAGATGATAATGTACATAATTCCCAGGTTTTATTTATTATGTTTTTGTTTTTTAATATTTGTTTAAGTTTTATGGCATTGGTGGGTTTTTCAAGGGTATGTGTGAATTTTACTGGGAATTTTAAGGTTTGATTGATAGACAAATGAAATAACCAAAATTCAAGAAAGTCTTGCTGGGAATGTTTGAGCTGAAATTTTAGGGTTGTCTATTATAGTCCACTCATAAAATAATCACCCTGTTAAATTTGGTACAGTTTCAAAGTTGTTTGAGTGTTAACAATGTTACCAAGGGCCAGGGGTAGCACACAACTAAGCATTTTTTACACACACCCAGTAGTCTTGAACCCACAATCTCACTCTCCATCCCATTATTATAGGAGCAGGAATTTGTACATAAATCTTGGCAGGCACGTAATTCATATCCTGAGTTTAAATGCTTTGAAAGGTCTAAGGATTTTGCAACCAAATAGAATAGAAAAGTTACAGTAAATACATTGCAGCCTCCAATGGAGACAGGATTTAATACTCTGATTAGGACCCCTTGTTTACCCATCTAAGTATCAAAGCTTGTCTCCATTGCTGCCTCCAATGGAAACATGTTTTTGATACTTTGCTTAGGACCCTTTGTTTACCCAACTTAGGGGTGGAATTAGGACATAAGTTATGGGAAACACCAGGTTGGTTTGGCATTCATATAGAATGGAAAGTTTGGTAATTCCAAGCCCAAGAGTTTAACTTTCATTCCCCCCCCCCCCCCCTCCCCCCCAACAAAGAAAAGAAGGAAAGGAAAAGAAAATTAACATTGCCTTGAGTTAATCTATTATTTCCAAAGAGAAGCTCAAAAGTCGAACTGTAGATATGCATAAATAGAGCATGTGAATTGTTATGACTATACTGCAATGTATTTTATGTTTTCCAAATAAATCAGTGATCAGCTTGAAATAATTTTCACTGAGGACAGAATCATGACGTGATTAGTACAGTGGTTCTTGTTATAATTATTTTTGAATAGAATATCCCTTGTTTCTTATAACATGTGAAATAAAAGATTTTATTTGTCACCCCCTCCCCCCCCCCCCCCCGGGCGTGGCCTGTATGTGTGTGTGTGTGTGTGTGTGTGTGTGTGTGTGTATCCTTGTAAACAATTCTTTTGGATTTGTTGTCCAGTATTTTCTTATAACATGTGAAATAAAAGATTTTATTTGCCAACACCCCCCCCCCCCCCCGGGCGCACGGCCTGTGAGTGTGTGTATCCTTGTAAACAATTCTTTTGGATCAGTTGTCCAGTATTTTCAGTGAGGCTGTTCAACTAAGAATTTTTCTTTAATTATTTGAGAACCAAAAAGCTTCATGTAATTGTCCAGCTAAGAATATCCTTTAATTGTGTGTACCCAGGCACTCAACAGAATGAATTTCATGTCAAATTGCTTCTTGGGCATGATATGTTTCTTGTTAAAGCTATTTTAAGTTTTAACTATAAATAAATAAAATTTGACACTGCCTTGAGTTAATCTATATTCAAAGAGAAGCTCACAATTAGAGCTGTAGTTACACAACAACGGAGCATGTCAGTTGTTATTTGACTGTATTGTACCACAGATTTTTTATATGATATGTGTAAAACAAAAAGGTCATAAGCTTGGGATCATTTAAATTGAGGACAGAATCATGGTTTTTAAAATTGCATTTGTTTCTTGTGACATGCTGTGAGATAAAAGCTTTTGGTTCATTTTTTTCAAGACTCATTGTGTGTGTGTGTGTGTGTGTAAACAATTCTTGTCAGCTATTTGTTGAATTTTTTCAGTGAGGCTGTTCAACTGAGATGGTGCTTTGGTCAGTTGGGAACCCAAAAGATTCATTAAATTGTGATTCTATTGTCTGTGTAATTATTTGATACTTGAGCTCTTTAAAAAATGAAAATTCATGTGAAATTGCTTCTTGGGCATGCTATCTTGCTTGTTGAAGCGCCGCCCCCCCCCCCCCCCCCCCCACCCGCCCCCCAAGAAAAAAAGAAAAGAGAAAATTAGCACTGCCTTGAGTTAATCTATATTCAAAGAGAAGCTCACAACTGGAACTGTAGTTCTACAATGATGGATCAAGTCAGTTGCTACCAAATTGCTAAAACACTGTAATACTACCTAATAGAATGAAAATTCACCTGGAATTGCTTCTTGGGCATGGTATGCTGCTTGTGTTGAAGTTCCTTTTTACCTGTACTTATATTTCAAAAGAGCACTCCCATGTAGAACCGTAGTCTACAACAACAATGAAGCATGTCAGTTGTTATCTGACTGTAATGCAATATATTTTATGTAAATATCCAAATGAATTAGCCAGCTGGGAATCATTTTCACTGAGGACAGAAACATAATGCGTAGTTTTTTTTTTTTTTTTTTTTTTTTTTTTTTTTTTTTTTTTTGGGAAGGGAAGGAGGGGTTGGGGGAATGGAATTTTCTGACATGCTGTGAGATGAAGGCTTTTGGTTCTTCTCTCTCTCTCTCTCTCATGGCTTAGTTCTCTAATACTTTTAGTAAGGCTTTTAAACTGAGATGGTCCTTTGGTCAGTTGTCAAATCCCATGCAATTGTGATTCTATTGTATGTATGGGTATTGGATACTTATCTCTTAACATAATGAAAATTCATGTGAAATTGCTTCTTGGGCATAACATGTTGCTTGATAAATTTACTTTTTACACACCACACACCACATACCCCCCCCCCCCCCCCCTCCTTTTTTCTACCAAAAATAAATAAATTATATGAGGGTATGTGCAAAGGGGTGAGTGGATGGCGAATTTAAATAACATTTGGTGGATTGGAATAGGGTTTTCTCCCTGATAAAATATGGAGGGTTGGAGGTTACTAAGCACTTTTAACCAAGCCATATTGGTTAAGTGTTTATGGAGGTTTGCAGAGGAAGGTAATATGTTTTGGTGAAATGTGATTGCTGCTACATTTTTTTTTTTTTGGGGGGGGGGTGTGGTGGGAAGGGGGTTGTGTAGATGGACTACTTTGATTGTTCATAGGCCACATGGACTATTTTTGGTTGGCCTTTTATGTAGCTAGGCTGCTAGGGAAGGTAACTTTGCTGCCCACGATGTTGTGAAATGGGCTTTGATTTGTAATCAGTGGCATAGCCATGCTGGTGCTTGGGTGGGGCCAAAGTTTTGAAAATTATTTTATTGATGAGAAAGTCTTTAGATGTTAGTGGCTAAACATTTGTGTTTTTTTTTTTTTTTTTTTTGGACGGGATGGCCGGGGAGCTGAGGTAACAGAATGAGAGTAAAATTGGAAGAATAGTTAAATTAAACTAATTAATAGTTGTATTGCACAAAATTGAGCATCGGATTTTGTACATTTGTAGCTGTTTTCTTTCTTCCTATATTATTATCTTAGAAACCATGTGAAGCTATAGTTTAAATAGTTTTAAAACCTAGTTGTGCTTTGGAAAGCTAACAGATTATACTGCCTCTAGTCGTTTTGGTATTGTTTTGTGATAATTGCTTTTTGACTAGAACTTGTTATGGTCAATTTAGATTTTAAGAAAGTAAATAAAGTGTAGTTTTCTCTGTAATGTGTTGTTACATGTGCTATTGGGATGGGAAATTGGTTGGTCACTTGCTTCTCCATTGTGCATTGACTTGCAATTTGAGTTGTTATCGAGCTAAAGAGGATAGGACAGTGCTAATATTTATAGATTTTAATTACTAAAGCATTGAAACTAGGTATTAAGCTTAGTTGAATTTAGCAGAAACTATTGAAACTAGGGATCATGCTAGTTTTCTTTGAAATTGTACGATAAAACTTACCGTTTTGCTTGAAACAAATTGATCTTCTCTCTCTCTCTCTCTCTCTCTCTCTCTCTCTCTATTTTATTTATTTAATTTTAAGTACTTTTCAGTTTTTCGATTGTGATTGTGTTAAATCTTTTTGGACACTCAAGGGTAAGTAAAATCTTTGAGAAGCACCAAAGGAGATGCTAGATTGCTACTTTTTTTACTTAATACACATGATCTGCGTCTGTTATGTATCTGCTTTAGCCTTTGTGTTCTTTCTAATCCCACCCTCCTCGCGTGCGTGCCTGCCTGCCTCCCCATGTGATGATGCTATGACAATGGTACTAGACCAAAACTGAATATTTATTATTTTTTAGGGGGGGAGGGGGGTGGGTGCAAGGGCACTTGCTGATGTTTTATTTCCTGTCTCATAATTGTAATTCGTTTGATAAAATTTCTTATGCTATCCCTTATGCTGCAGATGGAACATCAACTGTTTTACAAGTGGCAACTGGAAGTCATGGACCTGTATTTTAGGGTTCAGGTGGGAGACCAAGCACCAATTGACTGGTGTAATAATCTTGCTGAATTTAGGACTACATGTTCTGGCAATTATAACCTGTTTGTTTGGGTGGCTTTTGATGGTCAAAGCATATGTATGGTTTCTGATAACTAGTGTCTTTTTTTGCCCAATTAGGGGGTTTTACATGTTCAAATCCATTATGATTTATTTTGATTCAATCCAATATTGCAAACTGCTTGAACAATATGGTTAGGAAAAAGTTAAGATTCAAATCAATTGGAGTAATTTTCCACTAACCCACTATGCGTCCATGTGTAATTTAGTTACATGACTTCTGTCATGAGTAATGTGAATTGTTCAAATAATACACTTGAATAATCTTATAATAATTCACCAAGTAGTAGGTTAGAAGAGGTAGTTTCAAATTGGTTTAAAGCTAAACTTTATTTGTCCCGTAATGGATTGAAATGTAATGAAATAGCTTGTGGTGTGGTCATTTTAGACTTCTAGTTTGCATATCATTCCAGTCACAGATAATTAGGTGGCAGGTGCCACACTTTTTGTAGGTTTTAATAATCAATAATCTAAGTGTGGTGGCCCAAGGATGGCACAAACTTTCGATATTTTTAAAAATAAATATATACTATTAAAAAAATTGATGCAAATATGAAGGATGCTTAAAAATTGAAGTTAAATCATATCATTTATATATATATTAAAAACTGAAGCTTCTGAAGTTCCGACAATTTTTCACATCATCATTTTAATTTATATTTTTTTTTTAATTTTTAAAACTAAATAGTGAGAGAATCCTAACAGGAGTCTCGCTCTCTTTTTTTTCCTCATCATTTTAATTTATAAAAAATTTTAATTTGTTAAACTAAATAGTGAGAGAGTTTTAGTAGGAGTTTCTCTTTTTTTTCCTTAATCCTAATAGGAGTCTCTCTTTTTTTTTTTTTCACGTGAGTCTTTTTTTTTTAAGCCTAAAGTGAGCCCTTAAAAAAAAAAAAAAACTAACGTGAGGTCTAATTTAAAAAAAATATTTTTTTTTAATCTTAATTTTAACATAAGTCTTTCAAAAAATTAAAATTTTTAGTTTTATATTATATATAGATATTATTATTTATATATATATATATATATATATAAAACTGAAACCTCTGAAACTCCCACAATTTTCCACATCATCATTTTAATTTATAATTTTTTTTAATTTTTAAAACTAAATAGTAAGAGAGTCCTAACAGGAGTCTCTCTCCCTCTTTTTTCCTCATCATTTTAATTTATAAAAAATTTTAATTTATTAAACTAAATAATGAGAGAGTCCTAATAGGAGTCTCTCTCTTTTTTCCTTAATCCTAATAGGAGTCTCTTTTTTTTTTCACGTGAGTTTTTTTTTTAAACTTAAAGTGAGCCCTTAAAAAAAAAAAAAAACTAATGTGAGGTCTAATTTTAAAAAAAATTTTATTTTTTAATCCTAATTCTAATGTAAATCTTTCACAAAGTTAAAATTTTCAGTTTTATATTATATATAGATAATAACAATAATATGACAAGCTCTAAGAATACGAGAATGCAATTTGTAGATCTACTATCAAGATAACATAGATTAGATTGGTAGTGGATAGTAGATATAATTGCAATTGAATATTATGTAAAGTTATCACCATAGAATAGCCTACGTCGAAATGTATTATGTGAAACCAATGATATGAAAGGAAAAGAATTTTTCTAAATCATTATATTGAAAAAAATTAGTTATTTTCATTTATTTTCAAATTATACATTTTTAAAATTTAAGTCATATACCTTTAAGTAAAATAAGTACTTTTAATTTTTATTTAACTATCTCGTGCATCGCACGGATTAGCGACTAGTATACTATATAATAAAAGTTGGGCTTAGAAGTCATGATTGCACCAAGTGATTTCACCAAATTACAAAAAAAAAAAAAAAAAAAAAAAAAAAAGATTTTTAGATTTTAAAAAAATATATATAATTTTTTTTTCCTATAATTTCTAAGTTGATAAAAATCTTAATTTGATTACAATCCAAATTCTTCATCTAATCATACGTTCTGCCAACTTTGATTGGAAGGACTAAATATCATACATTTTCTTACTTGAAAGATAGAGTGTGGAAAAAACTGCAAGGATGGAAAGGCATGCTTTTATCCAGAGTTAGTAAAGAAATTCTTATAAAGGCTGTAGCTCAATCCATACCAACATATACGATGAGTGTATTTCTTCTTCCTTTGAAACTGTGTGATGAATTGAATAATTTGTGTGCTAAGTTTTGGTGGGAACAAGTAGGCAATGAGAGAAAAATTCATTGGAAGAGTTGGGATAAATTATCAACTTCTAAGATGGAGGGTGGTATGGGATTCTGGGATCTCAGAGCATTTAATTTAGCTATGCTGGCTAAACAAGGGTGGAGGATGATTCAAGATAATGACTCTTTATTATATAAGTGTCTCAAAGCGCGGTATTTTCCCCGTTCATCTTTCCTTGATGCTAAGGAATCACCTGGTTGCTCTTATGTTTGGAGGAGTTTGGTGGCTGCTTTACCTATTCTTCAAGCTAGATATTGTTGGAGGATCAGCAATGGGAGCTCAATTAGGGCGATTGGAGACAGGTGGATCCCTAATCATCCTACAAATAAGGTATTACATCCTAATCACGATTTATTGGATGAGATGGCTGTTTCAGAGTTGATTAATCCAGAAACACATTTGTGGAGGACTGAGCTGATTCACTTAAGTTTCCATCCGGATGATGCTGAAGCAATATGTAGAATTCAGCTTAGCAAAAGACAAGTTGTTGATTCTATTATTTGGAGCTACAACAAAAATGGAAACTTTTCAGTTAAGTCAGCTTATAAGGTGGCAAGGAAGATTCAAGGGGAGGTTAGGGCTGAATCATCAGCTAGTACTACAGGTAAAAAGGTATGGCATATTTTGTGGAGTCTCAAAATTTTTAACAAATTTAAAGTATTCGGTTGGAGGGCCTGTACTTAAATTTTGCCTACAAGAGCTAATTTGGTACGAAGAAGGGTTATACCTGATGATAAATGTCCAATATGCTTAAGGGAATTGGAGACTACAATCCATGCAATTTGGGAGTGTGCAGCGGTGCAAAATATATCGGCAGGAAGCTGTCGAAAATTGCAGAAGAGAAGTTTAATTCCTACAGACATGATGCAGCTCATGGACTATTTAATGGATAGGTTGACGAGAGAAGAATTGGAGCTGTTCTGGATTCAAGCTTGGCTTGCATGGAATCAACGGAACCGTGTATTGTTTGGTGGCACTCTAATGGACCCGAGGATTCTGAATAGGAGAGCTGAAGAGTTTTTGACAGAGTACAAAGCAGCCCAGGTGCAGCTGACTGTGACATAGGTGGAGCAACATGGCGGTGCAACTTGGCAACCTCCACCATCTTCAGTTTATAAATTAAATTTTGATGCAGCCATTTTTGCTGAGCTGGACAGAACTGGAGTGGGAGCAATTATTCGGAATGAGCATGGTCAAGTTATGGCGGCAATGACAGCAAGTGGACCAAAGGTGAGTTCTAGTGAAGAAGCAGAGTTGTTGGCATGTAGAAGATCAATGGAATTTGCTGTGGATGCTGGGTTCATCAAGCTAATAATAGAGGGAGATAATGTAAATGTAATGCAAGCCATTTCATCTTCACGGATTAATTGTTCACTACTAGGCTATATAGTGGATGACATTCGTCACTTGATTCATTGTTTAGAGTGGGCTAGAACTAGCTTTACTAGAAGGGGTGGGAATAAAGTTGCACGTGCTCTTACTCAACATGCTAGAAATTCTTTAGATAATGATGTGTATTGGATGGAAGATTCTCCTCCTCCAGCTGTGGAGGCCTTGATTCAGGATGTTATGTTTTTATGATTAGTTGAATGAATGATTCCTTTTCAAAAAAAAAATCTTCATCTAATCTTTTTCTAATTATAATATATAAGTTGAAAAAAATCTTAATTAAAACAAAAAGCAACAAAAAATCCTTACACATTAATCTTACAAGTTTTAGATTTAGATTATTTAAAAAATAGTTATAATTGCAAAAATTTTATTAGATTTAAAAAAAAATAGATATAAATTTTGTTTTCCTATAATTTCTAAGTTGAAAAAAATCATAATTTGATTATAATCCAAATTCTTCCTCTAATCATTTTCTTATTATAATATATATGTTGAAAAAAATCTTTATTAAAAACAAACAGCAACAAAATAATCTTAAACCCAAATGTTTAATAACAAAAACAAAAGCACACATAAAAAGTAGTAGTACACGTTTTTTTTAATAATTATAATAGAATGATAATTAATGATTAATATATTCTTATATATTAAAAATCTAACAGATTTTTAATACACTTTTTTTTTTTCTTGAGAAGTAGTACATGACTACATGTTTTAGATTTTTTTTTTTAAATAGGTTTTTTTTTTTTTTCTTATCTTCTTCTCCTATAATTATATTACTACATGTAAAAAGAAAATAATAAATAAATAAAAAACTTATAATACCACATGTAAAAAGAAAACAACAACTATGGGGTATAGGAATTCCAATAAGGTAATTACGTCATGTGTCATACCCATGGCCGAGATAGGCCATTATTATGCCGAAGAGGCCACACTCTCGAACAATAATGCCACGTCAATAGCACGTAACCAGGGGAAGTCGTACTGTAGAGAAAGAACTTCAACGAAAGGATTAGCATTGACATGACTGAAGGGATGGTAGCTGCCACCACATTTAATGCATCCCACCAAACCTCTTGGTTGCATTTATGTGGAAAAGACCCCTGAACAATGCTGCTTTGGCTACCACAACTTATAAGTGGTTTGGGAAGGTGTCTGATAGAACAGGCACTCAAGTAGTAGCCTGGATAATCAACAAATTGAGGGTCAGGATCATCTAAAGGAAGCTATATAATGTAAAAGACTATCCAGGGACAAGGGATCGAAAAATCGGTAGAGGAAATACTGTAGTAACAAGAACTGTAATAATATCCAAGTCTAAAAGAAATATATTCTAGGATCATGCTCCTCGGACTTAGCCGAGGAAGGTTTTCTTTACTTTGATCTTTTTCTTCTTTACTTTCTTGCTATCTTTGATTCACTGCATGTGTTTGTGGACCCATTAAAGTCTAGCTTTCAAGCCAACTCTCTACAAAATCATTGTATTTGGCTCTTTTGGGCCTTAATCCATTCATCTTTTGGGCTTAAGGACTAAAACCCGCCCTTACAACAACCTAACAGCAACGTAGTACACTTAAAAAAAGTCTTTTATAAAATTCTATTCAACTAACATTAGACTAATATTAAACTTTTTGTTCATATCAACTTCTTCAATGTGAACTATATATATATCTGAACTGTATATATATCTCAAATAATCCATAATGAATACTTACAATACAATTCTTTTTCTCTATTCTTCTACCTACAACCTTGCAAGTACATATTTACATATTTAAACTTTTACATTTACATTGCAATACAATATTTGAGTGTGGTACTCTAGAAGGTCTAGATACTAACGTAATTCAATTATAGCTTAAATTCTATGATTTTTTTTTTTTATAAAAAATTTGAGGTAATGCAATTCATCTTTGATTTGGTGTTCTTAATTGATTATGTTGATTATTTCCTTACTTATGGCAACATTAAAATAATTTATAGGTAAACTTTTACATTTACATTGCAGCCTAGAAACTCTAAATACTTATATTTTGTCATTTATGGAATTAGTTTTATTTTCGTAATTTATGGGATTTGTTTTTGGTTATATATGAAAGAAATTTATATATGGTTAGCACTTCTACTACTCTACATGTTAGTAAGTATAATGGAAAGATTTTTAAGTGCCATACATACATATATAAATATATATTTATATATATATATATATATATATATAAACAAATTATAATTTTACTACTAAGAGCTTTTAGAAATTTAAAACTTGCCATAATTTTTAAAATATTTTTACTATTTTATTTGTTATTAAATTTAACTATATTATAAAAAATTAAAAATTATATATAATTTTTTGATTAAGCCGTGCATTCCGCGGGCATAATACTAGTTATATTTTATAGTTTAAACTCTATAATTTATTAGAGGGTTTTAAAGTAAAAAAATATAAAGTTTTCAAAATTTAAAATTAGAAGATAAATTTTAAGATTGTTATAAATTAAATTCTATAGTTCAATAAGTTTCAAATTGAACTTCGTATTTTCAAAATTGTATCAAATTAAAGCCCTAAATCAAACTGAAAAATTTATCTAGCCCTAAAATTTTAGAATTTAGAGATCTGGGGTTCAATCCCCGCCTACACCAAAAACTGATTGGTGTCTTAGTCTGATGATAAAGAGCTATCATCAAGAGCGGACGCCATAGGTTGAAACTCCCTCAAAAAAAAAAAAAAAAATTTGTGAACCATTTGAAATTAGTGAAACTATATTGTTTAATTTCTAATAGTTGTAAACTTTACAGAATAATTTGAAATTGTTAATTATATAGTAATATTTAATTTGAAATCACCTTAAAATATAGGATTTAGAATGTAATTTATGCTAAAAATTTATTTAAATTGTACCTGCTACCCATGAAGTTGGAATATGTATTTAAATCCTACCTTAGAAGTAGCAAACTAGGCACTTAAATTCCAAAGCCAAATTGACTCCGCAAATAAAAAAGGAAATTAAAAAAAAAAAAATGCCTAATTGACTTGGATGGGTTGCAACGCATCAATGACATGTAGAGGCCCCAATTGCAAACTATTGTAATGGGCCTTTCTCCTATATATATATATATATATATATATTTGTAATGGGCCTTTCTCCTATATATATATATATATATATATATATTTTTTTTTTTTTTTTCTTTTCTTTTTTAGAGAATTTTAATCTATGACGTCCGCTCCTGATAATAACTCTTTATCATCAGATCAAAACACCAATCAATTTTTGATGTAGGTGGGAATTGAACTTCAAATCTCTTATACAACCGTCGAAGACTTTACCAGCTGAGCTAATTAGAACCCACTCCTTTAAAATTAATTTAATATTATGTAGCAAAGTAGGCACTTTAAAATTCCAAAGCCAAATAACTTTGCAAACAGAAAAGGGAAATTAAAAAAAGAAGCCCAATTGACTTGGATGGGTTGCAATGCATCAATGACATGCAGAGGCCCCAATTGCAAGCTATAGTGACGGGCCTTTCTCCTTTAAAGTTAATTTAATATTATGTGACCCATAAGTCATGTATTAGATAGTAAATTAACTAGCCGTTAACTAGTGGAATGCACATGCACCAGATGGTTAGAAAATATTAAATATTTCTACTTTGTTTAATGCTATCCCCGGGAACCTGTTTGGATGGGAAGTTTGATTTTTACATAAAAATTATAAAATAATGGGATCCCATCATTTAAAGTCATATCAAATACTAATTTCATTATATGGATTGAATATTATGTAGACAAAGAAATCCCACTATTTTTCGGGGAATTGAAAAGTCTAGGTAAGTTCTAAATAAAGAAGCGGGCTATGTGATTGGCAATGGGCAAAAGGCCAGAATTTGGGAAGACACCTTGACCAGTGCCATTGTTTGGATAATTTCAAACCCACTCCTAGAGACACAACTCAGTGGCTCAACAGCCCTTAGTAGTCAGTCAACTAATTGATTCCATGAAAGGAGAGTGGGACTTAGTGAAGTTTCAAGAGCTATTTAATAATGCATCAATCTATGCCATTAGGAAGATTCCCCTCTCAATGAAAAACAAACCAGATAAATTGCTGTGGATAGCAAATGCACAGAGAAAGTTCATAAAGAGTTCCAGCATTTTTTTTTTTTTTTTGCAACAAGGTGTGTTGTGCAGTACAGAAAGATCAGTGTGGAAAAAGCTATGGAGTTTGAAAATACATGAAAGGTAACAAAACGCTACTAGAATAGCTCAAAACATTCTGCCTACTAAATGTAGGTTACCAGAGTTGGGACAAGAACTTGATGCCAAATGCCCTTTATGCAAATGTGGGGAGGAATCTAGTTTGCATAAGAATGCGTAGTGGTGAAAGCTTTGTGGTTTGGGGGAAGATGGAGCTTATAAATCGGCTACTGGCCTGCTGTGTCAATCTTGCAACTAGTGCATGGGGTTGTCGAGCCATCTACTGCTCTGATTCCTAATGAGATCCCTGCAGTTCAGTTCCAGACCATGAAAGCAATTATTTGGGAACAAATTTGGAGCATCAGTAACAAAGTAATGTTTCAGCAGGCTGAAGTCAATATCAATGTCATGCTAGCTGTGATAGACAAGAAATTTCAGGAGCGTATTGCAATTTCAGATCAACAGAAGACGGGTAAATAACTCAGTGGCAAGCACCTCCCTTGGCTCTTTCACAATTAATTGTGATGCTGTAGTAAGAAGAGATTGTGGGGGATATGTAGTTGCTGCTGGCACAGTGGCACTAAACTGGAAGTCAAAACCTCAGTAAATTTAGCTTAGGCAAGGACCACAAGATGGGCAATGTCAATGGCTCAATTGCTGAAGTTAAGAAAGCTAAAAGGGGAGAGAGACTCAAAGATATGCTTTGATGCACTCTGCAAGGCCACAACCAGGGAATATGATCATATAGAACCATGGGAACTGAGAATTGTGCTAGAGGATGTTCTGGAAATGGCGAAAGAGATGGACCCAGTAAAATTTAAATGGGCAAGAAGAGAGGCTAATGAAGCTGCCCATGTTTTAGCAAACCAGGGTTTGGTTAATAACTAGAATGGTTTTGTTGATGTACTGCGACTACTGTCTTTACCTGATCAGTTTCTGCATGTGATCAGGAAGGATGCTACTGAATGTGATGTTGCCTCGTTATATAACTGAATCTTGTTTCTTTGTCAATATATATACAAACAAATTTTTATCCGTCACTGAAAACTGAGAAATGAAAAACACTTATCCCATCTACTATCATATCTTATCTGGGAAGACAAACTATGATCCAAAATCAATCACCCAATGTATACCCAAAGGTCCCAAACATCCATGTCTGCACCCACCCAAAGTCAAAGATTACTTGTTGAAATTATATACATACTCTTCAACCCAAATCGTGGAGACATCAAACAAGGCTAGGTCCAAGAATTTCTTGAAAAAGCTTACGATCTATCACAAGAATGGGGTAACATCCCAGCAAAAATTGGTTGAGATCTAAATAGCAAACCTCAGGTGCGACGTCATGATGAATTAATTATCAAACAATTTCTCATCAGACAAACAATGCAAAATTAATAAATAAATAAATATATATATATATATATATATATATAAAATCTTATTTTTGATATATGAGTCACTAATTCTTGCTTCAGACTCAGCCTTAGCTTCCTCCAATTAGCATCCAATCTAGAACCCATGAACTTTCTCCGATGAACTGCAGGCAACCCAACTTGAATAAGGAAAATTTCAAAGGACTAGACCTCCACCTCCACCTCCACCAGCTGAAACCAAAGTCAAGCTGTGCTTATGATGGTTGTGTTGCAGAAGAGGAAAAGGTGGGAAAGCCATAGAATCTGACAAGGGCGAATTAGTAGAAATGGGTTTTGTAATGGATTTTAAATTGGGGCAGGGATGAGGAAATTTTAGATAAAGTTTGAGAGAGGCGGAGGTGAATGAAATGGAGAAAGGGACAAAAATTAATTTGGTTGAGGGTTTGAACTTTGACAGAAGAAAGAGGGAGAAACCAGGAATTTTTATGTGGAACTCACCTGTCTCAAATTCTGTCTAAAACTGCCCCATGAGTTTTGAAATTTCCTTCCATGATTCACCCAAACATGGAATTTTATTTGATACGAATTTAAATTCTGTCCGACATCCAAATTCTACTTACAAATCTCCTCTGCCCAATTACACCATTATTAATTCTCTCATAATTCTTTAAAACAATTTTTATACATTCAGTTCCACAACACAAACAACACAGCAAAACAAGCAGCATATGTACTACAGACCTCTATTAAACCACAGGTTCCATCATTCCCATAAGAGTAGAAATTGCCAAGAATTCATGGAATTCCTCTACTAGACCTATTATTCAAAGAATCAAAGGGCACCAACCTAAACAGACTCTGATTCAGCTCATCTCTCTCTGCAAAAAACCACCACTGCTTTGCTTTATAATCTTACACTCAAAATTCTTGTTAGTTCTTATCAGAAAGTAGTCAACATTCTTCCAACTTTAATCAACATGTTTCTCCTAGGAAGTGCTATGACCATAGTCCACAAAAACCTTTCTAATTTTTCAGTAGTGATAGACGAAATGAAGTCTGTCTTTTATATTGAACTGGTGCATGGGAATGGATATTCCACAGGGTATAGTTTGAAGCCAGATTTTTTGCTTTTCCTTCTTTAAGAGCAGAAAATACTTGGAGAAAACCAAAAGAGAACCTCTCACTTTAGAGTGACGAAGGCTAAATTTTTCTACAAGATTGTTAAAGAGTGAATATCAGAAGAAAACACGCATAGTACCTTTTTTTTCCTATAAGTAGAAAACATACATAGTATTTCCAACAGCGTAGATGCCATCCTAATGAACAAGTAATTTATTCTAAGCTCTATATGACCATATCTCAATAGAGTGGCTTGGAATTCTAAATTTATTTGGAAAAATGTAACTCTGAGTCATGTTGCTTAAGAAGGAGTGAAACAAACAATACTCAAGAGACCACAGAATCAAAATGTGAAAATCCTGCAAGTTAAGTCAATGGCAGTGGCTGATTACATGATGCAGAATAAGATAAGAAGAACAAAATGTGATATACATTCGACTCCAATGGCAGAAACATTTATAAACAAACATACTCACCTGTAAACCAACCAGGAAGGGCCGCCACAAATAGTTAATAACACAAATAAGTTATCAGTTAGTTGCTAAGACTTCAGCCTTTTAACCTAGCCATTCAAACTCCACTAATTATGGCTAAATTGCAAGAGCAAGTAACTAAATAAATGAGTTTCATTGACTGCCACTACTAACAACCAATTAGCAATTGCAATTTGAGTATTATCAGAAATCAAAACAACAGCCAAAAGCGTTGTAGCTCAACTAGCACTTCTTATTGTCTAAATTGCAAGGGTGAATAACTGAATAAATAACCTTACTGCCTTCAATACTTAAAGGAGTTTCATTGACCACCACTACTGGCAACCAATTAGTAATTGCAATTTGAGTACTATCAAAACCAAAACAACGGCCAAGAGCCCTGTAGCTCAACTCAACCGGCACTTCCTAGCCTTTCCTACCGAATCGTCCAGGATTCAAATCCCCGCTTCCCCAATTATCGAATAATCAACAATAAAATAAAATAAAATCAACAAACAATTAATCGAAACGATTTCGTTTATATATTAAAAAAAAAATTAAAAATGGAACCAAACAGCAGAGGCTCCATATTATTATTAGGGTCTATAACATAACACATAAAAAGAGGTTACAACATATGATGATGATGATGATGATGATGATCATACAACAGCAGCAGCAGAAATGATCAAGACCAAAAAATAAAGACAAACCCAGATAATAAAAATCTCAGATCTTGTCAATATCTTCATCCTCGAACTCAATATAATCATCGCCAGCAGCCTCATCTTCCTCGTCCAAGCCGCCAGCAATACCTTCGTTCAACCTAGTGGTCTCAGGCAGTTCACCATAGGCTTTCAAGAGCCTAGCCTCATCAGGCATGTACTTGAGAATAACGTCAGCCTTGTCATCCTGGTAATCCCTGAGACCAACGAGGATGATGTCCCCAGCAGCGATCCAAACCTTTTTGTGCATCTTTCCTCGGATGTGGCAGAGGCGCTTGGAACCGTCGATGCACATGGCCTCACATCGACCGTTACCTAACATGCGGAGCACTTGGGCGTATTCTTGTCCGTCTTCCTTGAACACCAGTTCGCGTTTCTCGTCGTCTGCCTCGTTCTTTCCTCTCTTCCTGTTCTTTCCTCCCTTTCCCTTGTTCTTCGGCATACCTCTTCTTCTCCTTCTTCTTCTTCTTCTTCTTCTTCTTGTTGCTGCGTTCGAATTAAGTTGATTTTACTTTACTAGTTGCGTTGCGTTGTGTTTTGTTGTGTTGTGTTGTGTGATGTGAGGTCATGGAATTTGAGGTTGCTTGCTTTTGTCCACTGCCGGTTTTACCCTTGCTTCTCTGCCTGCCTGCCTGCCTGCCTGTCTTCCACTACGACTACGGTTTTATTTATAAAATCTCGCCCAAATTTATATATATATATATATATATATATTTTTTTTTTTTTATGAGAATATATTTTAATTTGTTACTTTTTAATAAATTAAATTCTGAAATTTTAAAATCAGAACTCATGAGTTTTATAATATTTTAACAACAACAAATTATAAATGTCAAATTATTATTTTTTTTTCAAAAAAAAAAAAGTTATTGAATCTACCACTTAAATGACTTTTCTGTCCACCCATAGCAACTAATTATAACCTATCACTTATAATTTGTTGTGAATGTATTATAAAAATGTTATATATATATATATATATATAACATTTTTCTTTTAGAATATAAGAAATAAAATTATATAATTTCAAAAGTAATTACTGTGTGCTAATTTTTAGAAAAAAAAATGTATTAAATGTTTGTAAAATATATTTAATTAGAGAGTGCGTGCTAATTTTTAAGAAAAAAATTTCTCTGACATTTTTTTGGTATTAAATTTTGTTGAATTACAATTGTAGGGATAAAGGGTCCGAGAGTGTTGTAAGGACACAATTTACAATTTGGGCCTACAAGAGAGATGGACTCTGGCCCAACAAGTGAACAATATCCTTACAATGAATTTGTAAGAGAGTGGGCTAAGTAAACTTGGTTGAAACGAGCTGGTGATGGCCCGAATCTAACTATGATCAGCCTGATAAAGACGAAGTGCTGGAACTGTGTTGGGTTCTTCTCGGCTCAGTCCGAGGAGCCTTTCTTGACAATTCCCTGGGTGCTTTTCTTTCTCTTTCCTTGATGTTTTTTTTGTTTGCCTCTCCTCTCTTTTTCTGGATTGTCTCCTCCCCTTTCTGTCCTTGCCTTCAGCTCTATTTATATGCTAGTTCTTCTCACGTGCTAGTTAGGTGGTTCCTTCTTGATACTTGTCTCATCAACCTTCCCCTAAAACTGTTGCATGGTAGCTGTAAAGGATCAGGGCCACTGTTCAGATGTCTTTTCCTCATTAATGCGGCCATGATATTAGCTGCAGAATTATAAATGCGATAGAAGCAGCCTTTTACCTAATATCTGATCGTTGCCACCTGTCTTTTTTGGCCTACATAAGTTAGGGGATTCTCCAGAAATGCTAAGATCAACATTGGAGCACTCATCTGGGTCATCCCTTTGATAATCCGAATAGGCAAGTCTCCTCGAATCAGTCTTTTTCTTTCCACGTAACTTACACTTCAGAAATGAGTTAGACCAGGTACATTCCTCACGATTTGTTGTCCTCGGACGTACGGGTCTCTTCGGATAGGCTCACGGCCTATTATCTGGCATTGGGCCTTTTACCCCTACAAGTGTATATTAGGCTGTGGACCTTGTTCAAGGACGCTAAGTGGTCCGAGAGCAAATAAACGATAGTGAAGACGTAAGAATCAGAGCTCCATAAGCGAACTACATCTAAGAAGGTTCGGAAAGGTAATTCGAGGAGAAATGCATCATCGGCTAAGTGAAGCCAAGTTCATTGGTTTGCCCTCAAGGGTAATATTTTGAAATGTTCTACTGATAAGAACAAACATCAAGGAAACATAAGTCAAAGGAAAGCTAAGAAATATATAAGGGAAAGCTACTACCACTGCATTAAATGCTCTGTAGCTAACTCTCTGACTGCATTAATGAAAAAGTGATACCTGAACAGTAATAATCAGTCTTACAGCTACCCACATAGACTTCAGGAAGGTGCTGATGGGACAAGGATCAAAGCCAGCCATTTGGTCTATGCGTGAAGGGTGGAAATGAAAGAGGAATGATAGTATAAAAGGGAAATAAACTATGACATTCAAAAAAGTTACAAATTTTTTCTCTTAGTTCTCTCTCTTTTTTAATCATTCTATTTAAAAAGGGTTGATTTTAGAGTTTAATATAGGTTTATAGTTTGATTTTTAATTTTGTAGAATCTTAAGATTTAATTTGTTATTCTTGAAAATATCAAATTCGTTTGTTTTTTTTTTTTTTTTAGATTTTAAAGTTTATTTATTACATTTATAATATATAAACTTAAGTGATAATTTTTTTTTTTTTTTGGGTAAAAAGACGGGATTTATTTATTAAAATAAGAGTATATCAGTTTTTTCCTAGAGCCAGGTAAAGCCCACTTGGATGGTTTGATACAAAAGTGAGAGAATTAAAACGAAGTTTTCCTTTCTTCTTTTTATTTTTTAAATTTTCCTAGACTTTGCTGGAAGGTTACGTGCTATTGGCGATGATGTACAGGTGTAGGGTTCAAAAAGGTTGCCAAACAATCAAGAACGCATTGTTGGACAAAATGAAAAAATGTTCTTTCCTTGACTTGTCAAAAGTTTTTAAGCACTGCGTCAGGATATTGATTGCTGGGTGTATCTGCACCTACCAGTGATCAAACTCGTTTTAGAGACACACAAATTCACATCTTGCTTAGGTATTTTTAACTTTTAAAATTGATTATTATTTCTTTTTTTCTTTTTCTTTTTTTAAAGAAATTGATTGTAACTTCTAGCATTTCTTTAAAATTGACGAAAATTATAAGATTAAAAAAAGTTGTGATCTATTAGAGTACAGACAAATATTGCTTATGTGAAATATGTATTCCTAATTTCTAACAAAGATTATCATATCCAAAAAAAAGAAAGAAAAAAAAATTCCAGAAGCTAACGTTCAGTTTTATCCTATTTTGCTTTTCCCTGATGCATACAAGAATTTGGATTCCTATTTCCAACTCTCCCAAAGATTGACAATTGATTTCCCAATTTACGTCATGAAATCTCAAATAATTTATTCCCTCTAATGAATAAAGAGAAGTTGCAAGTTGCAAGCACAACACTACACTTTACCCACCCACTATACTTTTATCAAATATTCTTTCCTTTCATTTAATATTTCTCTATCGACAAGAAAGATCCTCACCCTATTTCTGAACTCCTCCTCACTTGCATAAATTGATTCTGGTACCTCACTTGCATAAATCGACAGAGATATACACTATTGCTTGCTCTTCAATCTAGATAGAAGACATAAATTGAGGTGAAACTATCACATTATCTCAAACAGTTCTACAATGAAAGCAACATTGATGCTGCTACCTACTCAAACCCATTTACATTTTTCCCCTTCCGAGCACAAGTAGGTCCAGAACAAAAGGAATATTACTAATCATTCAACCTCGGTGCTAACCAAAGTATCTAGCGCATTGTGCCTGGATATTACAAGTTTTGTCCCTTTGAAGTTAAGAGAAAAAGGGCAAGGGAGAAACAAAACAAAGGTTAGAGCCACCAACTAGAGCAGCAAATTAGCAATGTTCTGGAAAAATGGAATGGAAGAGGAGTCAGTGCCTGATGGTAAGCTCAGCTCTGAGATGGAGGACTCCGTTTATGAAGTAAAGACTATCCTCAGCCATGAAGGAAGTCCATGGTATAGCAAATAAGTTTCGGTAGCCAACTGCCTTGCCTCCAGTGAATGTGTAGTTGCCTTTGTATTTGCTAACAAACTCCTCCGTTGGCTTTGATCTCGCTGCAAATTCATAGTCCACTGCAAAAGTCACTGATCCCTTCTCCTGCATCCCCAAAAACAGCCCAAAACAGTGGAATGAGCTCTGCTGGTCCATATTGCAATGTGCTGACAGGAAGAATCCTTGGCCACCCAAATGGAATGCCTGAGAATACACACGTCCAGAGGGGAACAAATTTGCACACTCCTCGCGCTTTAGGTCCAGGTACACCACACACTGCTGCCGGGGAAGTTCAAATTCTACCACCTTAACAGGGCGATATTTGTAGGCCCGCTCCACAAAGCGACGATTCAAGGTGGCGGACTCCTCTGCAGCTAAAACGCGTTGCCGGTGTGGGGCCTCAGCCTTGAAAAAGAGGGCCTCAAGCACAAGTTTGGATGCAATATCATGATCAAAGTCATTACAGGTTAAGACCTTCTTAAGCTTCCGGCAAGTCATGTAAGGGAACCGAATGAAGCGTGCAAGGCGTGCGCCTAGGACTTCCCGCCGCTCCTCCAGTTTTGAGTACTGAGCCCTAGCCCATTTCAACACAAAGTCATATACAGCATCCTCAGATGGCACCTGGAGATCATCACTGGACAATATCGCCTCTACTCCAGCAAGAGGCAAGGCCATCACCTCTTCTTGGAACCTGGTAAAAGTGCCGAAACCCAAACATGAGTTGCCTCCCAGAAGGCAAATTGCATTTTATTTAAAACAATGATTAAGAAAACAACGACAAGAACAATAGCAGTAATTCATTCAGATATAACAAAAAAATTGGTTTGACAACAATTGTGCTCATTTAATTATGATGCCATTGACACATTGTTCATGTCTGTTTTACCAAGCTCAAAAAATATAGGTGTAAAGAAATTGCTAGGTCAACATATTAAATGCTTGGAGAAGTTTATGCCTTTATGGGATAGCCACGAACAACAAATCTTGGAATTTTGTTCATGGAAAGTTGAAGTGTAATGACACTAACTGACTAACAAGAAAATGAGAGTGACATCGCATGATGGGTTAATAAAAGAAAAACAGATGAAAAGGATGTTTGGAACTTCTTTAATAGGTTTGGAACTTCTTTAATAGGTCTTACTTACATTACTCTTCATTTGATAAAACTCATTCACCATAATCATAATAAATAATTCAATGATAAAGGTGAAGATGAAAACGACTAACGTGACAGCAGTATCATATTCTGAAGTAAGACAAAAAATAATACAAATTTACTAACATGACAGCAATATCATATTCTGAAGTAAGACCCAAAAAAAAAAAAAAAAATACAAATCTTACACCAACACCAAAGAAAATAGCTAAGCACAAAAGGCATATATATATGCAAGGGTAAAGTGTGATCCAGTTTTAATTGTTCATATCAACCAAACCCCCCACCCCCCAAAACGAAAAAAAAAAGGGCAATATAAGAAAGAGAAGACATGGAAAAGTAATGAAGATCCAGTCATATAGTGCAAGTAAATTGGAACTTACTTAGTGATGTCCTTATAGCGGCCAGCAAGGTACTGCTTCGCTGTGTCAGTCAATGGCTGGACAGCATCAGCCATTAAAACACTTGAAGGAAGCTCCAGATAGAGCAAAGCAGACTCAGGCGTCATGGGCATAGTGCGCAACAGTCGGCTACAGTACCTCATGCATGAAGCAACCTCAAACTTGTCAGCAGCCATCAGAACATCCAGCAAAGCAGGAGCAGTAGTAACAGACACAGTATTACTGTACATAAAATTCAGGAGCTCCATGAGAGCAGCTTCCTCTGCAACGGGAAAAGAAGCATGATTGTAATTTGACTTTGACATGCACAACAATAAGTTAATAGTATTCACAAAGGTAAAGGATAGTAGTAAAAAATGGGAAGCTTATGATATTTGTTTTTTTGTTTTTTTTTTACCAGAGGCATTGATGCGTAGGGTTACATGTCGCTGCTCTGACTCCCTCATCCCATTTGAGAATAACTACAATAAATAAGAAGGAAATTAAAAGACCATCTAACAACTATCACAGGTAAACATATGTAAAACACCTTATAGTAATATAACCTCTACCTTATAGAAGAATGGACTTTTGGCTGCCAAAATAGGAGAGCTGATATGCAATGTTTTAACTCTCACAACTGTAGAACAATCCATGCTCCAGTTGGAATCATTGCTATTTGCAGCTTCATCACCTACAAAAATAAGAAGCCCGATTAAACATATACACCACCACAAAAAAGTTAAAAAAATGAACTTAGTGGAAGAACAATATTCTATAGCTGCAAGAAGAACAACATTTTATACATGTCAGTCCTCATTACTTCTTCCTTCAAGTTAATGTTCAGATGCTATTAAATTTGCTGAGTTGCTGAAGTTCTAATTATATAGGTCACACTTTTTTTTTAGTGGTAAGTCACTTTTTTTTAGTGGTAAGTCACTTTTTTTATAAGAAAACTACTACACTCTTTTTTAGTGGTAAGTTATACATGCACCTTATGGGTCTTGAACCCACTACTTCCCTCTCAACCTAGAACTTATAAGGGGAGGAGATGCGAGTTGACATACAGCTCATTGGCCTAAATTTTGAAGGACTAGGATCAAGCAAAACATTTTAATGAATTCAGATAAAATATATTTTAAATTTAAAAAAACAGAATATTAAGATGGAAGGACCATATAAAATTGTTTCATACCTGAAGGTGATTCTTCAATCATTGCAACTGCTTCCTCATCAGGATTTTCACAGCCCACACAATCGTCCATATCGGGCTGGTTACCGTTCAAAATTTGCTCCTCAGCACACGAAGTGAGATCCAGAACTGCAAAAAAACGTTAAATATTAATTAACATGAATAGGGCAATACATCACATCACATCACAAACATAAACATAGACGCCAAACACAATGAAATAAACAAAAAGTACAAGCATGCATGTTAATAGACAGACCCACCAATCAAAATTCAGGATTCCAGGCTACCAATGACAGAAAACTGTTATGAAGCAGCTATTACTACCAATGTAGTCAAAGGAAAAAGGCAACTTTAAGGTGCCAAGACCTTGTATTGCTCAAGGCATGAGACATCAAAAAGGTGCACGTGGGGAAACAAAGCGCCGCATTCTAAGTATAGTTTTTATACATATAATGAACTTCAATTGTAAATACATCTAAAGTTTTTCTTTTGATAAGTTCCAGCACAATAAATTAAACGTATATGTCACTAAAACAAATATACAGCAATAGCACTTTTGGTTGCAGAGAAACTGAATGACACCAAAAGAACATAACCATGGTTCCTAGATAATGAGAAGTCAACTCTCAAGTATTTCCAGCGCAATCATATGGCTCAAAAAGCCAACTTTCTCATCTTCACAGGAATCCTACAACAAAAGATATAGGGAAACAATTATCTCGTACCTTTTTGACCCCTCATTACTGCAATTCCCTAAGAAACAAAAAGAATTGAAATAAAAAAACCCCAACAGTTGGGATTAAGACTTGGTTGAGTCACTGTTATCCATCTACTCCTTAAATATTAATTTCAACAAAAAAATGGCCCACATGGTTGCATTGAAAATGATGGGGAAAGAAAAGCATTAATTTTTCTTTGATTTCTTCATTTCCAAGAAACAACACAACAATGACCAACCGACTCACTATCTAAACATCATTTCTTATGCTCAACTTTATCCAATGCCAAGAGACCTAGTCAATCAAATGAAGATTTTATTTTATAACCTCATCGAAACTTTAAAACAATATTTTACGCTCTTTTTTTTCTTTTTCTTTTTTTTTCTTTACCTTTTCCTTGATTTTCTCATAACGGACGTATATCGCAAGAAAATAAAAAAGAAAAACTTAAGCTTCATGACTGCCAATAACTAAGAGTTCATTTTTTCCCTCCATTTCCCATGAACTAAACAGAACCTTGGAAAATTGAATTAAATCTCTTAGCTTCATAACAATATCTAAGACTTCATTTTCATTTATTTTCCCCAACTTCCTCACAAACCAAACAGAACTTCTCATCAAGCAGATAAACACCTAGGTAATCAAACAACCTTTTAAGCAAACAAACACACTCATAGAACTAACTCAAAGTTTACCCTAATCCAAATTCTAATTTCCCGATTTCCTCCCAAAAACACCAAGCATTAAACTCTGAAATATCTTCTCAGAAACCAAACAGAAACTTGATGAGTTACTCTTAACCGTCTACTCCTCAAATATTAATCTCAACCAGAGACAGTCCATATGGGTTGTATTGAAAGTGATGGTAAAAACACACATTAAATTTCCCTTCGATTTCTTCTTATCTTTAGCATTATAAGACTACATTCACCAACTGAGTTGAGTTTTTTTTCATCTCCACCAAAACACGTTCTTCGTTTCTAAGAACCAAAACAACATTGACCGACGGACTGACCGACCAACTTGATATCTAAGATTTTTTCTAATGCTCAACTTTCTCCAACACCACGAGAACTACTCAATCAAATGAAGACTTTTTTACTATTATAACATCATATAAGCTTTAAAACAAGATCTTGCACCTTTATCCTTTTAAAAAAAAAAATTAACTTGTTACTAGATTTTCCCATTAAGTTAGCAACTACAAAATTTATCATAAACCAAACAGGACCCATGAAAATCGGATTAAAATCTTTTAGCTTTATAACAACATCAAACACTTCATTTTCATTTATTTTCCCAAACTTTCTCACAAACCAAACAGAATTTCTCCTTACCCAGACCGATACCTAGCTAATCAAACAATCTTGTAAGCAAACAAACAAATACTCATAGAACTAACTTGAACTTTAGTCTAAACTCTGTAATACAGTTTTTCCCTAATTTTCTCAAAACTTTCTCAGCAACCAAACAGAAAAATTCGAAAAATGAAAAGTAAAAAAAAAAAAAAAAAAACTGTTACTAGTATCTTTCTTGATATCCTCACGCCTCCGCTTCCGATGGCGAGCCCAATCGGCTATACTGATACTTGTACAACCTTCGTTATCGGGGCGGTTCTCAAGCGGGTCGCCCATAATCTCGATCCGGAGCTGCCGGTCCGAGAAGTTACTATCGTTGAAAGCGAACGCGAAATCAGCATCTGTAGAAGCCGATACACCACCTCTGGTGAACTCCGATTCCATCCCCGTTCTCGGGTCAAACAGATCCGTACCCGTATCCAAGTTCCTCATCCGCCCTCTCTCTCTGACCAAGAACAAACAACAAAGAGAAAATAGGGAAAAAGAGAGCGCGTTGTTTTGGTGTTGTTAGTAATGAAGAGACTGGACGACTCTCGTGTTTTTATTTATTTATTTATTTATTTTTTGAGAACTAGCGGTAAGTTAAGTTAAGTTACCTTATGTTCAGAAAGGAAAGAGGCATGAGTATGTATGTATATAAATATGTATTGTACTTGGATTTCAATTTACTGAGGGAACCTCCAAAAACAGAAATATCTTGTATTTTTATCTACTATTTTATCTATCTATCTTGACTGAAAAGGAATGGTTATCTTTTTTTTCTTTTTTTTGTCTTTAACAAAAAAGAAAGTAGAAATCTTCTTTTTATGGTTGAAGACTTCAAGTTTCATATTAGTATTCACTCCTATTTATAATTTAACTGCAAATTACTACTTTAATACGCCTTCTTTTAGTTGTTTTGAATAAGGATTTCTACAAAACTAGCGGGTTGTTAACAACTGAAAAATGACATGATTTTTGTTATTTTAAGGAAAAACAAAATGATGGGATTAACCAAATAATTAAAGACATTTAGTTTTTTTTCCCTTCTAGAATAAAATAATTATAATAACCAAAAAAAAAAAAAAAGAACATTCCATTTTCAATGTCTCTATATTTGAAACACTAGAAAGTCATCTATTATTAAAATCATTAGAAATCCTTTATGTTTAAAATGTCAACTTTTAACTAAAATGGTAAATATTAAGTTCTTCCTAAATTCTAATCTAAGATTGACGCGAAGCAGGCCTCTAAAACCATTCTAATCCCATGATTTTACATGAGGTTACGTGTTTGGCCCAGCTAACGCTCCTGGCCATACATTACCCACACTTGTGCCTATAGACACGCTGATAACAAACTATGTAAACTTCTTGTTCCCCGTTAAGAGAAAAATACTTTTAGTTATTTTTAACCTGATTAATTTACGGATTTCAATGATCTCAACTGATAAATGTTATAATCGTTGAAAAAAAATATCTATAGATTTCCCAAAATTATGTATACTTTTGTATTCTATTATTTATTATGAGGAAAATAATTTTAATATTTTCTACTTTCTAAATTTACAGGTTTCAGTTAGTCCAACAAATAAAATTTATAATTATTCATGGCCACACATTGACCACACTTGTGCCTATAGACACGCTGAGGAAAAAATTATATAATCTTTTGCATCTTGTTCTCCATTAGGCGAAAAAAAATACTTTTAATTATTTTTAACCTGATTAATTTACGAATTTCAATTATCTCAACTGATTGATAAATTTTATAATCAGTTGAAAAAAGAGATATGTGGATATCACTAAATTATGTACACTTTTGTATTCTAAAATACTTTTAATATTTTTAATTTTCTAAATTAATGAGTTCCAATTAGATCAATTAATAAAATTTAGGATAAATTCCAAAAAACACCCTTGAAGTTTGGGTTAATACCAGTTAGGTCCAAGATAATTTAAAAATGACCAATTTAGTCCTTAAAAGACAAAAATACCCTTACATCGTTATCCCTCTTAACCCTCCATTACAGTTTTCTTTTCTTGTCTTTCTTCCTCATAGAACTGCTCTCCGTCTCTCCCTCTTGCTGGTTCCTTTGATTCTCACAGCCAAAACCCCACTCTCCCTCTCTAACCTCAGATCTGCTACTACCACCACTAGCCATAAAACCCAGCCAAACCATAGCATCAAGACCCAAATTCAAAAAATCTATAGCATCCTCCACTGCAAATCCAAAAAACCATAGCATCCTCCATTGCAAATCCACCCTATACCGTACCACCACCACCACTGAAAACCACCGCCGGCCACAAAACCCAAAGGAAAAAAAAAAAACCCCAAAATCCAAAACAAACCACACCGGAAACCACCACCACCACCACTGAAAACCACCGCCGGCCACAAAACCCAAAGAAAAAAAAAACCCCAAAACCCAAAAAAAACCACACAAACATTAGATCCCACCACCACCGTCGGCCACAAGACCCAAAGAAAAAAAAAACACAAACCCAAAACAAATCAACCACATCAGAGCCCACCACCACCACCAAAAACCACCGCCCGCCACAAAACCCAAAGAAAAAAAAACCAAAACAAACCAATCACACATCATAGCCCACCACCACCATCGAAACCACCGCCGGCCACAAAACCCAGAGAAAAAAAAAAAAAAACCCAAAACCATCCAACCACACATTAGAGCCCACCAAAAAAATCATCAACAAAGGGCCCCCGTTTATGTCGTCATCTTCCTCAATGGATGGGCTTGGAAAGAGAGAGAGAGGTATGAGGAAGAAGAGAGGAAACAAAGAGGCAGAGGATGAGAGGGAAAGGGAGATGTATGAGGAAGAAGAGAGGAAACAGAGAGGCAGAGGATTGAGGAAAAAAAAAAAAAGTAACGATGTTAGCCCATTTAAAAAGTAAAAGAGATGCAGAGGGTGTTTTTGTCTTTTAAGGACCAAATTGGTCATTTGAAAATATGTTGGACCTAATTGGTATTAACTCAAACCTCAAGGGTGTTTTCTGGAATTTACCCTAAAATTTATAATCGTTAAAAAGAAAGATTTAAAATTCAAATCCCGTTTACACAAAAAATCAATTGATGTCTTAACCTAATAATAAAGAGTAATTATTATAAAACAAATGCCATAAGTTTAATTCTATGTGTCTATAATTCATCAAAAAATTCTATGTATCTATAAAAAAATTACATAATAGAACTATTTTTCTAAAGGTTTTTCTTTCCTATTCATTATTTTTTTTATTAGTGTTAATTATACTTTATGGACCAAAACAAGTCAAGAGAGAGAACTAGCAAAAGTCGGAAGGAAGCAACACGGCATTAAGTTCTTGCATTACTTTGTCATGTAGAATACATCATAAATCTTTGGGCTTTTAGCGAGTATTTTTATTTCTAAAATCTCATACCTTTCAGGACGCTAAAACAACCTGACAAAACACGATTTTGACTGGGCATTCAAAGAAGAATAGATGGTAAGGTTTTTTGATTAGTTGGCACCTAACTTAGTTTATTAGCAAACTAGTTCACCTTGTGGACGCCCCAAAAAAGTGCTAAAAGGCTTGTAGAGAGCTTTTAGTTTTTGGTTAATCACACGTTGGGTCATTGTTGACGTAACTCTTTGTATGTATGTGTTTTTAGGATGAGGTGTGTGTGAGTCTTTTTTTTTTTTTTATATTTTAGAAGTCATCACAAACCATTAGTTTTGTATTAGGTCATATCATAACCCTAACTCTTAAATTTTGAAGGTTTTCAATCAGCTCGTGTATCAAAGTTGAAGTTAGAACTTTCTAGTTTACAAGTTTTATAAACTCCTTAGCAACTGCATCAATTAATGCAAATTTTCTGTCTAGTTTGCAAAAAAAAAAAAAAAAACTATTTCTTCTATTTTACATGCGCATTTTTACAAAACATCCACATCAGTTTATTTATTCTAAATATTTATTCAATAAAATATTTATTCTTTTACAATTTTTTATTATTTCCTTGCTACCCCTTTCTCTCACACACCCAACTACCCAATTATCAATTCACACCCACCATCAACCCACCTAGCCACCATCAATGAGATCAACCACCATCATCACCCACCCAATCACCATCATCAAGGAAAGCCAAATACCCGAAAACCCATTCAATTTGGCCAGATCAACCCAAATACTTGAAACCCCATTCAACCCAAAGGAAAGCCAAATCAACCCCATTCAACCCAAAACCCACTGATCTAACAGCAAGAAACAAAGGAAAGCGATTAGCGATCGAAGAGGCTTTAGCGAGAGATTGGAGTGATCGGAGATCAGTGGTAGTGGATATATTAAATGGCGGCGAGAGATCAGTGACGGTGACGACTGGCGATCGGTGGAAGATGGAGGAAGATTATGAGATGAGAGAAAGAGAGACCTGAGAGGGTTAATGGTTTTGGCATTCTGATTTGATCAAACGAGAAAAAGAGAGAGTGAGGTGAGAGCGAGAGGCACCAGAGATAAGGAGAGACGAAAAAAATACTAAAAATATTAAAAGTAAAGCTACAATAATCGTGCATATAAAGAGAGAGTGAGGTGAGAGTGAGAGGCACCAGAGGTAATGAGAGAGAAAAAAATACTAAAATATTAAATGCAAAGCTACAGTAATCGTGTATATATACACGGTTACTATAGCACTTTTGTATATATGTACAATTTTGCAAGCACTGATGTGAATGTTTTTTTGAGTAAAATGTGTAAAACTAACCACTATTTGAATTTTGCACAATTTTGCACCCTCTGATGTGGTTGCTCTAATAGTGGGTCATATGCTTCACATGCTCTAACCAATTTAACGTGAAGTGTTGGGATCAAGTTAAGGTAACTACCGTAAATCCGATGTTCCATGCCTACACCAAGCTCATCAAGTTGGATTTTCATTTGCTCGGAAAATGTTTGCTGTTGGTGCCCATACTACCTCCTATAGTGCTTCTCACTCTCAAGTTGCAAACAATTTCAACAATGTATTCTCCAAAGAATTCTTTCATGCATTACAGGTCAAGCTTGAGTCCTCCTCCTACCTTCACTGCCCTTCAGCTTGAGGGGAAGTCACAAGGAAAGCTCTTAACTTTCCCTTGTCAGCCATATATTTCACATGGACAATAAGTCTTGGTTTAGGAACGAAATTGCATCCCGAAGATTGTGAAGATTATGCCTTTTAAGTCTTTGAAATGAAATTCCTATATCAGCGACTCCGAATCATATGTAATCCCATTATCATAATTGCTATGTTTGTAACTCTACCTGAACGTCCATATAAGCACGTTTCATCATTTGCTAAAACCTAGACCAATAATTTCTTCAGAATACACATTCAAGTTATTAGACATCATGTTGGAGTTTAAATCCAACAAAAAGTATGTGCACGCCAATTTTCAGTGACTTTTGCAAACGGGTTGAACTTCAAGGAGTTCAGTCAATTTGAAATATCTCCTTTCAGTCTCAATTCCTTATCTCATTCTGCAAGTAGACACTAGCCAGTCATTGAAAGGGCTTTCATCATATTACTAAGTTGGTAAAGACATGGCTTGGATCAAGATTTCTCTCAAGACATTATATTGCTCATCATATTACACGTATGATAGGGAATGTGAGTATATATGGAGGACACCTAGGTTAGGCCCAAATGCTGAAATTCACAAAGTATTTCCCAGCATACTGCACTGATCTCTGAATATTTAGAACAGATCACCAACTGTTAACTACTATTCCAACACGACATAACAGCACAAGTTTATGAGTAGCGGGTTGGATCAAGATGTCTCAAAACATCAGATTGCACATCATCATATTACACATATGTTAGGTGCATGCATGTGGAGGAAATCTAAATTAGGCCAAAACCAGCAAGCAGAAATTCACAAAGTATTTCCCAGCATACCACACTGATCTAATTATTTAGAATTCGTCCCATAAGTACTGCTCCAAAAAGACACATGGAATAACACAGCAAAAGTTTGAGTAGCTACAAACCAGCTGATAACTGTAATCCGTACATGCATTGTTTTAAGTTAGATGCAAGATAATAAAGTTCACAAAATCTTTCTTGCTTATTGATAGGTACCAATGAGAGGATACAAGGCACATCATTACCACCGATGCCAACTTATTGACCATCATGGCCCAAATAACTCCATCTTAGCCAGGGGGCCAGTTCATTTGTCGTCCCCCAAGGAGGTGGACATGAATGTGATAAACCGATTGACCTGCAATTTATTTTTGAGAAAATAATTAACTGAATTCTTGGAAAATTAGAAATCAATAAATAAATAAAATGTTTTGATTAATTTCAAGCAATGACAATGGTGAAAGAACACCAACATCCACTTGGCCCATCATTAATCACAACCCTGAAGCCATCATCCAGACCCTCCTGCTTGGCAACAACCTTGGCAGTATAGAGAAGGCGGCCAAGAATCTCACAGTGCCTCTCCTCAGCCTGGTAAACAAAGGCCCATTCATAAAAATAGAACAATGTCAAAATAAGCAAGATAAGCATTAGTAAGACCTACCTATATATTTCTCAAATACTACGTGAATATATACAGGGGAAAAAATGGGGTCCACCAGTGCACTGGACCTGTCAGGATGATGACACATCGCCAAACATGGGCACGTGTCACATCCTAACAAGTCCAATGCATAGAAGCACTAGATCCGAGCCAAGTCCTATATACAGACCATAGAGCAATCAAGATCACCTTAATGGGCAAGGAAATGCCAAATGCTCAACCAAAACCATACTAGTTAAAGGTAAGACTCCAGTTTTCATTATATCCATGGCATATCCCTACCTGGAATGCTGCAAAATTCCAATTATATACATTCCAAGTGGAAAAATGGCTTTAATGGATATTTTTGAGCCTACTTATTAAAATGGAAAGGTGCTAGCAAGGAGAAGCTAAAGGTTGACAAATAGTGAATTCAGGCAAATTTCTCAAATTCTAAAGGCATTCGTTCCTACAACTCTACCCTGTCTTCTAATAGAATTTTTCTTCTACAAATGATAAAAAATTTACCAATCTATTCAAATTCCACAACTTGTTTATCTTCCTGATATTGACACTTTAATATAATACAACTTTTGCAGACATAAAAAATCAAAACTAAAAAAATCCTAGGATTTTGGTTTATGGCCATTTATTGGGAATTGGAGTCCTTGATGACTTTCATGGCTACCATTTATGATTTAGAAATTAGGGAGATTGGAGAGGATAAGATGTTCTGGAAACCTGAAAAGAAAAAGGACTTCAAGGTAGGTGTTTATTACCAACTTTTGGACTCTGATACTGATACTGCTACTACTAATCATCTTTTCCCTTGGAAAATAATTTGAAAGACCCCTGTGAGAGTAGCTTTCTTTGTATGGGTAATATTTTGACTATTGACAACTTAAAGAAGAGAAAGTTAAAGATCATTTTTTTGATAGGTAAGAAAAAATATTATTGAAAATGGAGTAGAGAAAAATACATAGGGTTCATGATAGTGAACAAAGAGTAAAAAGAAAGCAAAAAGTAACAGACAGTCACTAAGCTATTCTAAGAAACAAAAGAAAATCCATAAGTGCAGAACAATTCGAGAGACCCTAACACCGAGACCAATCAAAGAGGGTCCGTTAGCATAAATCTAACAACTGAGCCAGAGATTTCCTAGTATCCTCAAAAGAACGCCGATTCCATTGAGTCCACATTAAACCGCCTGGAACCAAATATGTACAAATGTAATGGTGAATCTATTGACTGCCTTTTGCTACATTGCCCATCGTTTCAGATTTTTGGTTTGTTTGGAGTTTCAGAATGATGCCAAAATTTGTAGTTGAGCTTCTAGCTTTCAGGCAAGGTCACTTTGGTCGTCATCGAAATGGTCACATTTGGACGATTATCCCACATTGTTTGATATGGTGCATTTCGAGGAAAAGGAATAGCAGAACTTTTGAAGATACCAAGCATTCTATGTCTAAACTCAGGTTATTCTTTTTCCGAACTTTATTGGATTGGATGACTGCCTTTCGGAATCTTTCTTTCTTTTCTATTGTTGATTTATTAGATTTATGCAAATTTAGATATATACATTTTTATTACTTATTAAAAAAAAACGTGTCATTTACAATAATGATATTGATCATATAAAAATATCCATTATTAAGCAGTGATTTACATTCAGAAGAACATTAACTCCTAATTATACCAGTTTTAAGTAGGAAAAATGTCCTAGGAACTATAGATGATAACAAAAGTCCTATATTAGTCAGTGCCTCCAATGACCAATTTTGGATTGCATGGAAATTAACCAGTAGGTCCAGTACCAATAAATGGTGCAACTTTAAACGGTAAAATATTTCATCTTCCGAGCTATTATTTTGCTCTGTCAGTCCTGCTTTAAGCAATTTATAGAAGGGTGAGAAAAAAAGAACTAGCTGATTGAAGTAAATTCCCCAACATCTGAAACCAACATAGCCTTACAATATCAAATTTTCAATAGTTTATAATTGCTTTTTTTTTTTTTTTAAGTAATAAAGAATTTTATTAATAGAGGCCAAATTATAGTTTGCATAAAAAAGTAGTCACCAAAAGTGTTCACACTCCTCATGAAACCACTGTAACCACTTACCCAACAAGGTTTCGTTAAAAGTGATAATCTTCCTCTTTCTTAGCCCCCCATATTTAAGCTGAGAACATATTGTATCCCAATCTACCAGATGAAATTTAAATTCCCCACCTCCCCCACCCCACTAAAAGTTCAATTGAAACTTCTCCATTCTACTAGTAATATGGGTAAGGATAATCAACAGAGAGAAAAATAATAGGAAGACTAAATAGCATGCTCTTGAGTAGTGTAATGTGACCCCCATTAGAAAAATATACCATTTTCCACCCAGCCAGTGTTTCTCCATCCTTTCAACTACATTCCATGCTAAATTCACTTCATACAAACAACCCAAGGGCATGCCAAATAAGTGATCAGTAAGGAACCCACATTACAACAAAGCAATGCAGTCGACCTCCCTTATTGTCAACCAACCCCTACTAGAACCAACGTGCTTTTGCTCAGCTTAACCCTCAACCCCGTGATAGCTCCATACCAGAAATGTAATCATAGAATTTATAAGAGATCAAAAAAACATCACACAAAAAAAATGGTGTCATATGCAAACAATGGGTGAGACACTGACAAACCATCAAATTATCCTCTATCTGCTCTGAACCCCTCCAAATAACTACGCTCCACAACTCTTGAAGCATACTGCTAAGTACCTCCATAACAAAAATGAACATCAAAGGAGACAAAGGATTGTCTTGTCTGCCAATGAGCTCTAGCACAACTATCACTTCCTCCCCTTGCAAGTGCTAGATGTAGAGTGAGGTCATGGGTTCAAGACCCACCAAGTGTGTTTGTGTGTAACTTACAAGTAAAAATAAATAAATAAATAAGATAAAGAATTATCTTGCCTCAACCCCCTAGATCTAGAAGTATAAGAAATGGACTTCAAAACCACACCCACAGAAGGTCATCCATCTCATTATTTTCCAAAATGGAACTTTTGCCCTTCAAGTCTAATCTTGGGTCATCACATGACCCAATAATTCATTGCACCTTGCCCTTTATTTGCTTCATTTTCTGGAGGCCCGATTTTCCCCCAATTAAACTTTCAACCATATAATCCAGAGCATTTATATGAGTTTTTTTTTTTTTTTAATCGGTTATTTAGTTGTGAGATAAATGGAACATATATAAGCTGTGTTTGGATTGCGGCACGATTTGGGCGTTTTTTTTTTTTTTTTAAGTCCGGCATGTTGTGCACTGTTCATTGACCATGAACAGTGATTTTAGGCCAATGAACAGTGCATAACATTGTAGCAAACAGAAAAAAAAAAAATTTATTTTTTTTATTTTATTATTTTTTTCAGTTTTTAGCAAAATAAGCAATATCTAAATGCATACATAAAGAGGGGGATTTTTTTTCCATTGTGATTTCCCCACCTCATAATTTGGCTCATGAAAAACTCCTCGATATTTTAAATGAAGTCCTTTCCTTTTATGTAAAAACTTTCACTGCTAAACCCAATCAAGTGAATCAACTGCTTCCACCTCTAATGTGACACACCTCATTGCCACCAAAGGGGCCTCCATTGGAAATTGAGCACCAATTCTCATGAAGAAAATGGATTCAAACCACAGAAACCAAATCTTCCCATCCTTTTCTGTCCCTCCCTTCCAACATGCACACCACATGCCTTTGAGAGACACTGTGAAACTCCCCTAGTTCTAGATACATGCCATTCTTATTCCCACAGCAGGACGACTAAATAGCCCAATACCCGTCCTGAAATTTTTTTTCCATTGACAAACTATACCCATCCTAAAAATGTCTAAAGGACAATTCATTTGTCAAATGCTTCTTCACTTTATTAATCCGAGTCACATCCACTTTGCACCCTCCAAGCCTGTCCCTACTACCCTATAACCTGGTTTGAATATACCTCACATATATTAAAGAGGTCCATTCCCCTAGCTTCACAACGGAATCCAAATGTTTTGGATCAGATTCTTAGTAACACACGAACTCCCTTGGTATTACAAGGAGGTTTCTAATATTATTCAAAAGAGACTACATCGTGAAAATAAACACAAAGTAGCCTAAAAAATTACAATGGGATAATACCTACATATGAGTTGACTATATGAAGGAGTGAATAGAGTTACTATCAGTAAGACTTGATACAAAAGAACACTCATAAAGAGAACTAATGAAGAATGCTTGCATTTGAGAATACGTGCACTCCGCATCATCAAAAATACGCCGATTTCGGGAGAGGGTTGAGGGAGCTTGGGATACATCGGTTGGTTAGGGTGGGGTGGGGGTGGATTCTGAAGTAGGTCAATAGGAGGAGGTGATGGAAGTTAAGGGATGGGAGCCAATGCAGTTGAGGGATCATCAATTGCATCATTCCCAGAATTTTGTAATTGCCAGTTTTAAAAAGGATTTAATGGTAAAGTGAATAGTTTTTTTCTTTTTTCTTTTTTCTTTTTAACGTTTGAACCAAACTACAAATTTTGAGACAACCAAAATGGAAACATTGACTACAAATGTGTGTGTGTGTGTGTGTGTGTGTGAGAGAGAGAGAGAGAGAGAGAGAGAGAGAGAGAGAGAGTACCTTAGATAGTCCGCTCAACCCATCCTTAACTTTAGGAATAATTAATATGTGTGTGGGAGCTTGGGGAGATATGTCTCTAAAAGCAAGGACCTGCCGGGAATAGATAGAATATGGGAAAGATTAATTGATATTTCCATACTGCCAGTGCCATAATACCAAGAAATATATATATAGATGTCATAAAGAGAGAGATAGTTGTTTAAACTCTAGGTGTAAGCATGTTTCATTAACCCATCCTATAAGCAATAATAAGAATGCAGCCATTCAGTAAAGTAATCTTCAAATCAAAAGATCTGAAATCTGTTGAATGCCGGTGATGACATAGAACCTGACCAAGGCCAGGGCAGTGTATCAGGTAATCTAGTAGTGGGGATTGAACCCAGGACCGCTAGGAGTAAAAGGCACCTTGACAGGTTTTGAAACAAATTTCTTTAATTCAGAAGCAATTTTTTTTTTTTAATTTGTTCTGGACTAGTTATGTAGAATGTGAAGAATCCAATGTGTACGAAAGAAAGACTTGGACTTAGACTTAATTTAGTAGTACCTCATCATCCTCATAAACCACCTTAGATGGAATTTCCTTACTAATGATTTTGTCAAATCTGCAAATTATAGATCCCCATATCAATATTATGTTATAAAATAAAAATAAAATTCAGATCAAACAATATTGAGTCCCAAACCCACTATTAGCAGTAATCAAGAACAATAATAGAAACATGAATATTTTTTTTTATTTAATTTGGAGTAATGCCCTAATAATAATAGATCAATCCCCTTATACCAGAATCTAAACAAAAAACGTAAGAAAAAAAAAAATCTGAATAATATTGTATTTGTATTATGTTCACGGCAGGAAAATAAATATATACAATACATGGTAGGAGAATCAGAAGGAACAGCTGCCAGAGCGGCTTCTTTCTCTGAAGCCATTGGATCTGAAGACAAATGAGAGTTTAAAACACCAATCCGACTGAGCCTAATTCTTTCCTTTTTTATATCTATACTATTACTTTCTTTCATTCATCACTATCACAAATCACAATATACAATACCCTTCTGTCTCAAATTTCTCTCTTTTTACGCTACCCAAACCCACTATCGGGAATGGAGACTATTGGGTATGGCATTGGGACCCACCCAAAAATCTTAGCCGTATATTTCTTTTCTTTTCTTTTTTTGACCAAAGCCGTATATTACTTTAATTGTTTCAATCCTGACCCTTTTTTTTTTATTCTCTGGTTGGAAAGTATTTTTCAGCAACCCTCTAAAAAATTCCTTTTATTTTATAAAAAAAAAAATTTATTTTTTCTATTTTTCACTGTCACTTTTATAAAATACTTACATAAGTTTAACTATTATATACAATTTTTTTATTAAAATAATATTCTTCTCTATTTTTTTATTATTTTTTACCTACTCCCACCGAACACTTACCCCGACCTATGGAGACTATTGGGTATGGCATTGGGACCCATCCAAAAATCTTAGCCGTATATTACTTTAATTGTTTCAATCTAGACCCTTTTTTTTTTTTAATTTTTTTTTATTCTATGGTTAGAGGGTTTTTTAGAACAACCGCATCAATATGTCTAAAAAATTCCATCTATTTTATACAAAAAAAAAAATTACTTTTTCTATTTTACACTAACATTTTTACAAAACACCTACATTAGTTTATCTATTATACACATTTTTTTATTAAAATAATATTTATTCCTTATTTTTCTATTATAATCCACCTACCACCACCGAACACCTACTCCCACCCAACACCCCCTTTTTATTTTCTGAATCATAATACACTCCCTTCTTCAGTCCTTATCTCTATCTCTGCCTCTCTTTCTTCTCCTTTTTTTTAAAAAAGAATCTTTTTCTTTTCTCTTCTTCTTTTACAATTTGAGTTTTATGCTTTTATTATAAATGATGATTTTGGCTTGGGTTTGATTAAGGGCAGTGATTTTGGGCGAAGAAAGCAAAATTTTGGTTTGGATTTTTCTTCCTCTTCTTCAGCATCTTCTTCTTTCTTTCTTTCTTCTTCTCCTTCTTCTTTTTTCAATTTCGGTTTGATTATTTATATAATTTGTATATGGGTTTAATGAATTTGGATCTAGATTTAGAACGATTTTGATGATTTTGTGGTGTGTCCATGATGATTTTGGGTTGGGTTTCCCGGTGAGTTTTGATTGATTTTGAGTTGGGTTTTCCAGTGGGTTTGTCTTGATTTTGAGTTGGGGTTTCTAATTGCTTTTCTGTTGATTTTGAGTTAATTTTCTGTGCTAGGTTGCGGTGTTTGGTGGTGGTGTTGGGCTTGGTGGTTGGGTGGTTATTTTCTGCTTCCTTCTTCTTATTTTGCTGTGCTGGGTTGTTGTAGATGTTGGGGAAGCTACTAGTTGTTGTAGACGTAGAGGAAGAGAAGTAGTTTGATATAGGAGAGAGAAAAAAAATTAAAAAAAAAAATCATTTGCATAATGAACGGTAACAGTGTATATATGCACAATTACTGTTCATTTGCAAGGCCGTGGTGTATATTTGCACATTTTTACAAAGACTGATGTGGGTGTTTTTTGGGTTAAAATGTGCAAAATTGAGCACTTTTTGCATTTTACACATTTTTGCAACCACTAATGTGGTTGCTTAGTATTGACAAGCTAAGTCTTGTGTAAGAATTGCGTTTCTTTTTTTTTTTTTTTTCTTCTTTCTTTCTTTCTTTTTCTTAATGTTGGGTTAATTTGTTTGGGAATTATGGGTTATATGCTGCTAGTTTCATGTGATGATTTGAGGACAAAGATCCACGCACTGAAATTATAAGTCAAAACTAGATGTCCTCCAAAATCTTCTTAAAATCAACATTATGTATGATTAGGCATACATAAATATTCACCATTTGAAACTCTTTTTCATGCATGATTAAACATTCTGTAGTGTCATTCTTTTCTCTTAGGATGATAATCCTGCCTAGGAGTGTTGATTTGCCTACTTTGACTGGTGTGTCTGCATGTTATTATTATGGTATGTAATGCAAAGTCCCATTCCGTCAATTATCGGTTTAGAGTTTTTGGGGCTCCTATTTAATGCTCATTTTATTTTGAATAAAATTCTTGAATTATTAAAAAAATCTTTATTGATTCATAAAAAAAATAACAATAATAATTATGCATTTATGGGCTAATATCAATTATCTTTCTAATTAATAGATAGATGATGAACTCCACTAGATTTTTTTTTTAGTAACCATTAGTTGGTGCAACTTTGCGGTCTTTTAAGAAATAGAGCATATATTGGTAAGATTTAAAAATGGATTTTAAAAGTTATTTGAAGGTGTTTGAAACTAATACATTACATAAATATTAGTTTTTCCTTTAGCATCAAAGTTCAAACTGCAAGATTTTAAAAGGACTTTATATGGCCCACATTTAAGTGATAAATGAAAACTCGTGTCACTCCACAAGTATTAAATGCTTGTGGGGTGTAGGGGGTAAGGGTCAGGGTTCAAATCTCCAAGAAGGAGTTTTACACACATATACACTTAAATTAGGCTAGAGTAGAATTTCTATCTTGTATAAAAAAATAATAATAAAATAAAATAATTTCTAGGTAACCCTCAATTGGTATAATCCCTTTGGTTAATAAATACCTTGAAGTTATAAGTTTTAAACTCCTTGATGGAAGGAGGGTTATGGAATAAATTTTTATTTAAAAGGGTACCTAGTTTAACCTATATATACATACATATTTATATATATATATATATATATATATATATGACTAGTCTCCATCAAAAGTATATACATACATACATATATATATATATATATATATATATACACATATATGACTAGTCTCCATCAAAAGGAAATATGTGTGATAAATGCTATAGACTGGAAAACTCTTTTTATATATACACTATTATGGTAAGTCTTCTTTTTCTCCAAACACTTATACAGCTATGGTTGAAGGTATATTTATTTTCCATTGCAATTCTAATTTTATCTTACATCTTGGTATCAAAGCCATCCTTCATGATAGGTTGTTCAATGATTTTAATTAGAGAAATTTTTATTAGTTCCAATTACCATATATTCGTATAGTAAAAGTTTGTATGCGCCAATTTAATTTTGGGATGAAATTTAAGTTGTCCTGAATGCAAATATAGAGCATGTGTACTCTAAATCCTAGAGAACAAATTCGTTACACAAATTTTGTGTAACAAATTACCATTGAGTTTTGAGATTGGAAGTATCAATTTGAAATCCACATGAATATTACCTATATAGAATTGGATAGGTTGAAAGGTAAATATATTGTATCTATTTGTTTTTTCAGTATATGTGTGACTCAAGGAATTTGATTTCTCTAATCTTAAATTGTCCACATATAGTATTTGAAAATATGCTAATGTGGGCCAGTGGGTAATTTGACTAAAATACATGTCAAGGCACTTAAAGTGTTCGTAAATTTGATTTTGACTTTGATATTCATCAAGTGCACATCCAAATATTTATGCTTGTTTCCTGGATATAAAATCTTAATTATTTGGAAAGTAATTTGTGACTGTATGGTGAATCATATGACAAACATGCCTCATCTTGATATTTGTACAATTTTCAATAGTGAATTGCTTTAGGGACCATTTTTTATGGATCAATATATTTGGCATGATAACACAAATGATCCTTATGTTTTGGAGACCATAACGTTTTTACAATAAATTATGTGGATAAATGTGTTGCATGTAAGTTTGAAATTATTTCATAGTTTATTGTTACATATGAGATTTGGATCATTTATGTGCGTAATTTATTTGAGTGCATTATAGGTTTCTTTGCACTTATCATGTATTGAAATATTATGTCATGTCATTTTTGAGTGCATATTGATCAATATTAGGATTAATTGATCTTTTTGATGCCATATGAAGTAGTGAATATCAAAATGACTTGGGAGTAGCTATAGCATCTTAAGCCATGATGATAAGCACATCAAGAAATTTTTATGAGATTTCATTAGGAATAAAGGCATTTAAGTGGCAATTAATTCATGAAGATAATGACTTGGCCCCATAGGGAGGTTATTATTTTTATGAATTAATTGGAATAAGATGGTGAATTAGGCATTGAGAACATAATTTTCTTAGGCCCATAGGTGAGTCCAAATCTTTTATTCCACTCTTCCTACTCCACTATATACTCCACAAATAAAAACACGCCACATGTCTATCTAATTTATTAAATGCTAAATTTATGCCTCCTATTATTTTAATTACCTAAATATGATGGGTTACTTATTTATTTATTTTAGGAAATTTAAATAATATGAGGCATAAATTTAGCATTTAATAAATTAGATAGACATGTGGTGTGTTTTTATTTGTGGAGTATATAGTGGAGCAGGAAGAGTGAGACAAAAGATTTGGACTCGCTCATAAGTATGGAAAATTTTATTCTTCTTGTTTATATTTACTAGTCTTATTAATAAAATATTTTGGTAAATTCATATGTGATGCACCTCTGCTTAGAGGAAGGTCGGAATTTACTACTAAATTGACATTGGTTAATTTAGAATTAAAGTTTAGGTTTCATAGCATCAAAGTTTTTTTTTTTTTTTGGAGCTTATGGATCTATGTTTTGGTACTTATGTTTATGATCCATCCATCTCATTCAATAAAATATATGCAAATGAGAAACTGAGTACTGAGGGCGGGAGTGATCTAATTGCTCAAGATTAAGAGCTTAGGAATTTATTCCTATAAAGTTAAAGGTTTTGTGAAAGCTGATGGTGATTTGTAACAAGTATCATTTGTCCATAATGGTTGTCCAAGCCCAACAATGTCCAAGATAACCTTTAGAAGGGAGAAAATAGAAAGATGTATCACAAACATGAAAATAGATCGTCCAAGGAAATGATTAGTTGTCTAAAAGAGATATAGGTCGTCCATACCACAGGAAGGTGTAGACGACCAACTAACACTTAGTGAATTTCAGAATATTTTCTACAAATACAAAACGATTGAACCATGATCCACTATTACGAGACATGGGGTGAATTCCTTGAAATTCGCTACACTCTCCCCACTAAACCCACACATCTCCCATGATGTTAGTGGAATCTAACAAGTAAACCCACTCCAAAACTCTCTATAAAAGGACCAAGTTTCATCCATCCAAGGTAGGTTCCACTATTTATTCACTCACTACACTTGAGTTCTAGAAAGAAACTGACTTAACTGTCAGAGAGTCCTTGGTCGATTCACCCCGGTCACTTTCGAGAGATTCTTTCTTTCATTTCAGGTCATCCAATCGCCGTTAAAGCTTGGAACATTTAGCCTATTGATTTTCACACATCATCAAAAGCTATTAATATTAATTTACAAGATTCATGGGTTTGACTCCCAATAAAAGTTATACTTTGCAAAAGTTAGGCATATAGATATTCCACTAATTCACCATTGTTGTTGCCTCATTTGGTACTGGGCACATTGTTGATCAGTGAATATACCTTAAGGTCAATGAGAGTAAATGTATTTTTTTTTTACACCTAAATATGAATGGCATACTACTTGGAAATAGTGATTTGGTTTTGTCATGTAAGACATCCTATATGCTATGAAGCTATAACACAAACATTATGGATAGGTCTTACGGTTGTCAATTTTATAATGAAACCTTTAAAGATTTTTTAAAGATAAGTTGATTATAATTTTCGTCTCTAAGGATAATGATTGTGAAAGCTGAAATAAATATATCGACATAAATTAACTTAGTCTTAGAGAGAATTTTAAGAAACTAATAGTGTTCGTTGAGTTAGAATTTATTGAGTTAATATATGTTAATTTCAAAAATAAAGATTTGCCGGCAAAACAATATAAAATTCTTTTGAGCAAATGGAACTTGTTAGCTCATTTGGTGTTTAATTTCACTCTAATTATTCTATGTTCTGGACACATTTAATTAGTTTTGGAGAAGAAAAAAAATATGATTTTTATATTGTGCACATAAAGTATATGTATTAAGTTAGATATATTTGTGGAGATATATAAGGATGATATATCCGTGGAGATGGATAAAAGAAGACTCAAATGACAAATATGTAGTCCATTCATAAAGAATTAATGGCTCATAAAGTACTCATGAAAGGATTACCATACATTATAATACATGGAAGGAAGTACTCATTATAATTAAGGGTATTACCATCATGATTCATGTATTGGATTCTTTATTTGAGTGGGAGTATTTCACAACTAGTTGACATGGGCAATATCATGGTCATATTAAAGTGAATATCACTTATCAAGTTATTTAAATATCATGTGGGCCAAGTGGGAGAATGTAAGATTTTAAAAAGAATTTATATGGCTCACATTTAAGTGATAAATAAAAACTCATGTTTTAAGGATTTTATTTGTGAAAAACGTTATGGTGAATAACAGTTTCTAGGTAACTCTCAATTGGTATAACCCATTTGATTAATAAACACCTTGAAATTACAAGTTTTAAACCCCTTGATGAAAAGAGGGTTATGGAACAAATCTTAATTTAAAAGGGTTCCTGGTCTAACCTCTCTCTCTCTCTCTCTCTCTCTCTATATATATATATATATAACATGTCTCCATCAAAAGGAAATATTTGAGGTAAATGTCATAGACTAGAAGACCCTTTTTTTATATATACACTATCATATAGTAAGTCTTCTTTTTCTCTAAACTCTAAACAACTATGGCTGAACATATATTTATTTTCCACTGCAACTTTAAATTTATCTTACACAAACTTCAAAGAATACCAAGAGAGAAGTTTCCATAAAGATATCATTTTATCTTCGGATGGTTTCCTTCCCTTTATTGTGCTAAAATACATGTCCTCTCTCTTATTTGATTTGCAGGTTGTAATGCTAAACGTGTTTCATCGTATATGTATGGCAGAGCCACATTGGGGCTACGCCACCCTAGCTTTATCAAAATTTCATTAATTGAGTTGAACATTTGAAATAGTGTTGAGAAATTAATAAATAAGACTAACCACCCCCCTCCCCACTAAAATTTTGAGAAAAATATATATCCATTTCAAATTTCATTTTGACTAAAATAACAAAAAGATTAAAAAAAAAAAAAAAACCTATTACAAAAACAAAAAACAAAAATATAAATACCAAAAAAAAAAAAAAAAAAACTCAGGAGAATTTGTATATGGGATATTCCCAAATCAACTTAATCACCAAAAAAAATTTGCTAAAAAAAATCCCTTATAAAGTTCTTTGTTAAAGGAAACAAATCCCTCTAAATTAGGACTTCCCTTCCATGTGAAAAATCCCTCTCCAACATGAAAAATACTTAGGTACTCTCGGATTATAGCGAAATGGTGTTTTCTTCTCTCACATTTATGGTAGATCCCACCATTAATTTAATGAGTTAACCCCACCATGAATGTAAGAGGAGGGAGCATTATTCACAATGCTCCGGGAGTTCTTAAGAATTACTCCTTTAACATATATACATGCCGTTGACTAGGTTGACTATTAAAAAAAAAAAATCAAACCTTTTAAGTGAATTCTATAAAATTGTTAAGTGAATCTCGACATTCCTAATGTCGAGTTCTGTTTAAGTGGCAAAATACACATAAAAATTAACCTGGTGTTATGGGGCTTTGGGCTGCTACTTTGACATTGGGCTGGAGTATCTCATCCTGCCGTACTAAGCCCAAGATATTCTGGGTTGGAGAGTCGGGACCGGTCCAGTTGTAACTCTCTCTAGGCCAGCTTGTGCGCAAGCTATGCCTTGGCCCGTTACAGTTTTGTGCTACGTAGTTGTGGCAGGTAGGCCTTTTTTAAAACAGTTGCCGCAGGCAGGTATATAATAGATGTATAGGAAATGCACTCGTCACACTATAAATAAACAAACATTGAAATGAACGACGCAAGTGAACTTAAAAGGAAAGAGTATGAAAATAAGCAAGAAATGACGGCAAGTTTATTAGTCTGTCGTAGTATATCAAATGAACCCAAGCCAAAAAGGGAACAACACTCCCTCAATGTGACTAATTTCTTAAAGGAGAAATTAATGGCTTTGAAGGAACGACCCTAGATGACTCTTGTTCCGAGCGTAAGCAGTCGAAAAGGGTGGTTTTTCGAGAAGGAGAGAGGAAATGATAACCCACTTCGGTACATGCCTATCCTCTTACTTCTCCTTCGTTTTCTTACTCTGTTTTTCCCTTTTACTTGCTCTGTTTTCTTCTCTTTTTCTTAATTCTGCCTTATTTCCCCCCTTCTTTTCTCCCTCCTTTTGTTCGTGCATAGGGAATACCCTTATATAGTGCCTGCCGAGGCACTGCTTTTACTTTTTTTACCCCCTTAACCGTCTTTGTTCGATGTGTGTACTTGCCGACCTTTACTGATTGGTCAGGTACTCAGCCAGTGCCACGTTTCTGCATTGGCCGCGCCGCACTACATCACCAGACGAAGACAAGGGCATTTTGTCCGTTAGCTTGTTGTGGCATTCTCTTCTGTCATAGCAGAATACTTTCTTTCTCCCTCATGGCATGCATCGAAAGGTTCCAGCTCAGCTTTGCCATTTTCGGGTGCTATGTCATCCCAGCAGGACACTCACCCAAAAGTGGCCTGAGCGGGATCCTTGAAATGGGTTCTTTCCTCTCCCCTCCGCCAAACCATATCCCTCTTTACCTCTAACCCATGGACCACCTTTTCCTGTATTGGCTGGGTACGGGCTGGTGAGACCTGGGTCTTGCGCATGCCTCATCCTCGTGTCCGTCCAAAGTATGCTTGCTGGTCATGCTTTTGCCGCGGCCTGCCTTCTTATCCTGCCATGGCTTATTTCTTTCCTGGTTCGTTGCTCGTGGTTTGGGTTTGCCTTTGATTGTGGGCCTTGGCTTCCTTGCTTCCTTGTGTGTTTTGTTTTTCTTGCCGTACCACCCTAACAAGATGGCCACTCCATACAATTGGGCCTCTTTTGGGTCCACTGCTTGCTTTCTTTCTTAATGGCTTAATAAGCCCTTTCGGGCTTTTCTTGCCAAACATGCATGCGGGCTCTCATGTCCTATTTGTCCTTCTTTGGGGCATCCTTGGCTCCTTGCAACCTTGTGCTTTCCATGGGCCTTTACTACCTCGTCGGGTTTCTCCGGCTCAACTATACCTCATTTTCCTTAGAGTCCATAAATTTCCCATGGCTCTATTTACTTGCTTTACTTTGGGCCTGCTACAATTGATGCGGCCCATACTCACTTTTCTGCATCCGTGGCCCATGGTTTGCCATTTCTCTCTTTCCGGACCTTTTCAGGCCCATTTACTTCTTCAAGACCCGTTTATTTGCTTCAAGGGCCTATACTCTATTATTCCTACCGCTTGAGTTTGATGGGTTCTTCTATTTATTCTTTGGTTATTTCTTGGGCTTATTCTCCTTATTGGGCTTTCAGGAATGAGCCTCAACATTTAGCCCCCTGAGCATATGAAGTGCTTCTGCAGTTTATATGTGAATAATAAAAAGACTTTTCTGCCCTTCCTGTCGTGTTTTCTTCTTTTCTTTCGCGGGCTTTTCAAACAGTGGTCCCCAACTCATGTGTCTGTTCAGACATATTCAGATATATATACATTCCTGCTGTGAACAGCTTTGTCTCTTCGCATTCCTCATTTAGCAGTTATCTTGATTCTGAAACGGCACTTCATTAATTTCGTTCTTCTTCCAATGGCTGACCCATCACATCTCTTCACGCCTCTATTAATTACACTGATACCAAAAGACAAATCTCATCGTAATCCTTCTTCAAGTGCTCTCTCTCCTTTCAACGCAAATATCATCCCTATTTCTTCTACTCCGTCGTCTCTTATTCCCAAATCACTTCCTTCCATTTTACTCCGATCCAAGCCTTGCACTATGACGCCTGTGAAAGGCCAAAGTTCCTCGCCCCGTAACGGGAAATGAGTTGCTTGTGTCCCTCCGGTTTCTCACGAGGAGTTCGTTCTTTCCGAATCGGACCAGTCCGATGAGGAAGAGTCACAACGCACGCCGGATAGCGAGTGTGCTCCCTTCCTTGACCCATGGTATGACATCCATCCGCACTTCCCTAAAGTTCCCGGCGAATACGTATCGCCACCGCCTGGCCGTGTATGGCTTGCCCTTTGCCGACGAGATGCGAACACTTCATGGGCTCCCTTGGCTTCTTCAATTTATGATCTTGTTATCCGCGAAGGCGTTTCGCTTCCCTTACCCATTCACTTCGTATATGGATCTGGCACCACCTTAGGTTGGAAAGAGTGGGTTGACAGAGAGTTGTCGGATACGGGTTTCATGGGTTTGCTTCAACGAGCTGGTGTGTTGAAGGCTGTTGTTTCTTCCTATTGTTCATCAAACTTCAGAGATTTCTTCAATTTGCGACATCTAGTCCGCCGGTGGTGCACTACCACTCATACCTTCTTTTTCTCTTGCGGCGAGATTACTGTAACCCTGGAAGACATGGCCAATTAACTACTCCTACCCATTCTTGGTGATGCTGACCCTGGTGCTATGGAGTTTTCACCGAAGGAAGAGGCTATTGAAGCCGAGTTGAAGAAAAGGATGATTGGTAATGCAAAATTGTCGTTTTGGATTAGTTCTCCTGCCAAGCTTTCCACTGTTGCCCGCCGTGCGACCTTCATCGTTTTTTGGTTGTGTAAGTTTGTGTTTGCTTCCCATCCTCATTACGCTATCAAGCCTTTATATTTCCGTCTGGCCATCAAAATTTTTACTGGGGTAAGTTTCCTGCTGGCTCCAATGTTTTTGGGAAACTTATATGTTCAACTTGATATCCAGCAGAGTGACGAGAGCCAAGCCGGTTCTTGCCATATAGTTACCTCCTGTGTTCATAGTACCATTTTACAGCATATACTTTATGAGCGTTGTGCAAAGCAGCTGGCGAGATGCAGGCCTGTTCGCTTCGCCAAAGAGAACCAATCCTGCCCTCAAGTCATTTCTAATTTCTACGGCAGATTCGAATCTGACTTTCCGTTAGCTTTTCGTTGGGTCGGTTTAAAGCCTATTAACTACTCTGTTGTTCAGTCTTTTGATCAAGAAATTGGATTTTCCTGGAGGGCCTATAGGAATTTGGGCGCGGGGTATACGTGCGCCGATTCGGTCATGGGTTTGTTTGTTGACACCATTGGCACCACCACTCCTTTGGCTGCCTTTGACGAGACCGGCATTACTTACTTGGCGGCTACTAATGCAGGGTGGCTTCCTTACCTTGCTGATGAGGGTCTTCGGTTTGTACATTATCCTGCCAACCGGGTGAGGAGGCAATTTGGGTTGGACCAGGACATCCCCGACAATCTTTCCTTTCTCATGGAGTCCCCCACATCTGTCCGTCCGTTCTTGAGGCACACTGCTTTTGCCTTTCGGAGTCAGCGATTTGCCGCGATCACTGTTCCAAGTTCATCGAGGGAGGGCATCTGTACTTCTGCGATGCACGGGTACTGGCAGGCTGTAATGACTTCATTTGAACAGGCGTTGGTGGGCAGCTGCGGTTTCTCCCTCATTCCCCCTGATGGGCTCAGTGCGGTTATCTCAGCTAATCCCTGTTTGCTCTTACCCTTGAAGTCCGGGTTAGCCTACGCCCGAAAGCAAAACTGGTCCGCTATTTTTGAGTGGGATGATGAAGAGAAAGGTTGGTATTGGCATACTGGTGATTACCCTCCAGGTTAGGAAAAGAAGGTAAAAGTGACCAACATTTCAACGTCCAAAAAGGGGTCCGCCAAGTCTAAGTCTGCCAAGAAGAGTGTTAATCTTTCTGAAGGCTTTTCTGGTGTGCACCCTACGGTCAGTAAGTCACAGCCTCCTACCGGTGCTCCTCCTTCTAGTAGGACAAGAGGCAGCAAAAGGAAGTCTGTCCCTTCTCTAGTGGTTACTACTACCGGATGACGGGTAAGTCTTATTTGGTCTTATTCTTTCTCGCGGCTAACCCTTACGTGTTTGTTGGTGCATTTCCTTACCTTTGTCTTCTGCTTCGCTTACAGTCTAAATTCAGGGAAGACACGTCTGCCACACACCCCATATCAGTTGATGAACTTGAATTCGAAGTATGTTTATTGCTCCTCCTTTGTTTTCTTTTATTCACATCTCTCCTGCCACACTTTTTTGCTTGTTTGGCTTTGTTTTATCTTCCTTCTCTTTTTTTTTTTTGCTTTTGTTCTTCAAGATGAACCCGAGCCCCTTTCTATATATCGTCCAACTGCCGAGGAACTTTCCGCCTCAAAGGGAATGTCCTTAGGGAGTCTCTTGGGCGTGACTGATGCGTCCTTTGTGACACCTACTCCTGCCGCTGCTGCACCAAGAGCCTTTACCGACGTCCCTACCCCTCCTGCTGAGCCAACATTTATGAGCGAGGGTGTTCATCCCGAGCAAGTTGAGGAGACTGCTCCTTCAAGTGTTGCTAAGGCTGAGACCATTCTCCTGCTGCTCCCCTTATCATTTCCACATTTCTCAAGCGGCAAAGGATGGCTCTTCCCTGGTTGTTACTCCTTCTTCTATTCCAAGCTCTGCCACACGGGGGTCTGACATTGACTTGTCTTCCGAAGGCTCTGAAGACGTTCTTGAGGATCGTGATGACGAACCCGTTGTGAAGAAGGTAGTTTTTGATTCTGAGGAGGATGAGGACATTGAGCACGGAGTTAAGTCCATGGGTATGTATTATTTTCTTGCTGAGTCTTCTTTCTGCTTCTCACTTCTTCTTTCCTTTGTAATACCCTTTTGCTTTGCATTTGTCTTTCTTGCAGAAACTTCTCATGAGCCGCAAATTGCAGCAGACGCGTCCACTGTTACTCCTCCTACCGCACCTGTTGTATCTGTTACCTTCACAGCCCCTGTTTTTATAGGTCTTAATCCCTTTTCCTTCCTTTTTTTTTGTTGCCACTTTCTTGCTCCTCCCTTTCTTCTCTTACGGATTTCTCCCTTTTCTCTTCTTTGTTAGGTCCACCTCTTCAATTTGAATTGGGTAGCAGTTCTTCCGCAACTACAGATCCGACAAGCGAGGCTGCAGCCTTTTTTACCCGTTTTGATCAGCGTGAAACTAATGATCTTGGTCCGGTGGAATTCTAGGACTCTGGTCCACCTTATGTGGATTTCCATGGCTTTAAAGTCCCCGAGGACTGCATTTCCCATTTGGAGGCAATCTACAGTAGTCGTGGTGATTTCATGCAGGGGTTCCGCCTGGGTCGCTCTGTTAGAGAACATTTTCTAAAGATGCTTGGGAGTGTGCTGAACGATATTGAGCATAATTTCGTGGAAACTGTTTCCCCTGAGAGAATCCTTCAATGGAGGGCCGCAATTCAAGAGCTCATCAGTGTTGGATTTGCTGTGGACTTCGTTCTTGATCACCTGTGAGAGGTTGCCCGTGCCTTTTTTATGAGGAAAGTTCAGCCAGCCATCTATGCCATTGATGCACGTATTGAGATGCTGAAGAAAGAGGTGGCAGACTTGGAGACTCGCCGTGGGCATCTTCTTTCAGGCGTCAGTGAGCCTAGCCGTTTTGAGGACCAATCTCTTATCTCCAGACTCCGTTAATGATGTGGTTTCCCTGCTTTTAGTTTGCTCATCTTTTGCTTTCCCCTGAACACTATTTCTCCCTTCTTCTTTCTTTTTATGTCTCTCTTTTTTTTTTTTTTTTTAAGACTTGCTACAATTTGGGTTTGTAACTAAGATGCCACATTTACTGCTACTTATTGCTATGACATGGTATGCTTTCTATTTCTTTGTAATTTTTCATACTTCTTTCCATTGCGATGAAAAACGCATTACAATCATGTCTTGTGACTCAGTCACTTGGAAAAAAAAAAAAAAAAAGCAAAAAGGGAAAGACAACAAAAAAGAAAGAAAGAAGAAAAAAGTAAGAAGCAACATTACTTTCGCCCTTAAGTGTAATAACGTTTTAACCATTTCCCATTGATGAGATCATTCAAGTCCTTGCCATTCATCTGATTCAAACGGTAATATCCAGTTGGATGTGCCTCCCTTATCACAAAGGGCCCTTCCCATTTCGGTGTGAACTTAGATGGTCCTGCCATGCCTCTCCTAACATAGTCTGCCACTTTTAACACAAGTTGTCCTTCCACAAACACCCTTTCCCTGGTCATCCTGCCATAAGCTTCTGTCATTTTTTGTTTGTATCTGCGGCTACGTTCTTGGGCCTCTTCTCTTTTTTCATCGAGTCCCTCCAAGTCTTCATACCCTTCCGCGACAAAGACTCCTTCATCCTTTTCCTTCTCATGCATCCACATGGCTCTCAGCGATGGAGTTTTTATTTCTGCCGGGCTCATCACCTTTGTCCCATAGACTAGAGAAAAGGGTGAAAACCTAGTAGCCGATTTTGAGGAGTTTCGATAAGCCCAAAGAGCATCCGGTAGGTGCGTTGCCCATCCTCCTGTGTACTCCTGGCTCATTTTGCTAATGATCTTTATGAGGATTTTGTTTGTTGCCTCCGTTTGTCCATTTCCTTGAGGGTAATAAGGTAATGAGCGATGGTGCTTCACTTGGTAAAACTCCAACATTTTCCTTACGTCTCTATTGAAAAAAGGTGTACCATTGTCCCTGATGATCTTGTGGGGTACTCCGAATCTTACAATTATGTTTTCCTTGATAAAGTTCGCCACTGCTCCTCCCGTGGCTTTACGGAGTGGTACTGCCTCTGCCCACTTCGTGAAATATTCTGTAGCTACCAAGATCCATACATAACCGCATGATGGCGGATTGATCGGCCCCACTAGGTCAAGCCCCCAAGTATGGAAAGGCCATGAGGTGACCATGCTCTGTAAGTTCCGCGGATGGGTGTGGATTAAATTAGCTTGTACTTGGCAGCTGTGACACTTTACAAATTCTGCTGTGTCCTTCTTCATGGCAGGCCAGTAGTAACCCATTTGTAATAGGCCTCTGTACAACTTCTTCTTCCCTTGGTGTTCCCTGCACTCTCCCATGTGTACTTCTTTCAGCATTTCTTTCACTTCATCGGGACCCAGGCAGCACAATGGGTCTCCATCGTATCCTTTCTTGAAGAGAACCCCGTTATGTAGAAAGTAGCGTGTTGCTAATCTTTTGAGTTTGTACCATTCACTGTGCTTTTGCAGCAGGATTCCTTCTGTCAAGTACTGAGTAAACAGCTTCCTCCAATCTTCGCAAACAAACGCTGCGTAGCTTTCCTCCATGTCTGCCGCCAGCTGACATGCCTCACATTGGACTTGGACTTAGTCTGCATCTTTTCCCATACTTGGCCAATAAAAGCCTGCCCTCTGAAGCCTGCGGTAGAGGTTGACTTCTCCGTTAGATCCGCAAGTCTTGTGATGTACTTCTTTTAATTTCCTTTGGGCTTCCATCTGTCCTACGCATCTGGATAGGACTCCTCCTGGCATCTTGCGGTACAACCCTCCCTTCAATAGGACATAATCTTTTAATACTTTTAAATCCATATTCTCTTTCTTGTTCATCAGGGCCTCTTTTATTGGATTTCGCCAGTCCTGTTCACAACACTCTTCTTGAAATCTTTCCTTCAATGTTTCAATGATGGACTATTCTTTCTTGCTAACTTCCACCCGTTCGCTGTTTTCTTCAAAAATTATTTGTGAACCCAGCGCGGCTAGCGCATCTGCAAATCGATTTTCATTCCTCGGGGTGTGCTCTATTTCAAAGGTCAAAAACTCTTCTTCCATCTTCTGGGTCATTACTCTGTACGGAGCTAGGTTGGGTTCCTTTAAAGAGAAACTCCCTTTGGCTTGACAGACCACTAGGTTCGAGTCTCCGATTACTCTTAAGTGCTTGACTCCTATTTCAAGGGCTGTAGCTAACCCAGTTAGATAAGCTTCATATTCTGTCGTATTGTTTGAGCATGGAAACTCCAATTTGAAGGATAGTGCCATTGCTTCGTTTTCTTTGTGGTATAGAACTACTCCCACTCCTCCTGACTGGGCGGTAGAGGACCCGTCAAATCTTATTACCCACTGTTCCCTGACTTATCCTGCCATGGCTATTTCTCTTGGGACTTCATCATCTAGTGGGAATTCTTCTTCTCCCGGGAATTGCGCCAATAGATCAGCTATAGCTGGCTTTTTATTGCCTTGGGTGTCCCTGCCTTTAGGTCGTATTGTGATAATTGTAACAACCATTGGGATATTCTGCTAGAGAGAATCGGCTGCTGCAGCAAGGCTTTTATAGTATGAGACTTAGTCATCAGCCATACCTCATAAGCCAAGAAATAATGTCGTAGTCTTTGGGAGGCGTATACAACGGCCAAACATGCCCTTTCTGCCCTCGGGTAACGAGTTTCTGCATCTTTCAAGGCACGGCTGATGTAGTACACCGATTGTTCATTGCCATTCCTATCTTCTTGGGCAATCAATGCGCCCACAGCGTGTTGGTTGGTGGCCAAGTATAACAACAGTGGCTTCCTGCGGATTGGGGCTTGCACGGTAGGCAGGTTCATCATGATCTGCTGTAACCTTTGGAAGGCCGCTTGCTGTGCGCTACCCCATTCAAAGTTTTGCCCTTTCTTGAGCAGCTTGCCGAATGCAAAGTAATAGATGCCAGTCCCGGAATGAATCTTCGTATATACGAGACCTTCCCCAGGAAGCTCTTCAATTCTTTAACCGTAGCTAGCGGTTTCATGGTTGCTATGGCTGTGGCTTTGGCCGGGTCCATACTTATTCCTTTGCTATGGACCAGAAAGCCCATAAATTTTCCAAAGAACACTCCAAATGCACATTTGAGAGGGTTCATTCTTAACTTGAAAGCTTTACATCTTTCGAATACTTTCCTTAGTACCTGAATATGTTCTCTTTTTCCTTTTGACTTTACCACTATGTCATCCACATAGTCTTCTAATTCCTTGTGCATCATGTCATGGAATATGGCCGTCATCCTTCGCTGGTAAGTTGCACCTGCGTTTTTTAATCCAAATGGCATTACTGTATAGTAGAAGTTGCCTATGGGTGTTCTGAAAGCAGTCTTTTCTGCATCCTTTGGTGCCATTCTAATCTAGTTATAGCCACTGAATCCATCCATGAACGAGAACATGGCACTTCCTGCCGCAAAATCTATCAGCAGATCCATATTTGGCAATGGGAATTCATCTTTTGGGCATGCTCTGTTGAGATTTCTGAAATCTACACAACACCTTATCTGCCCATTCTTCTTTTTTACTGGGACAATGTTAGACAACCATTGAGGATGCTGAATGGGTTTGATGAATCCTACAGCCAGCAATTTTCATACTTCTTTGGTTATCTGTTCTTCTACCTCAGTGTGGAATACTCTGGCAGGCTGAATCACCGGTTTAGCCCTTGGGTCCACGTTTAGTGTGTGTACTACCAATCCAGGGTCCAATCTGGGTATTTCATTATAGTCCCATGCAAAGACGTCTCTATACTCTTTCAACAATATTATTAACTTCGACTTCTCCTTTTCTGATAGCTTTGAACTGATTGAAATCGGCTTTGGCTCTTGCGAATCAATTCCCAAGTTGACTTCTTCTAACTTTTCTTCTGCCACGACCTGAGGGTCTCTTTCTACCGCAATTCTTTCGTTGTTGTCCTTTTCCTCAAATCCCTCATGAACTTTGCAACACACTAGGCTTTTGTGCTGCCATTCCTGTCTGGGGCCCGCATGTGCTTCACTTGTGGACCCCGCGTACCTTCATAATTGGTACACAATTCTGCCGTCAAGGCCTCGAACCCTGACGCATTGGGGTGCATCATCCGCCTCTGCGGCAGGCTTTTCTTTCCTCTTCCTTTTTTGAGACAAAAGCTTTCTTAGGTCAGGTTCTGAGTCATCCCGGATGTCCTCCCATTTGGGAACGAAGGTGCCTCGCAGTTTTGACACTAAGCTTTCCCCCGATGGCGCCCACTGGTCGTAGAACATGGTTTCCACTAAATGGGCCTCTGCTTGCTCAAATGGTGATGGGTTGGCCGCTATTCGTATCATCCTGCAATTGAGCCTTCCTTTCACACATTGGTGATAAGTAGAGGGGACTAGCCTGTGCTTATGCAACCATGGTCTTCCTAATAGCACATGATATGAAATCTCTGTTTTCACCACGTGAAACCGGGCTAAGAAAGCTATGGGGCCTACTTTTAGCCACAATTGAATATGGCCTGCGGCGTATTCTCCACTTCCTCCAAACCCAGTTACTTCCATTGGGCATCCCTGGATCCTTTTCTCTGAAATTCCTGCTGCTTGTAGGGTGGTTAACGGAATCAGATTTACCAAGGCGCCCGTATTTACCAGGGCTCTTTTGATAGGAATTTGATTTATCGATGCGGCCAGACAAAGGGGTCTCCTGTGATCAGGGCTTCCCACTTCCATGTCTTCATTACTAAAAGTGATTTCACTTAATTCTTGTAAGAAAGCTCTGTCATCTGTAACTTCTGTGGTTAAACATTCTATTCCTGCGCCAGAGGCAATGCTTACTAGGGCTTTCTGTAGCCACCTTTCGCTCGCTCGCTGTGAGGCCTAACTGGTCGAACAAGTTCTTGAATTTGGAGCTTTTCTGCAGGGTGCTAATTGCTGCGGTGGGCAAGTTTGGGTTCTCCTCTTCGTCCTCTCCGGGGTCTGCACAGATTACCACCGCTGCTACACCCTTCCCTTTGTGGTTTGGGAGTGGATTCCTTTGAACTTCTTGTTGTGTCAACTCTAGGGTCCCTTCTTTGATCCTGCAGTGTACTAGCCTGCGGAGTGCCCAACATTCTGCGGTAGGATGTTGCACGTAATTGTTCAGCCAGCAGAAGCGTGGGTCCCTTCGCTCTTCCTTTGTGGGCTCCCTAGAGACTTGATTGGGCTTAAAGACTCCATCAACTATCCACCTATCCAGGAGCACATCTAGCTCCTTTGGGGTGCAAGGTATTGGTGGGGGAGTATCACGCTCTTTTCCTTCTGACTTTCTCTTTCTTTCGCTTGTGGCAGCTGTCATGGCTTGCGGGGCGTTTCTTTTGTCAGGAGCTAGCTTTATTGATTGAGCGGTCCTCCTAGCCTTTTGTAATAGTTGCGCGAATTGAGAGATCTCCAAGTTTTCTAGAACAGCTCGGTATTCTCTGATCATATTCGTCATGCACATTTCCACTAATGTCTTCTCCTCACAGTGGTTGTAGCAGTCAAGTGCTATATCTCGGAACCTTTTGATATATTCCATTAAATCTTCGCCGCTTTTTTGCTTGGTAGCTTGCAAAGTCGCGAGCGTCACCGTTTCCTCCCCATGGAAATACTTAGTGTAAAATACATCTACCATGTCATCCCAAGTTGGGATTGACCCCGGCTTTAGGCCGGTATACCAGGTGTAAGCGTGGTCACATAATGACTTAGAAAACTCCCTAAGGCATAGGTCTTCATCTGCCGCGTAGGGTCCGAGAGTGTCGACAAACTTACTTACATGTTCAACGGCACTCCCTTTCCTGCCATCGTATTGTGCGAAGGTTCGCGGTTCATACCTCTCCTGGTATGGCTTGCTGAGCACTCTCAGCGGGTAAGGCGGTCTTCGTGCGTAAAACCTTTCTTTTGGTTCCCTGGCTCTCTCTCATTCCAAGAGAGCAGCTACTTCCGCCATTGTAATGTAGCGCTGTTCTGCGTTCTGCGGGGCACCCCCAGTGGGTGTCTCTTCTTTGTCTGCCGCATGCTCTAGATCATGCTGGCTTCCTTTTTCTTTTGTCCTGTCAGTCTTCAGCTGACGGATTTCTTCCATCATTTGTTGCTGTGAATGTTAGAGCGCCTGTAGCACTTCCACGAAGGTATTGGCATTGTCATCGGGATTCTTGGCCTGCGGTTGAGGCCCAGCCCCCATTCCTGTAGCACCTTCCGCCTGGTTAGACTGACGCTGGTGAGGCGCTGTTGTCCTGGATTTCGGCGGCATTTGCTTGCGAGGAATCTCTGTCCTTATCTGTTTCCCAACTCCCCAGTGGAGTCGCCAATTTTGTTACAGGGCTTTAGGCTGCTACTTTGACATTGGGCTAGAGTATCTCATCTTGCCGTACTAAGCCCAAGATATTCTGGGTTGGAGAGTCGGGACCGGTCCAGTTGTAACTCTCTCTGGGCCGGCTTGTGCGCAAGCTATGCCTTGGCCCGTTACAGTTTCGTGCTATGTAGTTATGGCAGGCAAGCCTTTTTTAAAATAGTTGCCGTAGGTAGGTATATAATAGATGTATAGGAAATGCACTTGTCACACTATAAACAAACAAACATTGAAATGAACGACGCAAGTGAACTTAAAAGGAAAGAGTATGAAAATAAGCAAGAAATGACGGTAAGTTTATTATTCTGCCGTAGTATATCAAATGAACCCAAGCCAAAAAGGGAACAACACTCCCTCAATGCGAATAATTTCTTAAAAGAGAAATTAATGGCTTTGAAGGAACGGCCCTAGATGACTCTTGTTCCGAGTGAGAGCAGTCGGAAAGGGTGGTTTTTCGAGAGGGAGAGAGGAAATGATAACCCACTTCGGTACATGCCAATCCTCTTACTTCTCCTTCGTTTTCTTACTCTTTTTTTCCCTTTTACTTGCTCTGTTTTCTTCTCTTTTTCTTAATTCTGCCTTACTTCCCCCCTTCTTTTCTCCCTCCTTTTGTTAGTGCACAGGGAACACCCTTATATAGTGCCTGCCGAGGCACTGCTTTTACTTTTTTTACCCCCTTAACCGTCTTTGTCCGATATGTGTACTTGCCGACCATTATTGGTTGGTCAGGTACTCAGCCAGTGCCATGTTCCTGCGTTGGTCGCGCCGCACTACATCACCAGACGAAGACAAGGGCATTTTGTCCGTTAGCTTGTTGTGGCATTCTTTTCTGTCATGGCAGAATACTCTCTTTCTCCCTCATGGTATGCACCGAAAGGTTCCAGCTCATCTTTGCCATTTTCGGGTGCTATGTCATCCCAGCAGGACACTCACCCGAAAGTGGCCTGAACGGGATCCTTGAAATGGGTTCTTTCCTCTCCCTTCTGCCAAACCACACCCTTCTTTACCTCTGACCCATGGCCCACCTTTTCCAGTATTCGCTGGGTATGGGCTGGTGAGACCTGGGTCTTGCGCGTGCCTCATCCTCGTGTCCGTCCAAAGTATGCTTGCTGGTCATGCTTTTGCCGCGGCTTGCCTTCTTAGCCTGCCGTGGCTTATTTCTTTCCTGGTTCGTTGCTCGTGGTTTGGGTTTGCCTTTGATTGTGGGCCTTGGTTTCCTTGCTTCCTTGTGCGTTTTGTTTTTCTTGCCGTACCACCCTAACAAGATGGCCGCTCCATACAATTGGGCCTCTTTTGGGTCCACTGCTTGCTTTCTTTCTCAATGGCTTAATAAGCCCTTCGGGCTTTTCTTGCCAAACATGCCTGCGAGCTCTCATGTCCTATTTGTCCTTCTTTGGAGCATCCTTGGCTTGGCCCCTTGCAACCTTGTGCTTTCCATGGGCCTTTACTACCTCGTCGAGCTTCCCCGGCCTAACTATACCTCATTTTCCTTAGAGTCCATAAATTTCCCATGGCTCTATTTACTTTCTTTACTTTGGGCCTGCCGCAATTGGTGCGGCCCATACTCACTTTTCTGCATCCGTGGCCCATGGTTTGCCATTTCTCTCTTTCCGGACCTTTTCAGGCCCATTTACTTCTTCAAGACCCATTTATTTGCTTCACGGGCCTATACTCTATTATTCCTGCTGCTCGAGTTTGATGGGTTCTTCTATTTATTCTTTGGTTATTTCTTAGGCTTATTCTCCTTATTGGGCTTTCAGAAATGAGCCTCAACACCTGGCTAATATTGAATTCTAGGCATAACTCAACATCAGCAATGTTGAGTTCCATAATAGGAGTATTTTGCTACATAGTTCAAAAATTATGGTTAAACAACCATTTTTCTCCTAAAAAATCCAAACGTATTGTAGCTTAACAAAAGAGCAACCTAGGCAAAAGTGAAGGCAAAGAAACCCCGCTAGGTTGAAAACCCGAAAGGGTGATATAGGCAAAAGATAGGGAAAAGACCATGGGCATGGCGAAAATTCTCGCAAGGACGTCGTGGGCAAAAATTACATGGCATAGGAAAAGGAAAAGAAAAATAAAGACAATAAGTAAAGATAATAAAATGGTGGATTCTCTTATTAAAAGATAATAAATTGTTTTCACAGGGGATTTGGAACATTCCAATCCTTTATTAAACTCAAAAGAAAAGACATGAGAATCATAAAGTGCAGAAAAGTAAAATTTAGGGCATATCAAGGTAGTCAGTCAGTCCTCTTCCTTTTCTTGGACTTTTTGTAAGCCTTCTCTTCCCTATGAACCCACCTCATGTTAGTAGATAGCCAATCCTTGTACCTTGAAGTTAGATGGAGGAATTGAGAAAAGCGAATGTCCTTAGTTATCATCCTCTTTAACCAAGTGTCTCAAATTCTACCCAACACCCTCTCAATAAATGCCAATGTATGGAAGGAACCATCGTTACTAAGGGCTCCTTGACAGTCACCAAATTGTCTCATAATGCGACATGTAGAGTAGTAAGAGCAATGGAGAAGCCTAACCGAAGGAACACAATTATCCTTGAAGCCACGATTGACCATGTCCGTGATATGCCACCATTCCACCATCCATTAAACACTTAAAGGGGAGAGATGCTTCAGGGATTCAATATACTCAGCAGGATCCATCTCCTTATTTTTAAGCTTACGGTCATGAGGATGCTTTGGCTGATATTGACTAGGAGAAATAGTGAGAAGAAGAAGCAACTAGAGCCTCTCATATAGCCATATGTGAAGGAGAAAAAAGAAGAAAGCATGAGTATTGAGTGGAAAAAGGAGAGATAAAAATAAAAGAGAGAGAGGGGGAGAAAGAGAAAAAACAATGTATATACAAAGATGATATAAGGAGCCTTAATGGATTGAAAATCGAAAGGCAATCCATGCAAAAATTAAAGGAATCCTGCTAGGTTAAGAACCTAGGCAAAAATTAAGGATCATGCCTGAAAAAGAAGGGGGCTCCCCACAGAGAATGTTGCTTCCTCCCTATGAACTGCATCCAGGCCATTGAGAGTTTCAGCCAAGATGATGATAATTGGACTTCCTTTACCTAGATTGTTGACCATTAAAAGAATTCTGGGGTCCACACAAGGTGTCTCATGCACCAAGAAGTACCTTGCGAGAATGCAAAGACAAAAAGCATTGAGATATTGAAAGCTTTTCACCTCAGCCAAAGGAACATTCTGCTAAGAAAAATACTTGAAAACCATGTGAACATTCAACTTATTAAGTGGGCACCATCTTTTGGCCATAGATAGAGGAACCCCTAAGAGTTGACAAGCCAAGTCAGAGATATCTTCCTTAAGAGTGGGAAGAATAATAGAACCAAGGTCGGGGTCACCCATGATTGCACCAAATTCTTCAAGAGTGGGGCATAATTCCACGCCATTGAATTGGAAGACATGTCGAGTAGGGATCCAAAATTCAGCAACAACACGGAGAAGAGGCTCGTTCACCCTAATTTGATGATAGAAAAGAATGCAAGAGAGACTAAGAGGAGTGAGAGCATGCTTGAAATTAGGGCTAAGCTTCTTAATCCATGCCAAAACTTCTAAAGGAGTGAATTCTGCCATTTGGGGACCTTATAGGGGGCTTACTGAGCTTAAAACACATTTTGTGAAGGTTTGGAGGCCTCTTACAACAATTTTATACTAAGGAGAATCAGCTAGGGTTTTTCTACTTGGCGGCATACGCACGCATTCTCAAAAGTGTGTACACATGGTTAACACGTGTGTATGCATGTGTGCGTATGTGCACGCAAGCAGGCACACAGATTTGAGTTCCTTTTCCTATTTGGAATACGGGTTCCTCCATCAAGGCTTCCCTCATGATTCCTACAACTTAGAGGACTACTCAAGACACACTCAAGCTCAGATTTTCAAGCATCAATGAAAAGAGAAAAGCAAGACAATATAAAAAAATTCTCATGAGTTATAAAATAAGTACATGTCCTAAATAAAAGCAGAAATGTAAAAGATGTTCTTAAATACAATCCAATGTCTCAAATAAAAACACAGAAATACATGCTAATAAAGAAGAAGAAGAAATAAATTGGAAATATGCTATGTGTCTGTTCTTGCGCGGGTTAAAAGCTAGTTTCATTAATAATTAAATTGTTTAATTATATGAGATTATTTAGATATGAACTAATGAGACATTACCTTAGTCCACGAGATGCATCGTATGTGATTTATGTGAAAAGTCACAGAAGATATAAATCACAAGTTCTTTGTAAACTCAGAATTATAGTTCGTAGTCAGTGATGAAATTGGGCATTTCATCTGTGAAGACTATAACATATTAACTAAGTTGATTTGTCTTGATCATCGAAGTAGAGACTTCTAGTTGATATGTTAATGTTTTTTAAGAGTTAAGACATATTGAACTGGATCGCTGTGAGATTTATTATTCTCCTAACGACTGTCAAATGAATAATAAATCTCACGACTCCTATTTGCATGAACTCTTAATCTTGAGAGAATAATGGACTTGATCATGAAGTGTAGGTTGCTTTGATATATCAGGAGTGAGATCTAAAGTCACAATCAAAACCTCAGTATGTTGGGCAACCACATTTAGTGTTGATGGAACATATATTCTCAAGATGGAATTCATAATCTCTTAACGGAGATATAAAATATTCCCTTGAGATAAGTTTAATGAGTTTGGTTATTCAAAGTGTTAGGCCTAATCACTTTAGTAAGAATATACTAAAGTATATATTTATGGAATTGGATTTCATAAATATATGATGAATAACTTAAAGGATTAAACCGGGTACTCAAGGATTAAGATGTAGTAATTAACAAAGTGGCAGTCTACATTTATGACTTTGTATTACTACGAATATTTTATGAAGGGGTTGCATGTATAATAAAGTCTTGAGATATAATTTATTAATAAGGCCTAGAGTGCAATTATATTTATATAGTGGTATTAAATATAATTAATGGTAACTTTGGGCATGTCAAGAGTTGATAGAAAAGCCCAAAGCCCATTGGAGCTAGTGTCTTATTGGTTCAATTTGGTCCCACTCCAAGCTACACACTAAAGCCCAATTGGAAAGGCCCAATAGGCCGGCCCAATTAGATAATCAGTTAGTTATAAAAGAAGAAACACACAGAATTATTTCATAAGAAAAAAAGAGACATCATTGTGAAGTGGTGTGTATGTGCGAGTGAAGCCACTTAATTATTCTCCCTTAGAAACTGATTGAGAGACCACACTTCTTGGGCGTAAAGTGGAATTGGAGTGAAGATTAAAAGTGTTCCCAAGTACTTTTAATCTTTTGTTTTGAATTTCACCGCACCAAGGTACGCAATCTCGTTTTTAAATTCAGAAATTTACATAGTGCATGTTATCAATCATGAGTGAAATAGATCAATGTTTGTTGCTTCCGCTATGTGTTTTGTATGAGATACAAAACCAGATTTTCCTACAGAGTCTCGCTGGACTCGGCATAGTCCAGATCATCCACGAGCCACTTAATATAAGGAATGCTATTCCTCTATAACTTGTACTTGGCATCAGTTATGGAAAGTAGGGCAAGCATGAACTATAGAGGATCTATCAGAACCTGCGGTGTGTTCACACCCACCAGTTGGCAACTAACCTTCTTAGCCAAGTAGAGGACCATGTAGACACTGCATTTACTTTACGACTCGGGCCTCCGTACCCCAATGATTTGAAATTCTAAGGCCCAATGTTAGTTTAGGGCCCAATTAGATTCTAAATTGACTTGACAAATGTTAAAATGAAAAATATATCTTTTTTTTTGAGTAAATAAATATATTTTGGAAAATAAAGGCCAAGGAAACCCTCCTCCTACGCACGCATACACGTGTATGAGTACGCAGGCATGGACTTGCATACGCAGCTAGGGTTCTAGAGCACTATGAAAGGCAAGTTTTCTGCATTAAAACTAAGGTTTGGAATGAATCTCACATTGTTTGAGAACCGTTCCAAACCCCTTTACACCCTCTGAGAGATGATTTTGTGGCTTGTATGTTAGTGGAGGACACTTCTTTAACCTTGCAACCCCATTCCAACGTGTGAGATTAAAGACGTCACCGGAAATCAAGTAGGAGGTTTTCTTGGTTTTGGAATTAGGTGCCATTAGAGACAGTGAGAGGGTTTGGGAGAGAAAGGGAGATTAGATTATGAGGAATAAAGAAATGAGAGAGGCAAAGGTTTTTGTAAAGGGAAGATGGAAGTTGGAGAGTTAGAGAAAATATGAAGAGTTGAAGAAGATGGAGAAGAATAAGAAGAAAAAGAAATGCTTGGTAACCGTTGGAGAAAAATAAAGAGGCGGGAAAGTCTAATGACTAAACTACATATAGTTTAGGCCTCCCACTAAAGTACGAGTAGTTTAGTAAAAAAAAACTTTTAGAATATCCCCAGTGGACTACCAAAAGGTGGGAAGTACAAAGAAAAATTCAAGAAGGCATCCAAAAATGACAGGAATACCCTCAATAAGATAGAAGACACAAGAACTCTCAAAGCATCTCTAGTGGATTGAAAGGATCAAGAACATCCTTCAATGGATTGGAAATCACTAAGAAAACTCCCTTATGAGTCAAGATCATTAACCAAATCCCTAGTAAGTTATAGAATAAACAAGTTTCTCCCAAGTATCACAGAGGACTCCCCCGTGGGTCCAAGTCACAAGGAAAACTCCCTCGACAGTTGTGAAGCAAAGAATTTCTCCAGGGAGTTGAGGAAACTCCCTGGTGAGTAGAATTGACACAAGCTTCCCCAATTCCCCAGTAAGTCATGAAGGAGTTGAAGAGAATTTTCCCCAATGGACTACATACTATCAAAGACTTCCCCGTAGGTCAAAATTACCAAAAATTCTTCCTCGTGGGCCACCAACACACTCCTCAGTGAGTTATTCTCCCCAACGTATCTTACACCAAGGACTTTCTCGTGAGTCAGAACTACCCAGGTCCACTTGTTCACATATCTTGCGGGAATTGAATATGCAGGCACAAGCCCTATATAAGTTAGAAAATAAGAATATAGAATTTGTACACATCCTAGGGGAATTGAATATGTAGGCACAGGCCCTATACAAGTCAGAAGAGAAGATTACATAATTTGTGCACATATCTCGAGGGAATTGAATATGCAGACATAGACCCTATACAAGTTAGAAAAGAAAAGTATAGAACTTGTGTACATATCTCGAGGGAATTGAATATGCAAGCACAATGTAAGAGATATAGATAGAGATAGAGGCGAAAGTCACCCAGAGGCAAGAGCCTCACCAGAATAGAAGAGATAGAGATAGAGATATAAGATAAGTATTACGCAGAGGCACAAGCTACTCGGAGAAGTTTGAGGCAAAAGCCGCAGATGGACACCACAGATATATATATCCTTTTAAGCTCGTAAGAACACCTTGTTTGTTTGGTTGAACGTTGAGGCCGTTGGCCAAGTTTGTTTTTCTTTTTTAGTGACTTTAGAATAGTGAGTCACTCGCCTTTTGCTTGCAATTAGCAAAACAGGTTTTGGGATAGTGAACCTATCCTTGCTCATTTCTCGAGTAATAAAGGTGGGACTTCAGACATACGAATCCCACGCAACTTTGCAGAGTTGCACCTCGTTTGTAGTGTGCATGGGTTGAGCCCGAGCCGTATGTCGAAACAAAATGATTTGTCTCTTATACTTTTGATTCTGTTAGCAAAGCTCGCGAATCAAGAGAAGGGCATTTATAAACATCGTATTTTGTACCCCTTACGACTCGGGTTTCCATTCCCCAATGATGTTGGAATTTTAAAACCCAACGTTGGTTTAGGGCTCGATCAGATTGAAATGGTCTTAAGGAGAGTGTTTTCGAAAAAATATAAGTTTTTTTTATGAATTAAATAAGCTATTTTTGGAAAAGAAAGGCCACGAAAACCCTAAGGCATGTATGCTCATGCATGCTCAAGACTTGCGTGTGCATGCTTCATGCATGCATATGCATACACGGGCATGCGTGCGCATACTAGGGTTCCAGAAACTATGAAAGACAAGTTTTTTTTTTTTTTTTTTTTTTTTTTTTTTTTTTGCATTAAAGTTTAGTTTTGGAACGAATCCCACATCGTTTAGGAGCCATTCCAAAACCCCATTTCCTGACTATAAAAAGCCATACATGGTACCTTTTCGAAAGACATAGAAAATCCTAAGGGAAAATACAAGATTCACTAGAAATAGTGAATCAAAGAGGGAGTTTTTTCATAAAACATCCTTAAGTCAATATTTTTCTGATTAAGACCTTTTCTGGCCTTGATCTTCGAGTTTTAAGTTTACTAATCACTTCTTTGTTTGATTGTAAATAGATTGACTGAGCGGAACGATCAAAATCAAGCTAAGGAGCTTTATGTTTTGAGGTATAATGCTCTAGTTCTTTTTCTTTTTCTTTTCTTTGTTTTGATATTCTTTTCCTTGTTGTTTTTTTGGTTTGTTTATGTTATAATATGCCTGCCTAGTTTAGGTTTTTCTGGCTTTGTCATTTTAAGCATGTTAGGTTGTTAGTTTTAAGTTTATGTTCTGCTGTGTTCTTGTGTTTTTGGGTTAGGGTTTAGGGCGTGTATGCATACGCATGCTTTCCACATTCGCACGCATACTAGAAGTATGCGTATGTATACAACTGGGCTGCGTACGCAGGCCCTATGTATGCAGACACATACTCATGCCCAAAAACCCTAATCCGAACTCTTTTGCTTCTTTTTCTTTATTTTACTTATATAATATGTCCCTGCCTTGTCATGTTTTATGCTTTTGAGTTTATACCTCCATGTTTATTTGCTTTGTTTGTCCTTTGATTGCTAGCTTAGGGTTTTTTTTTTTTTTTTATATCTTTTTGTTTTGTCATGAACATGCATATAACATGTCCATGCATTGATGTATAGGTGCTGTGATGTAGTAAGGTAAGGCATACATTTACATGAACATGCATCTATTTGGAGATTTGATTTTGATCTTGCTTTGATGAATATGAATGTATGTTTGCAATGCTTTGCCTTGGATATGATAGCATGTTTGTTTGATCCTAACATGTCTATGTTTTCACCTTGGATATGATATGTGTTTGTTTGTTTGTTGCGTTGGATATGATATGATAAGATGCATGATAAATGCATGTTAGGGTTTGAGATGAAAAATGCCATGTTGTTTGCTAAATGTATGCTAGTGTGTGTGTGAGTCTAGAATGCAAGTTTTGAATATGCCTTTAATGAGATTAAGATGTAAGACACAATAAGTGGAAGCCGACCCAAAGGTAGGGTGGGGTTGGGTGCCTAACACCTTCCTATCCCTATACCTAAAATCTGGATACGTGCTTTGGTAGTAGATCAGTCCTTCCACAAAGAGCGCTACATTTATGGTTCCTAGATCTAATCTAAGTGGCGACTCCATTTTCCTTCTTCCCCTGGTCCATTCGGCCGAGGCATACTCCCCCTAAAAGAACCTAGCATCATCAACACAAAACTCACAACTCGAATCTAAAAGAACCTAGATCAAAGTGAGTGAGAGCGAATCCAAACCATCTCTTTCCTATATACCCATCAAAATTCTCGAGATAGCAGAATGGAGGAGAGGTAGAGATGTGACTTCGCAATGGTGGCGGCGTTACAGTGGAGTCGATGGCATTATCATCCAAATAATTTTGAAGACCCACAACCCAAATCACCCAAACGTCCGCCCATTAAAGGCTCCTCATCACAAACTCAAAACCCACCATTTCCCTCGTCAACCCATCCACCACCATCATCTTCTTCATCCACTCATTCTGCCATTGTCAACAAAAACTAACCCCCCAAAATTTGTCAACCACTGGTCCACCAGCAAAAAATTACTAGAAACCCAAATTTGGCCCACCACCTTAATCGATCCATAACCCATGAATCCAATCACTAATCTTGACGCCTTCATTGATCCACAAAACTCCATTATCAATTAAACTCTACAAACCAAAATCACAGATTTGGACACCCCAAACACACTCACCAAAAATTAAACCTTGAAAACCAAAACCCATTAACGAAGGTGCTCCTTGATGAATTGTGACTTTATGGTGGTTTTACACAGCTTGAATAGATTGTTTATGGAGAGAGAGAGAGAGAGAGAGAGAGAGAGAGAGAGAGAGAGCATGTGGGCGGATGAACCAAAAAACAAAAGAGTTCCCAAAGGGGCGGATCAGATGAAAAGAATAGGAAATTTTTTTTTTTTGAAAAAGGTTACTTTAATTAGATTATATTTTTGTTTTTAAAATTTATTATATTTTTTGTTTACATTTCCTAACACGATCTCTCTCTCACTCTAAACCCAAACCATTCTCTCTCAACCCAGATCATGGTTAATACATAAAATGGTCTAATGATAAAAAAAAATCATTTAAATTAAACATAGTTTTAAAGTTAAAAGTTGAAAAAAAATTTTGATTTAAGATTAAAAAAATTAATTTAATTAAATTTTAAAAAATTAGAAATTTGTTTTTAATTTTAATTGTTTTAATTTATTTAAATGCTGATGTAGTTTTTTTTTTTAAATCAAATAAAATTTATTATTATTATTTTATTAGTTACGTCAGCATCTAATATGTCACCTATGCACACCATTTACTATATACTAGCCTCTGAGCACGCGCTCTCTTCTATTTTTTGAGTAAGAGTTAACATAAAGCATTTATTATAATTTGGGATTACTACATTTTCCAATCACAAAAAAAATCTAAGGGTGTGATGAATAAAGTATTTCATCCAAAATGCAGAGCACTCATCACACCCCTAGATTTTTTTTGTGATTAGAAAATGTAATAATCCAAAATTATAATAAATGCTTTATGTTAACTCTTACCCAAAAAATAGAAGAGTCTTTGAGCACGCGCGTGAGCGCGTGCTCAGAGGCTAGTTTTAATTTTAATTTTTTTTTATACATGGATAAAGCAATTTAAAAACCATTAGGAGAGTGATCCTGTTTTGTAGGCAATGTTTTAATGGTAGTTAAAGATGTATTTTTACCAAATTTTACCCCTACTTACACCTAAGGTGAGGGGTATTTTAGAATTAAAAAAAATCCGGTTCAAACAAGAGAAACCCCTTAAATAATAGTATAGACAAAATAGAAAAGCACAATGTACATTGACATACCTATAGAATTGAACTTTTGTTTTTGTAAGTAAATTTTTTTTCCTTTTTTGGATTCTAAATTTAGAAAAAATAATGATTAACAATACCACAATCAAACAAACCATCATAAGTAACCGTTTAGAGTAATAATTTATTCAATATATATATATTGCTTGAGATAGTGAACGTCGAGGTTGATGAATTCGTTTTTCTAATTCTCACTGCAAAACACAAATAGAAATATAATCAAGAAGGATCAAATAAGTTCAGATCTAAGATCTAATGCTGAACATATATAAAAGACCCGAATAAGAATGAGAAATTACAAAATACGAACAGAGACAACAAAATCGGAATCAAACAGATAGTTTGAATTTATAGTGAAAATAAAGAGGAAGTGCCTGATTTGGAGGGAACCTTAGAGCCTTACACCTTGGTCCAGGCTCCTCTTCATAATTTGTGAGGGTTTTCTAGCAGTGGGGGAAGGGAGAAAAAGAACATAAAACTGAGAGGATCTGAGGAAGAAACAAATACAAATTATGATGAAGAAGAGTTTGAAAACTAACGTGAGTATGATCCTATTTTGTAGGTAGTGTTTTACGTGGAAGTTAAAAAAAAGTATTTGAGTTCCACATTTCTCACATATCATTGAATTGCATAGAACTTGACTTTGGTGAAATTAATTTCTACTTTGAACTTGATTTTGAGAAAATCAAGTTCCGAAAGATGCTACATAACAAAATAAGTTGCAATAGAAACTTTTTAACAAAACAATTTGCATAAACCATAAATGAATGATACGGAGTATCTAAAATCAAATAAATGTCAATTTAAATATCTTAAAAACTAAGTTTATCAAAATGTATGACTATAAAACAACACAAATCAACCAACAATAACTTCGAATTTCAATACTTACTCGGACGTGGTTATAGAATAAGTCCCACCCATTCTATGTAATAGTGGTTAATCTATGAATGAAACTTTGTGCATGGGACTTGTTTACCTGGCATTCAATGAGAGTGCCAGATTGAACCAAAAAAAAAAAAAACAAAACAAAACAAAAAAAGATATAATAGAAAAAGAAAATGAATTCACAAAAAAAAAAAAAAATAATACAGGTATCAAAATAGAAGTTAAAAACATGGCATTCCTATTCCTCCCCCAACTCCTTAAGTCAAATTTTAATGAATCAAACATTCAATAAAGCCAAAATTTAAAAAACCCAACTTACAAAAAGAAGCGAAGGTGAAAGAAAGTGAGAAAATCATTTGTCACTATTTTAAAAAACTCAATTGTCGCTATTTTAAAAGTGTTTTTTTTCCCCCTCTGTAACTACTGCCCAAACGAAAAGACAACGTTTTGGTGTTTTTAATTGTGAATAAATCAATACATCAAGTCATTTTGGGTAGCCCACAGTGTAAAGATTAATTTAGTAGAACTAAAAAGAAAAAAAAAAAACATCTTTATTTGCAGTTGTTGGGTTACTCTGTTTTTTCGTTACCGTAGTGATTTTGCTGGGTTACTCTGTTTTTTCTCCACAACCTTTGCTAGGTTTCTTCTCGCAGAGGGAAACGAACCTGAAAGACAAAACCGAAAAAAAAAAAAGAACTAAAAAGAAAAAAAAAACATCTTTATTTGCAGTTGCTGGGTTACTCTGTTTTTTCGTTACTGTAGTGATTTTGTTGGGTTACTCTGTTTTTTCTCCACAACCTTTGCTAGGTTTCTTCTCGCAGAGGGAAACAAACCTGAAAGACAAAATCGAAAAAAAAAAAAGAACTAAAAAGAAAAAAAAAACATCTTTATTTGCAGTTGCTGGGTTACTCTGTTTTTTCGTTACCGTAGTGATTTTGCTGGGTTACTCTATTTTTCTCCACAACCTTTGCTAGGTTTCTTCTCGCAGAGGGAAACGAACCTGAAAGACAAAACCGAAAAAAAAAAATGGGACATGGAGTGAAGAACGAACCTGTTGGAGATGGAACCTGACGATCCTCTTCTCGTTGGCTTTGAAGACAAACAAAAAAAATTGGCTTTGAAGGCAAACAGAAAAAAGAGAGAAGCAAATCAGACCTGAAAGACAAAAATAGAGAGAAGCAAAACGAACCTGAAAGACAAAACAGAAAAAAAAAATATATCGGACATGGACGAACCTGTTGGAGATGGAACCTGACAAACCTCTTCTCGTTGGCTTTGAAGACAAACAAAAAAAATTGGCTTTGAAGGCAAACAGAAAAAAGAGAGAAGCAAATCAGACTTGAAAGACGAAAACAGAGAGAAGGAAAACGAACCTGAAAGACGAAAACAGAGAAATAGAACCTGATTTTGTTGTTTGTACTGAAATCTGAAGCAAAGAGGTGGGTGAAAGGGGTTTGAAAACACAGAATTGAGAGAATTGGAAAACTGAAGAAAAAGTAATTTGAGTTTGAAAATTAACGTAACTGTACTGAGAGTCAGGTCCTATTTTCTAGATAGTGTTTTACGTGAGAGTTAAAGAAACAATTTTACCAAGTTTTACCCCTACTTAAAGGTAAGCTGTAGGGGTATTTTGGAACAAAAGAAAAATCCGGTCCAAACAGATGCAGCCGCTTAAATAATAGTATAGATGAATTTTCTATTATTAGATTGACGATAAAAACTAAAATGGACATTATTTTTTGTGGACTAAAATTTAATGATCAAAATGAAAATCGGTCCTAAATTATTCACACCCCCAAGTGGCAATATTTTGCATATGGGTGGTAAAAAAGAAAAAAAAAAAAATTTCCCCCGACGATCTTGTCCCTCAATATCCCCAATAAAACATCCCCTGCCGCTGTACACGTGGCATCACCCTTTACTCATTTTCTGATCGCACCTTCCTTGCTAGATTTTGGATTTTCCCCTAAAAAAGAAGAAGAAAAAAGTCGAGAATTAATTAAGAAAGAAAGACCATCCAATCCATCTAGAGAGGGCCCCACATTCACATCCAATTCCATTGATCAAGTGCCACGTGGAGAGTCCGTGTGCATTACTGTACTCAAACCAAAAATCACTGTGACACTACCGAATCTATGCTGTGTGTCTGTCTGACCTTTTGTATGTTTGTGTGTGAGCATGACGGGATCCCGGTCATTGTAACTGGTTGTGCTAATTAAAAAGTCTTTCTCCTCTCTCTTTGGTCCATTCCCAGTTTCTCTCATTATCACTAACACACTCAGAGAGAGAGAGAGAGAGAGTGTGGACTGGAAGGTGAGGCTTTCTTGTTTAAGAAATTGGGTTTGAATTCTTTTCTTTCTGTTAGTTTTCTGCTTCACTACTTCTACTTCTACTTCTACTTCTACTTCTGGGTGTTGTTTTATTTGCACCTTTTCTTTTGCAGTAAAGGTAGTAACCTGTTTTCTTTTCTTTCTATTTTCTGCTTTAGTTTGCCTTTTCTTTTCTCAATATATATATATATATATATATATATATATTTAATGTTTTGTGACTGGTTATCAGTCACGCGCTAAGGTTCCAATTTTCTTTGTTTCTTGTTTTAGTGATTATGGTCTTTGAGTTTTATGCTTTATTTAAAACATGCTTTCCTTTTCTTCCAATTTTTAGTAACAAAAAAAAAAAAAAAAAAAATCTAAAGATTGCGGCTGTTTAGTTGTTTATGAAATACTAAAATATTTTATTATGTTATAGCTAAATCGGGGTTCCATTACTTTGTTTCTCCTTTAAGGAAGAATTTTGTTACTATTATTGTTGTTGTTGTTGTTTGCTATTAATTAATAGCTTTGAATAATAAAAAAAATTAATTAATACTTTAGCTGATTAATAAAATAATTAATTACCTTTTGTTGTTAAGTGGGTTTGTTTAGTGGTTTCCTAAAAGTGATGCAAAGAATAACTCGGTTTTTGATACAGAGACAAAGAGTCTGAAGCGTGAAACTGAAGCTCTCATCTTAATTTCCTATTTCACTGTAAAGTTGGGTTTGGTCAGTGTAACTGTAACATGAATAATAATTGGCTTCCAGCTGGTTGGAATTTTGAGAGTGATCTTCCTGTGACCAATCAGAAGAAATCCTTGGGGTCTGTACTCTGTACTCTGTCTCTCTCAAAATTATTATTGATATAAGTTGCTCTTTGCAATCTCTAATCTTGTGATAGAAATTCAAAACATTTTTACAGGCAAGACAATGACATAGTAGAGCTGTTATGGAGAAATGGTCAGGTAGTTTTGCACAGTCAAACGCGAAAACCAAGTTTCAATCATAATGATTCAAGACAAGTAGTTCAGAAACCAAAGTTAAGAGGCAGTGGCTCATATGGGAACTCAAGCAATTTAATTCAAAATGATGATGATGATGGTGATGAGACTGTGTCGTGGGTGCAATATCCTCTCGAAGTTGATCCCTTTGAAAAAGAGTTCTGTTACAACCTTTTTTCTGAATTGCCACCATCTGATCCTAAAGAAATTGAACAAAACAAGCTTCTTGATAAGTTTGGTGCTTCTGATACTGATGTTGATGCTACTCATGTCATTGCAAACTCACATCAACCAACTAGTACTAGTATTAGTAATTCTGTTGTACCTGAATTCCCTGGCAACTTGGGGCATCATCCTCCTAGATTTCCTTTTCCTGAATCAGCAGCCCAGAGAAATCATGATTTAGGAGGGTCAGGAAAAGTCTTGAATTCTATAGGATCTTCAAATGGGCAACACGGAGGGGAAGGATCAGGTCAATTGATGCAAGGAGAGGTTAGAGAGTGTTCAGTAATGACGATTGGATCCAGCCACTGTGGCAGCAATCAAGTACCAAATGACCCTGATTTTAGCAATGGTGTTGGGACTTCTGCTTTGTTTGCTGGACCTGTAAAACAAGATGTTCACAAGATAACCCCTCAGAGTGAAAGACGAAAAATGGACACACTCGAGCCTACTGTTGCTTCTTCGTCTGGTGGCTCAGGTGGTAGTTTTGGAAGAAGATGCACACAATCTACTGGTGTCAATAGCATGAAGAGAAAGGTCAGGGATGCTGAGGAATTAGAGTGCCAAAGTGAGGTGACAACTCTCTCTCTTGCTTTTGACATCATTTAATTTTAATTTTTTTTTTCTGAGCATATGTCTGAATATATTTTAGGCCGCTGAACTTGAATCAGCGGCTGGAAACAAGCCAGCGCAACGATCAGCATCTTCCCGCAGGAGCCGCTCTGCTGAAGTTCATAACCTTTCAGAAAGGGTAAGACTTTGGGAATTTCCTAGCTTGTGAAATTATTGGAGTTTGTACATTGTAACCATTACCCTACTCATCCACTGATACAGAGACGGAGAGATCGGATCAATGAGAAAATGAAGGCACTGCAAGAGCTCATACCACACTGTAACAAGGTCTGCTTTTCTTGCTGTCTTTTGTTCATTTGTTATTGTCTCAAGGGAAATACATTATGGTTGCCTGCCACTAAATGTGAACAACTGTTGAATTTCCTTGATAGAGATTCATCAATCTATGCTCTACTTTCTTTTCCTTTTTGGCAAAATAGTTAATGACTATTTCCCCTTGCTCTCTCATAAATGTTACCACGGTCAAATAAACTTTTTAAGATGAGTGTGTACTATGTTGAGAATGTTGTGAAGTGGCAGGATATTAAAAGGAAATAGATTTTGACACTGTTGGTGCATTGTAAGATAGCGTTAATTGAGAACAAAAAGGTCACCCAGTGTACAAAGGTCCTGCTTTTTCGTGAGGTTTAGGCAAGGTGATTAATAAGCAATCTTACCCTGCCTCTTTTTTTTTTTTTTTTTTTTTTTTTTTTTTTTTTTTTGTTTTGTGTGTGTGTGTGTGGGTTGGGGGGGGGGGGGTGTGAAGATGCTGATTCTTGAAGTGTAAATTTAGAACAAGAGAAGGTAAATCCACTGTTCTGATAATGAAAATGAAGAACTATCTTCACTCAAGGCTGTACTAAATGTTTCCAAGAACCTTGTATCTCAATTGGTACCATCTATTGTTTTCCATGGAGGCATTTAAGGTTCAAATCTCCCCACCCCCAACTATTGAATTATCAACAAAAAAATGGTTATACTGTCATCATGACCCGGTATCTTTGAGAAAATATTACTCTAAACAAAGCAAAATGGCAACAAAGATTCTTTCAGCCATTCATTGACTCTTAGCATAAAGCTTTAATTCTGTCTTTGGTTCCACAATAAAGTATAAATAAAAAACTCAGGTCAGAAAATTTATATAATTTACTAAAGTTTCTTCTGATTTTCAAGAAATCCTAATTAAATTGTTTTTACAACCAAATTTGTCCGCTTATTGCAGACTGATAAAGCATCAATGCTAGATGAGGCAATTGAATACTTAAAGTCACTTCAGTTACAACTTCAGGTATTATATAAAAAAAAAAAAAACTCATAAAAGCAAAACTGTTCTTGTTACTCAAGCCACTGGCTTCATTTTTTAGGTAATGTGGATGGGAAGCGGGATGGCTCCAATGATGTTTCCAGGCGTACAGCGCTATATCTCTCTTATGGGTATGGGAATTGGTCCTCCTCCTATGCCTTCTAGTCACAATCCAATGCATTTACAAAGGGTCCCGCCAGTTGATCAATCCATGTCAATGGCTCCATCGACAAACCATGCTCTAATGTGCCAAACTCCAGTTTTGAATAATGTTAATTATCAAAATCAGATGCATAATCCTTCTTTTTCTGAGAAATATGCACGTTATATGGGATTCCATCATATGCAAACAGCGTCTCAGGTTCATTGTTCTTACCTATTATGAATTTTGTTGTTTTAGTTTCTCCATACATGTGAAAACCATTTGTGGCTCCTATGTGCTCTCATTACTATCATATTGTTTGTAGTGCAGCCCTTGCATATGTTGAGATTTGGTTCCCCAACAATTCAACAGAGTCAAACAACGGTACCTCCTGGGACTAGCAGTGGACACTTAAATGGAGGAGCTGCAATTAATGATACTGCAAGTGGCGTGAATGATGGTAAGCCAATTCTGTCTTTTTCTTAAATCAGTTTTGACATTGTTATGTGGAAATGTATGTCAAATGAAAGACGAGTTTCTGTTAAGGACAAATGTAGACTATTCTTGGTGATTTAACTTAGCTTTCCAAAGTGAGAATTTATATTAGCTACCTTACCTTAATGTCCATAGGGTTGAATAGCGAATTGCCACAACTCACAAGGTTACCACAACCCCAATTATAGGAATTTGTGGTCCATATATATAGTACCAACCCTCAATGTATTTTAAATAAGAGGGTCAAATTTCTTATAATGGAATTTTTTTTTTGAGAAGTCTTATACTGTTGTTTTTTTGTTAATTCCCTGATGCCATAAGTGTAACAGCGATGCTTTTCTGACGTAAACAGGTTAATCAGACGAATATTTTATATGGTCCCCCACCACTAAAATTAACCCGACCAATGTTGTTGGATGGAGAAAAGGGATCACTCAATTCTGCAAAAACGAGAAAAAGGGATCACTCTTCCTGGTGGATACTTGAAACAATTATAGCTCGCATAGCACTCATGCGACTTGGCCTGCCCAATCAAAGAGATAGATGAAGAGTCACTTCGAACTTGCATATGTTGATGATAAACTATTAGAAGAGTTGATATGTATCAATCAGCCATTGAACTTGATGTGTAACTTTTACGAGCAGAGCAGATGCACTAGTTTTTGTACAGTCCTAATTTTTTTTTTTTTTTTTTTTTTTTTTTTTTTTTTTTTTTTTTTTTTGCCTTCTGCTTGGAATTCTTTCAACTCTGTCAAATAAAAGATAGTTGCTGTTTTGAAATATGTACAACTAGCAGCATTTTTCTTACTTTTTTTTAGTAAGGGAATAAAAATCCTCTAATTCACTTTTTGTGTTCCACTGAATAAAAGGGTTTTGCCAATCCCTTCATTTTTTTTTCTCCATTAATTAAATTTATTGCATGAAATGCTAACACGTTGTCATTCTAGGTGACCTATACAACCACCGCGCACCTTTGGTACGGTAGTCACTCCATAAGTATAAATGCTTGTGGGGTGTGGGGGGGGGGAGGGACAAGAGCCGGGGTTCAAGTCTCTAGGAGGGAGTTTCACACACAAATACACTTAGATTAGGCTAGAATAGAAATTCTATCTTGTATAAAAAAAAAAAAAAAAGTGACCTATACAAAAGCACATATGCATGTCTTTCGTATTTGGAAATTATAATTTTTATCCATTGGAAAAAAAAAAAAAAAACTGTGAATGCTCAGCCGATGCCCTATCCCCTAAGACAGGTAAAAAAAAGTCTGATAATGTAGAAAATCTTATTTTAATAGAAGGGAGGAGTCAAAAAAGAGTGTGATGAAGTGTTGATGAGAGTGCCTTGTTCTTTGACGAAACGGCGGTGGCTGCAGTGCAGCATCGCCAAGAACAATGATAGCCTTTGGGTGGAACTGCCGGGGGATTGGGAACCCCCGTTCAGTTAAAGTGTTGCACGAATTTGTGCAATGGTGGGATCCTAAAATTGTCTCCCTAACAGAGGCAAAACTAAAGAAGAAAGCTATGGAAAATGAAAAGGAGAAAGCAGGCTTTGCTAATGAGTTGATTGTTCCAAGCTCAAGTAGAAGTGGTGGAATAGCATTACTTAGGAAAAGGGACATTTCGGTGGAAGTACAAGGGTATTTAGACAATTACTTTGATGCAATCGTTACTGATCCTTCATCTGGTTTCAAGTGGCAAATTACTAAGTTTTATGGGCACCCAAAAACCCATCGGAGAAAGGAGGCTTGGAACTTACTCCGAACTCTAAACAGAAAATATAGAATGCTATGGATGTGTTTCGGAGACTTCAATGAAATAGTATCCATGGAAGAAAAAAGGGAGGGGCAATGAGACCTTAAAGACAGATGGACGACTTTCAGGAAGTGATACATGAATTGGATTCAAGGATTTGAGGTATTATGGACCTGATTTTACATAGTGTAATATGCTGGAAAGGGATGATAGAGTATATTTAAGGTTGGATAGAGCATTGGCCACGACTGATTGGATTGACCACTACAGAGAAACAAGGGTGTACCATCTAGTGGATTCCACATTAGACCATTGCGCCTTATTAGTCACTAATACTCTACCACAGAAGCCTCCTAAAAAGCGAAGATTCCATTTTGAGGCTATGTGGACTAAAAGGGAAGATTGCAAAGCTGTTATTAAGGCTACTTGGGAAGGGTGCTTGCAGATGAACACTCCAAATAGTATAGCTGATGGGCTTAAGCAGTGTGCTGTTGATCTGTCAAGATGGAGCAAATTAGTTTTGGACATGTGCCAAAACAAATACAAAACAAGAGAAGGGCTCTCAATGATCTAGTCCTTAGTGACAGGGATGGAAATCTAGGTAGTGAAATCAATAAGCTGAGGAAAGAGATTAATGTTCTCTTGGATAGTGAGGAAATAATGTGGCATCAAGCAAAAGTACATTGGATGAATTCAGGGGAATGTAACACCAAGTATTTTCACTCCAAAGCCTCAAATTGAAGGAAGAAAAATACCATTTATGGAATCTTGGATCAAAATGGGAATTGGTGTGAATCCATTGAGGGTATTGCAGACGTTGCTGTATCCTACTTTGAAAAACTGTATACAACCTCTCACCCTAACCACATCTCAGAGGTCATTGGAGCAATCCCTACTAGAGTCACTCCTGAAATGAATCAAAGTCTCATCAAGCAATTCATTAAGGAGGAAGCGGAGACAGCCCTCAAGCAGATGCATCTGACCAAAGCCCTTGGCCTAGATGGTATGTTTGCCAAAAATATTGGGATGTGATAGGTATTGATGTTACTAGCATGGTGTTGAATGTTTTGAATTGTAACATGTCCATCACTGAAATTAATAAAACCAACATCACTCTGGTCCCAAAAACAAATAGTCCATCCAAAATGGCTGAATATAGACCCATTAGCCTAAGTAATGTAGCCTATAAGCTCATATCAAAGGTCCTTGCCAATCGGCTAAAGGCAATCTTGCCCCACCTTATAACTAAAAATCAAAGTGCCTTCCTTTCTGATAGGCTAATCATGGACAATGTCTTGGTTGCCTTCGAACTTATGGATTATTTGGAATGCAAAAAAGATGGCAAAGATAGGCATGACAGTCAAATTAGACATAAGCAAGGCGTACAATAGAGTAGAATGGGTCTTTATTGAGAAGGTTTTGGAAAAAATGGGTTTTCATTAAAGATGGATAAGTCTTATAATGCATTGCAAAACCGCTGTTTCCTACTCTGTATTGATAAATGGCATGGCTTATGGAAGCATAATTCCTACTAGAGGTCTCCGTCAAGGAGACCCCTTATCCCCATATTTATTCTTTTGTGCAGATGGTTTTTTCTCTCTAATCAATAATGTTGTCTAGAATCAGATGTTGAGTGGTACAAACATTAGTGAAGGTTGCCTAATGGTCACCCATCTTTCCTTTGCGGACGACAACTTGCTGTTTTGTAAAGCAAGTGTCCATGAGTGCCAACAACTCATTGATATCCTCCAACTCTACTAAGTTGCATCTGGCTAGAAGCTTAATATTGATAAATCATCAGTATTTTTTTAGTCGTAATACCCCTGAAGAAGTGAAGAGTGAGGTAATGAGTATCCTTGGACCTATGAGTGATTCTCGGCACTCCAAGTACCTTGGCCTACCATCAATTATTGGCAAGTCAAAAACTGAAGTCTTTGCAGATTTCAAAGAGAGAGTGGGGAAAAAGCTATCAAGATGGAAGGAAAAAATGCTATCAATAGGTGACAAGGAGATCCTCATAAAAGCAGTTTCCCAAGCAATTTCGACATATACAATGAGCTGCTTTCAACTACCAAAGGGTTTGTGTGATGAGATGGAAGGGATGATGCGAAGATTTTGGTAGGGACAGCGTAAACAAGAAACAAAGATAGCCTGGGTGAGTTGGAAGATGTGTAAATCAAAGTTTAGAGGAGGAATGGGATTTCGAAACCTTCAAACCTTCAACCTTGCAATGCTAGCAAAGCAAGGCTGGAGATTGCTAACAAAACAGAACTCCTTTGTGGCCCGAATTTACAAAGCCCAATACTACCCTCATGGAGATGTCCTCTAAGAAAATCTTGGGTCAAATCCCCCGTACACCTAGAGAAGTATTCTGAATGGGTTGGAAGTGATTAAGCAAGGAACTCGATGGTGAGTTGGTAACGGAAATCTGATCCATATTTGGGATGACAAATGGATGCCTATGCCCACAACCTACATGGTAATTTCTCCCCCAAAACTGTTTGACGACTTTCCCATGGTCTCCTCGCTTATTGATAGAGATACCAGAAGATGGAAAGCCAATATTGTCAGATCTATTTTCCTTCCTTTTGAGACAAACACCATTCTTAATATTCCACTAAGCTACAATATGCCCGAGGACAAGATTATATGGGTTGGTAATAGAAAGAGGTGATGGAAATAAACATGTTTGTATTGCATATAAAACATACGTAGCGAAAAAATAACGGATCTACTTCATTCACAATTGACAACATGCATTATGTAAGTTTCAGAATATAGAATCTAGAGAGTGTACCTCGGTACGGTGAATTTCAAAACCGAAGATCAGAAGTACTCGTGAACACTTTTAATCTTCATTCCAATTCCACTTGATGCCCAAGATGTGTGGTCTCTCAATCAGTTATATGTGTTTGTTCTAGGGAGAATAAGAAAGTGTCCAACACTCACATACATATCATTTCATGAAGAAGTCTCTCTCTCTTAAAATTATGTATGTTTCTCCCTTAATAACTGATTATCTAATTGGGCTAGCTTTTTGGGCTTTTCCAATTGGGCTTTTCCAATTGAGCTTTAGTTTGTGGCTTGGAGTGGGACCAAAAGGGAACAAATAAGATACTAGCCCCAATGAGCCTTGGGCTTTTCTGTCAACTCTTGACAAGTCCAAAGTTACCATTAATTATATTTAATACCATTATATAAATATAATTGCACTCTAGGCCTTATTAATAAATTATATCTCAAGACTTTATTGTATATGCAACCCCTTCATAAAATATTCGTAGTAACACAAAGTCATAAATGTAGGCTATCACTTTATAGATTACTACATCTTAATCCTTGAGTACCCGGTTTAATCCTTAAAGTTATTCATCATATATTTATGAAATCCAATTTCATAAATATATACTTTAGTAACTAATTATTAAAGTAGTTAGGCCTAACATTCTGAATAACAAACCCGTTAAACTTATCTCAAGAGAATATTTTGTATCTCCGTTAAGAGACTAGGAATTTCATTTTGTGAATATATGTTCCATTAACACTAAATGTGACTGCCCAACATACTGAGGTTTTGGCTATTACTTTAGATCTCACTCCAAATATATCAAAGCAACTTACACTTCATGATCAGGTCCATTATTCTCTCAGGATTAAGAGTTCATGCTAAATAGAAGTCGTGAGATTTATTATTCATTTGACAGTCGTTAGGAGAATAATAAATCTCACAGCAGTCCAGTTCAATATGTCTTAACTCTTAAGACATATCAACATATCAACTAGAAGTCTCCACTTCCATGATCAAGACAAATCATCTTAGTTACTATGTTATAGTCTTCACAGATGAAATGTCCAATTTCATCATTGACTACGAACTAAAATTCTGAGTTTACAAAGAACTTGTGATTTATATTTTCTGTGACTTTTCACATAAATCACATACTATGCATCTCATGGACTATATGATGATGTCCAAATATTCATGTTATCATTATTTTAGATAATAATAAAACAACTTTATTAATTACAGTATCAAGTCATACATAATGTCATACTTAATATCATACATGACATCTTATAATAGGATTGAAGGGCACTAATCCTAACAAGAGGGAATTTATAGTTAAAAGCGCAAAGTGCTTACTACATTGCCCTCAAGGTGATTAGGGCAGAGGATAAAGGAGAAAGTTCCACTGGGGACTGCAAGAATGCTCTTTGGAAAAGGATGTGGCATCTTAAAATCTTTGCATAGAAAGCATGTATGGATGGTCTCCTAACGACGGAAAAATTAAAAAAGAAGGGGATTAACATTGATGAGCTATGCCTATGTTGTGGAAAAGGACTTGAATCAATCTCCCATTCCCTAATTTATTGAGACATCACGAGGAGAGTTTGGGATTGCTAGTCAGACCGTCCTGTTGAAATCCTTTCAAGCCCCTTGGATTTTTCTGATTTAGCTTTAGAGATTATGACACAAGGGACAACTTAAGACCTTGAATTCTTTTTTGTCACGGCCTAGTCAATTTGGTACAATAGGAACCAGGTAATGCATGAGTCGGCTTGCTAGTCCCCTAATCAAATCTGGAGCTTTGCTAGAAGGTATTTATAGGACTACAAGGAGGCAGTCATGCCTCTAGGCCATCATAGGTCCTATAAGGGCAATAGATGGGTAGCTCCCCCACGCATGTTTAAAATCAATATGGACGTAGCTACATCATAAAATGGAAGGAACTCAAGTGTGGGAGTGATCATAAGAGACTCTCAAGGTTTCGTGGTGGCAGCTTGCTCAAGGTACCTATTTGGCCAATTCATTGCCCCTGAAGTGGAAGGGCTTGCTATTGAGTGTGGCATCCTTTTTGCCTGAGAATTGGAGATCTCACAAGTAATCATAGAGTTGGATGCTTTGTCAGTGGTGCAGAGTATAGTTGATAAAGAGACTGATGGAAGTCTAGGCCATTTGTATTTTGGTATTAGTCAAGTCCTTGAGTTCTTTAGCAGGTGGGAAATTAAGCAAGTGAAAAGGGAATACAACAGGGTAGTTCATGAGCTCGCCTAACTTGCCAAGAGGATCGAAGCTTCTCAAAGATGGATAGGGGTCTCCCTTCCTACAATTCAAAAGCTAATCTCGGCAGATTGTAGTTAGCTTGAGGCTCCCTTGGTCCTGTATGTTTCTCTGTTGTACTCTCTTTTCATTTTGCTTGTATCTAGTTTCATATAAAAAAAAAAAAAAAAAAAAAACCAATTGGTGTCTTAATCTGATGATAAAGAGTTATTATCAGAAGTAGACGCCATATGTTGAAACTATATGAAACAAAAAAAAAAAATATAATATTTCTTTTGATTAGCTAGTTAATAATCCTTTCATTTCCCCAAAAATTGGATATTCTATCGGTTTTATTTTTTCTTAAATATGAAGTTTGATAATAATGATATTTATTAATAAGCATTTATTATAATCATGTTTGAAAATGAAACTATCTATTCAATGCTTAGCAATATATATATATATATATATATCTATTCAATCATTTAAAATAAAATATGATCTAGTAAAATTTTATTAGTGCATGTAAATATATGAGGTTTTACAAGGAATTCTAATTTACATTTTATCAAAAAAATTAAATTACAATATTAAGTTGATTATCGTGCACCCTTAGGGTGATAACCACTCCACAAATACATAAATTTTATAAGGGGGAAGACAAGAGCCAGGGTTTAAGTCTTTAAGAGAGAGCTTCACAAACATATACATTTAAATTAGGTGAGGATAGAATTTATATCTTGAATAAAAAAAATTTAAAAAAAATTTGAAAAGCTTACCAATGTACGTGCAAGTTAGATTTTGAACTTGTATGAAAAGTGGATGAGCTATCTAACATTACATTTTAATGAAAAAACTCGAAAGTGATAAAAATGAAAGCTTTAACATCACAAGAGAAAAAGAAAGCATGGCAAGGAAAGTAAAGAAAGCAAAGAATGTATGTGGAAAACCCTTAGGAAGGGATGAAAAACCACGGGTGAGCAAAAAGGAATGTCCCTTACTCTTTCAAGCTCTCTATAATGTCAAAAATGGAAGTTTTTCCTAGTACAATGATGGTGTTCTTCCTAAAAGAGAGGCATTTTCTCTACCTCACTTCCTTACAAACTTTCTACTCTTTTCTCTAAGGTTCTCTCCTAGTTCTTCCCCTAATGGTCCAGCAACATGTTCCTCTTATAGTCCGAGGAATGTTGTCAGGTACAAAAGACAGGTGTCAAATCACAATTCTTCCATTCAAATCCTAATACAACTGATGTACTATGTAATGCCTGGAGGAGAGAGAGTGAGCACGCTAAAGTTAGGGTAGTGGCATGGAGGGTGACCCTGCCACAATGTGGGGAGCAATCCTTAGACAAGGAAAGGGACATCAGGGGCACTAAGAGTAATGCACGTGTTCTTAACAGTGGTCCAGCACAAGCCCAGCCAATAAAAGGATATTTCATAGCCTCTAACCATAAGGGGTCACTATCTCCCTTTTGTGAGTACTGGGTGTACATATCAGGTGCAAATCTCACACTTCCCTAAGATGGTCACGCTGTTGGCATGGACCAAAGATCCTTTACTTCAGCCAACGTTCCCTCTCCTTTGCTCACAGTCATTCCACGTGTAGGGTCTGGATTCAACCATGTTAGCACTTTCACATGCCTTGGCTGGTGTATGGTACATTAGCCCCTTGACTGTCAATGGCGCTTGATGGCTAAAGTCTTTGACAGTCACATTGTATTAGACTTCAATTCTTAAGCAATTATACCTCATGACGTTTAAAACTGGACACATGGCTTTCACGGCTGTTTCTAGTAGTTTTGGCGTCGCTTCGTTTCCTGCTCTTGGCAGACAGACATTACTCTTCATAAATGTTGTGTCTTTTCACTTGACTCTGGTTGGTGATTAAAAAGGAAAAGATCTTACTTTATTCTTCACTCCTTTTGCATCTTCACATCTTCTTCTTCTCAAAGAGAAAATCTCCCATTGTCAATGAAATGGCTAGCCTTTCTTCAGTAGGTTCCAACTTTCCTAGGGGTATTTCAAGTTCCTCTAGAGAGGACTCAGGTTCTTCAAGTAACAACAATGCACCACCACCTAGCCCTAAATCCATTCCCCTTCCTCCTTCCCTCCCTTTTCCAATCTTTCCCCTTCCCCCTTAAGTCTTCCTTCCTTAAGAAGTTCAACCATAGGAAAGGAGTGGAGAAGGAGAAGGAGAAGAGGAGGACTCAGAAGAGCTTTAGTTGAACACCGAAGAATATGCTAAGGATGAAGCCTACAATGCCTTCATGAGGGCTGCTCCAAGGCGCAGGAGAAGGTGCAGAGCTTTTCAAGCAGGCTCTGATTTAAACATAATAGCCTCTAGCGATTCTGATTATGACTCAGAGGGGTTAGATTCCTCGGATGACTCTGACTCTGGAGATGATGAAGGTGAGGAGGAGGAGGAGGAAGAGGAGGAGAAAAAAGAGGAGGACATGGTTCTGGATTACCCCCAAGAAGATTCTGATTCGAGGAGAGACTCGGATATTTGCAAGCTTTGCTCCCCTTAAGCCGTTCACCTTCAACATGCAATCTTCTTCTTCTTTTTTATTATTATAGGTAGGCCATATTATTGGCCTTAGGTTGTAGGTTTTTTTTTTTTGGTAGTTTTAATGTTTTTTTTGTTAGTATATGGAAAAGGGGTGATAGGCCAAAAGGGCCATACAATGTAAATCTCCCTTTCTTTTTGGAACATATTTATATTTAATATAAACAATATAGTTTGGTCTAAACATTTTTGTGCATTATATTTTTATTTTTATGTTCTCTCTTTTTTTTTTTATTACTATATCCCTTCACAAAGGCATAACATGCAAACATGTCAGTTAAACAAAATCTGAGACAAAGTAGGATTAGACCTATTGATGGAAGGTTATGCCTTTTCACCCTTTCTGCAACAGCAGTTTCCCTTTTTTTTTGGCCAACTGCTTTTGTCATAGATTTTGGTTCTCCCCTTTGTTGACACGTGTCAATCATTTTGAAAAGGTGTCTCACTTTTGAACAACCATTTTTAGAGGGAAAATAGTAATTGTCCAGAGTATAAAAGGAAAAGGAACAATCTCCTTCCCCTGTTTTTCTCATTTTTCCTTATCTTCTTCTCTTTGAACCTAAACTTTAGAATTCTCCACAAGCACGAAAACCATGGGTGTCAAATGTAGCCTGAGATCTAGTTTTTCGAAGATTACAGAGTCTTCAACCCCTAAGATCAATAGGCCACTGCTAGGGTGAGAAGAGAATCCTTCCACAGAGGGATCATCCCCCCTTTTTTCGAAGATTAACTATTCAATAAAATTTTCGATTGGGACTCTGTTCCCTATTCTTTAAATGCCCCCCTTACACAGCATGTGGGGAGCCTGATGATCTTCTGACTATGGATATGGGTTTGAAGCACATTCCTCGACTTGGCACTTGTAGAGGAGATTTTGTACCCACCACTAATGTGGTCTTCAAATCTCATACCTCTATTTCCAAAGGCCGGAGAAGTTGGTGTCCAAGGGTGTTGACACATCCTCCCTTCATGGATATCCTCAAAAAAGTACATCTTGTGCGCATTGTGCTAGTGTTTTCTGGCCTAGATATTAGCAAGGATAGTGAAAGCCTCCTTTCTCTCTAATACTGGTGGAATTCCACTACTCACACCTTCTTTACAGGGTGTCAAGAAGCCTCTCCCTCCCTTAAGGATGTTTATGAGATATTGAGACTTTCCTTGTTTGGAGATGGTGAGGTGGCTAACATTTCCTTATCTCTTAATGAAGCCAACGTTGTGAAATTCCTTGAAGATGACATAAAGAAAACCTTGAAAAAGCCAATCTTGAAGGCAGCAAGGAAAAAAAAGGCCCCTAGCAATGAAATGCCAGAAGACACTAATGTTGGCAATGACAAAGGTTCCCGGGCCAACTTTTGGGGATGGATTAGATATTTCTAGAGAGAGTATGCTGATGGCGTGGATGAAGAAGCCAATTCGGATTCTCTAAAGGAAGGCATAGACTTTGTTGTAGGAGAAGGTAATTCTAGCCCTTATGAACTTGAAACTGTTATTGCTTTCTTGCTATCTCGCCATCTATTTGAAGGATATCTGTAGAGACCACATTTTGTATCCCTTACGACTCGGGCCCCTGTTCCCTAATGATGCTCAAACTCTAAGGCCTAAAGCCAGTATAAAGCCTAATCAGATATTAAATTGACTTGAGGAGTGCTAAAATGGAGAATATAACTTTTTAAATCTATTTTTGAAAATAAAATACCAAAGTGGCCCTCGGCCCACATACGTGGGTAGCGGCTTGCGTACGTGGGCCAAAGCATGCGTACATAGGCACATTTTTGCATAGGCAGCTAGGGTTTCAAAAGCATGGAAAATGCAAGTTCTCTGCAATAATGGCTGAGGTTTGGAATGAATCCTACATCGTCTGGGGGCCATATCAAACCCCATTTTTTCCACTATATAAAGGTTACATGGTACATTTTTAAAATACATAGAAATCCCACGGGAAAAACCTAAGATTCACTAGAAAATAGTGAATCAAAAGGGAGTTTTTCACAAAACACCCGCTAGTTAATTTTATTTGATTGAGACCTTTTCTGACCCCAATCCTTTTAGTTTAACGTTGCTAATCACTTGTTTAATGACTTGTGATAGATTTGATTGAGGGAAACGGTCAAAATCAAATCTTGGGAACTCCTTTTTGAGGTATCAAGCTTCAACCTTTCTTTTCTCTTTATAGTCTTTCTTTTGCTGTTTAAGCTGTTTTTCTTGCTTTGTTTGTGTTATAGCATGTTTGCTTAGTTTAATTTTTCGCTTGTTTGATGTTTATAAGCATGCTAGGTTGTTAGAATTAGGGTTTTCTTTTGTACTATGTTTTTCTATTTCGTGTTTCTGGGTTAGGGTTTTGAACAAGTCCCACGCACGCATGCCACAAGCATGCGTATGCAGATTAAACCCTACATACACAAGTCTCTGGTTGTGCACGCAAGCACTTGCCCAAAAACCCTAATTCAGATCTCTTGTATGGATGTTTACATGATCATGTGATTGCCATGATTAAGTCGCTGCCTTGCTTTAGAGGTATGATAAGGTTTTCACATGCTAGATGAATGTTAAGGTTTGTATATGTGTGCAGTTTGGCTCTTTATTGCTTTATGGATAGATATGTGTTTTGGGATGAATGATGCCATGTTGTATGTTAGAGGCATGCTAGCGTGTGTGTGAGTTAGAATACAAGTGTTGAATTTGTTTTTAATAAGGTTAAGAAACAAGACACAACAATGGGAAGCCAACCTTAGAGTTGGGCGATCTTGGGTGCCTAACACCTTCCCAAGAACGTACCTAAACTCTGAACCCATACTTTGGTAGCAAGATCAAAGTTCCTTCCTTAAAAGGACGCTATATACATGGTTCCTAGACCATTGCAAAAACTAGGTGGCCGACTCCTTCCTTGTGTCCACAATATCCCCAAGAGAAAATCCTGGGTAGACATTTCTTTTCAGCTGTGAAATAGCCAAAGGATATTCCTTCCCCCTTGCCCCTCATTTCTTAGGAACTTTGTATTCTCATTTAGATTGTTTCACCCTTAACCTGCAATGTTCATGGGGTAGATTTCAAATAGAGGCATTCGTACTTGCGGCTTTTTAACAAATTTGGTTGTGGGAACACTTTAGGAACTATGCTTTTGTCCCCAAAGCTTTAAGTTCTATTAAAACCAACTTGCCATCACCCCAAGGATTACCACGATTATGGCGTTGGAATAAGGCTGTGGTATCTTCTAACAACTTCTTATATAAGGTGCTAGATGACCTGCTGACTGGACAGCCAGACCTTTTTTCTCTTTGAAGGGTGGACTCCTTCCTTTGTTCCAGTCTTTGACAAATGAAACTGTTTCTCGCTATAGAGATGTTCCTTGGTCTAAGAAGGAACTTTCTTTTGTTGCTTGCACCTTTACTTCCCATCTTCAGACGCGCTTTCAAGATGATTTTGAAACCTAAGCTTATAATCCTCAAAGATTTGCTCGCCAATTTAGTTTTGACCAAGGTGTACTAGGACATCTCTCTACCCTAGCCCTTCCTACTATAGTAGCATCATTGGCTTTTAAGAGCAGCAATCTTATTAAGGTGTTGGTGTCTAGTTCTGAAGTTCCTTTTGCCTTTCCCTCCAGAACTAGATTACTTTCACCTAGGTTTAAAGCATGGTGGTCTGGCATTAAGGAACATGTTAGGAACTTTGGGGAGAGTGGGTCTCAACGCGTAGATATCTCACCGATCTTCCAAGGTGATTTGACTTTGAAACTCTCTACCAAAGCCAAACCTTCAGTCATCAAGAGAAAAGGGAAGAACGTCAAGGTTTCTGCTGTAAAGAAACCAAGAGTATGTACCTTCTCCTTTTGCTTTGTTTCTTTTGTAACGTTTTCCTTGATTAATGGCATATATGACTTTCCTTTATCCTTTCTCTTTTTGGACCTTTGACAGTTTAAAGAAGTTGTTCTTCAAACTGAAACCAAAGTGAAAGCCACTCTTTTGGCATAAGATGAATCTGTACAAGAAGTGGTTTCTAAGGAGGAAACAGAATCTAATGCTGAAAGGGGGGATTTGAATCGGGTGTATACCGACAATCCCCAAGAGAAAGAAGATTTCATAGAAGTCACTTCCAAAGATGAAGAACATGAAAGCACTAAGGCAGACTCCAATCCACTGATCTCATTTCTTTCTCCCCCTTTGAAAGCAATGTGTTTTAAGCTACTTTCAAAGTATCCTGAGATAGTAGGGGATACTAACAAGTGGACACTGTCTCTTAGGAGCTTTATGTTGAGGCGAGTTGGGTTTGTTGCATCCCAACTGCAATCTAAAGGTAAAGAGGACAATCTAACTCTTTCCTTTGATGAACTTCTTTCCACACTAGGTGATGTTGAAGGCATAGGTTTCAATTTCGGGTGGCTAAAGAGTCATGTCATCGCATTGAGAGACCTAAAGAAGGGAGGGCCCTTTATTCGTGCCTCCTTGTCCTTGCTTCACCAGTTAAGAGCTAACAGAATCTCTTGTATCAACAAAACAAAGGAGACAAGGTCAGCCATAGAGGAGCATAGCACTTCAATCACCTAGCTCCAAGAGTCCATTGTCAAGCTTCAAGAGGAATTTTCATCCAAGTAGGAAGCTAATTATGCCCTTCAGACTCAGCTAGAAGGTGTTTCAGCAGAACAAAGTTTTTTGGACAAAGAAATTGAGAAATTGGAAGGCGAGCTAGGCGCCCTAAGCCATCCAGATTTTTCTCTTGATAATATCAGTAATCTTACAGACATTATTTAATTTTCAAGTTTGTAATATTTTTATGGTCATAGGAGACCCAATTATTGTATTATAAACTCTGTTATGTTCTTATTCAGTTAGAATATTGAACTTTGTATGCATATCATGAACAGCAGAATATGAAGTAATTGAATGGAAAAGGGTCTTATTTATAATAATATAAACATTGTGGAAGCAGAAATTATCCGGTTACAAAACTAAGAATAGTCATTCTTGCATAGTACTTATTAAGGTGAGCTCCACTAATGGGGCTATATGCCTTTATACCTGCCTGATCTTTTAGCCAATAGTGTCCAGTTTGATGTGCATCTTCCACGATGTAGGGTCTTTCCCATTTTGGCAAAAACTTGTGTCTAACAGCTCTAGCCACACCTCGTACATGAGGGGCTGTTTTCCATACAAGTTCTCATACTTGAAACTTTCTTTCTTTAACTTGGCCTTCATGCCTTACCTTCACACTTGACTGGTAAAGGCGGTTATGAGAGGCAACATTGTCGCGTTTTTCCTCATACTTGAGGAAATATTTCATATTTGATGGAAAACTCATCCCAATGTCCCTGTCCTGGACCATTGCCTTCAATAAAGGTTTTTGCCAATCTTTAGAGAGGCATAAGCCGCCTTTGATCAAGCCAGGCTGTTTCTCTACCTGAAGTGTCTTCTTCTCCTTCTTCAATATAGATTTAGTGGCTAGGGTGGCTAGTGAATTAGCTAGCTTGTTCTCATTTTGGTTAACCACCTTTCATTCTGTGGAGGTGAAGTGTTTCATGAGCTCTTGCACTGTGGCCCTGTAAGCAACCAAGCTAGGATTCTTCACCCCATAGGTTCCCTCAACTTGCTTAATGACTAACTTGGAATCCCCAAATACTTTTAACTTTCTTATGTCAAGTCTCTTAGTAGCCTTTAATCCTGTCACTAGGGCTTCATATTCTGCTCCATTGTTTGAGCAGGGGAAATACAGGTTATAAGCAAACGTGTGCTTTTCCCCATTGACTTTAACATTACTCCTAATTCCCCCTCCCTAAGATGTAGATGAGCCATCAAAGTGCATAGACCATTCATTGTCTTTTGTCACCAAAACCTCCTGTTAGGGAAGTGAGAAATCACTGGTTGTTGGCCAGTAGATCAGCCACTGCTTGCCCCTTAATGGCAGATGGTCTTATGCATTCGATATCAGGACATGATGTCAGAATAGCCCATTAAGCCATTCTCCCCGACAATTGAAGGCGGGTTAAAAGATATTTCACAGGATTACTCTTTGTCACCAATTGTATGAGATGCCCTAGAAAGTACTGATTGAATTTTGACACAGCAAATGCCAAGGATAGACATACCTTTTCAGGTGTGGAGTACCTCAACTCTAGTCCTGTCATAAGCCTGCTAATATAATATACTGGCTTTTCCAATCCTCCTTGTTCCTGAGCTAGTAGATCCCCCAGTGACTACTTCGTGTTGGCTATGTATAATAAAAGAGGCTTGCCAGGTGATGGAGTAGCCATGGTACGAGGATCCTCTAAAATTGCTTATATTTCTGTGAATTCTTTCTCATATTGGTCACACCATACAAAGGTTACTTCTTTCTTGGTTTACTCGACCAAGGGTTTTAAGATCTCTCCTAGCCCTGGGATGAACCTTCTCAGGTAGGACACTTTTCCCATAAAGAGTCTTAGTTCTTTCAAAGTTGCTGGCGGGGTGAGTGCAGTTATTGCGTTGACTTTAGTGGGATCTGTTAGGATTAGTGCCCTTAAATCCTATTGTATGATGCTATGTATGATATTAAGTATGATATCATGTATGACTTAATATTGTGATTGATAAATTTATTTTATTATTATTTAAAATAATGGTAACATGAATATTCGGACATTATCATATAGTCCATGAGATGCATAGTATGTGATTTAGTCACAGAAAATATAAGTCACAAGTTCTTTGTAAACTCAGAATTTTAGTTCGTAGTCGGTGATGAAATTCGACATTTCATCTGTGAAGACTATAACATATTAACTAAGATGATTTTTCTTGATCATGGAAGTGAAGACTTCTAGTTGATATGTTGATATGTTTTAAGAGTTAAGAAATATTGAACTGGACCACTGTGAGATTTATTATTCTCCTAACGACTATCAAATGAATAATAAATCTCACGACTTATATTTACATGAACTCTTAATCCTAAGACAATAATGAACTTGATCATGAAGTGTAGGTTGCTTTGATATATCAGGAGTGAGATCTAAAGTATCGGTCAAAACCTCAGTATGTTGGGCAGCCACATTTAATGTTGATGGAACATATATTCTCAAGATGGAATTCATAATCTCTTAACGGAGATATAAAATATTCCTTTGAGATAAGTTTAATGGGTTCGGTTATTCAGAGAGTTAGGCCTAACCACTTTAGTAAGGACTTACTAAAGTATACATTTATGGAATTAGATTTCATAAATATATGATGAATAACATAAAAGGATTAAACCGGGTACTCAAGGATTAAGATGTAGTAATTTACAAAGTGGCAGACTACATTCATGACTCTCTATTACTATGTATATTTTAATGAAGGGGTTGCATGTATAATAAAGTCTTGGGATATAATTTATTAATAAGGCCTAGAGTGCAATTATATTCATATAGTTGTATTAAATATAATTAATGGTAACTTTAGACTTGTCAAGAGTTGACAGAAAAGCCCAAGGCCCATTGGTGCTAGAGTCTTATTTGTTCCCTTTTGGTCCCACTCCAAGCCACATACTAAAGCCCAATTAGAAAGGCCCAAAGGCTAGCACAATTAGATAATTAGTTATAAGGAAAGAAACATACAAAATTTTGTAAAAAAAAAAATTAAATAGTATGTATGTGAGTGTTAGACACTTTTTCATTCTTCCTTGAACAAATTCATAGAAACTGATTGAGCAACCACACTTCTTGGGCGTTAGTGGAATTGGAGTGAAGATTAAAAGTGTTCCCAAGTACTTCTGATCTTTGTTTTGAAATGCACCGCACCAAGGTACACTCTTTTAATTTTATATTCTGAAACTTACATAGTGCATGTTATCAATTGCAAATGAAGTAGATCCGTTAATTTTCTGTTGCGTATGTTTTATATGCGATACAAACATATTATTTTCCATCAAGATCTAGGTCAATCCCTCTCTAATGAACAAGGAATCCCAAAAACCTTCTTGAGGATACCCCAAAGGCACATTTCGAAGGGTTCATTCTCAAGTTTTACTCCTTGCATCTCTCAAAAACTTGTCTCAAATGCAACACACGTTCAACCAGGTTCTTTGCCTTTATCACCAGGTCATCAACATAGTCTTCCACCTACTTATGCAACATATCACCAAAGATCAAAGTCATGGTCCTCTGGTAGGTAGCACCAACGTTCTTCAATCCTAAAGGCATCATTTTTTAGTAGTAATTCCCAAAAGGGCGTCTTAAAGGTGGTTTTCTGGGCATCTGCTGGCTCCGTAAATATCTTATTATAACCACTGTAGCCATCCATAAAGGAGAAGCATTCGTGTCCAGCAGTTGCATCTACCAGAATGTCGACATTGGGCAGGGGAAACTCTTCTTTAGGACAAGCTCTATTGAGATTTCTAAAATCTACACAAATCTTTATCTGTCTGCCCTTCTTTTTTATAGGAACTATGTTGGCTAACCACTCTGGACATTTGATTTCTTCTATGAATCCTACCTTTAAAAGCTTGCTCACCTCAGCTTTAATCTTTTCCTCAACATCTAAGCGATATTTCCTTGCTAGCTATTTCAGAGGCTTTGCTTTAGGATCAACATTTAGCCTCTAAGTGACTAGCTTTAGATCTAATCCAGGCATCTCTTCATAGTCCCAAGCAAAGACGTCTTTATACTCCTTCAGCAGAGCTATCAGTTTTCTCTTTTCTCCTTCAGGTAAACCTTTACTTATCTTAACCATTCTTTCTCTTCCTTCCTCGTCAAGGTTGATCTCAACGAGCTCTTCTTAGACGTTCTTTCATAACATCATTCATGCACTCAAGGGCTTCCTTCATGGGTTCTTCAACTATGCATTCCCCTCTTGGCTGTTGAGTAAGACTAAAGGGGTTAGGCTCGCTATTCTCTTGACCCCCCTCCCTTGACTGTCAGAATTCATAGACCACCCTGCCATCAAGCTTGGTGGTCCTTCTGATCTTAGGAGGTCTCTCAAGCTCTACAACTTCTCCATCATCTTCTTCCTCCTGTCCTAAAACTGTGGCATTGAAAGGAAGGATCTTGTTCTCCTTCAAGTTCGAACTTTTGATACAAAGCTGCCTCTGCATAGTGGAGTTCTACTTTGTCATAAGGCATCCTAGTGGCCTCAATGGTCACAAACCTTCCTCTCTAGACGGCCTTCACACACTAATGATATGTGGAAGCCACTGCTTTATGTGTTTTAAGCCAAGAGTTGTCTAGAATAACATGGTACGAAGTATCACCATCCATCACATGCATAAGAGTACGTGCCCTAATGGGCCCCACCTTCAAATCTAAGGATGCATGTCCTAAAGTGCACTGCTGTAATGATCCTATCCTTGCCACTTGAAGTGGCTCTTGAATGGTTCTTTCTCTTGGAATACCTAAAGCATCCAATGTCGGGAGAGGCAGAATGTTGGTGGATGCACTAGTATCTACTAAGGCCCTCTTAATCTGGGAAGCTAACAAAAAAGTAGTAACATACAAGGGCCTTTCACCATCCACGGCCCTGTTGGCTAAATCTCTGGTAGAAAAGGTCACTAATTCCCTAATCTCTTGATATGACACCTGTAACACACTTTCCTCGGAGGTAACTGCTCCCTGGCTCCTTTCCACCACTCGAGTTAGGGCCTGAGCTACCTCTCTTCTAGCCAATGGCCTAAGTCCCATCCCTTTAAGAAAGGCATGAACTTTATCATCTTGATGGATTCTCAACGTCATCCCTTCATCCTACAATGGCGCAGGTGCAGCACTGCTACTGGCTATATTCTCAACCTCTTCTTTCATAGGGTCCTCACATCCTATTAAGAAAGTCATTGCCACCTCAGGTCTATGCATTCTTTGGTCTGCAGGCTTCCCATTCTTGATGACTAAATCACCCTTGGCCACCTTTTCATGGAATATGTTTCTTAGGGCATAACAGTCCATGGTATGGTGATCACTCCTTTTGTGATACCAATAGTAAAGCACACCTCGTTTTTCCTCCTCTGTTGGCTCACGTTTGCACTCAGGCAGGACCACCATGCTATCCTTCACCCAGGCTTCAAGGATACAGTATAGCTCTTCCACCAAGACAGAAAAGGGGTGAAGGATATCACTTCTCTCTCTCTCTTTTTGCCATTGGCGGCCTTCTTTGGCTCTTCTACCATAGCTACATCCATATTTTTGCTCTCCCGCTTCCATGGCTATCTAGGGGTACTTGTGGTTTATGAAGTTAAGCCTTTGGAAGGTTTCTTCACTGACATACTGGTCTTCCTAGATGCTTCTACCAATCTTGTAAAACTTGGGATCAGAAGATTCTTCAAGTAAGGACAATATTCATATAGCATGCCAGCAATGTAGATGTCCACCAATATTTCTTCCTCTATAGGATCATAGCACATTAAAGAGAGGTCCCTATGCCTACGAAAGTAGTCTAGTAACCCCTCGGATATCCTTTGCCTTTCTTGTTGTAGGTCTGATAGAGTGAGCTTTTCATCCAAGGCATAGAAATTCTTCATGAACTTGGTAGCCATATCATTCCAGCTCAAAACTGACCCTGACAAAAGGCTGGCGTACCAAGTAAAGGCTCGACCTTCTAGGGATTTAGAGAATTCCCTAAGTCTCAACTCATGGTCATGAGAGTAAGCCGTCAAGGCATCCACATACCTCCTAATATGCTCCTTAGCATTCCCAATCATGTCATCATACTTAGGGAATACAGGAGGTGTGTAGTTGGAAGGATAAGGCTTCCTGGCCAATTCTTTAGGGTAAGGAGACCTCATATCGATGAAAGCAGAACTCTCTACTTTACTAGCCTTAAGCAAAATGGCCACGATATCCTCCCTGGTCAAGTAAGGAAATGCTTGGGGTCCTTTAGGTTGTAGGGGCGGAACATGGTTTAACCTTTTGGTGTCTCCCTGAGGTCCTTGGCCTCCCTGTAGGGTCTGAGGGGTAGTTGTCCTTTAGCATAAGGACTAGAGCTCTTCCTACATAGAGGCCTGAGAACGTTGAAGATTCTCAATGGCTGCCATGAGGTCCCTGTTACCGGGCTGTCTGACCTCTTCAGATGATTCTGTGCCCTTTAGTCTGCATAGAGACATGGTTTGCATTTACTTTTGCTTGCAAGTTTTCTCCTGAACCAGCCTAAGCACCTACAATTTTCTTTCTTGGAGGCATCAAATGGCCAAATAGAAAGCTTACCTAGTGTATGTGCAAGTTAGATTTTGAACTTGTATGAAAAGTGAATAAGCTATCTAACAGTACATTTTAATGAAAAAACTCAAAAGTGATAAAAATGAAAGCTTTAACAACATAAAGTCGAGAGAAAAAGAAAGCATTGCAGGGAAAGTAAAGAAAGTAAAGAATGTACATGGAAAACCCTTAAGAAGGGATGAAAAACCATGGGTGAGCACGGGGGAATGTCCCTTACTCTTTCAAGCTCTCTATTATGTGAAAAATGGAAGTTTTTCCTTCTACAATGATGGCATTCTTCCTAAAAGAGAGGCATTTTCTCTACCTCACTTCCTTACAAACTTTCTACTCTTTTATCTAAGGTTCTCTCATAGTTCTTCCCCTAATGGTCCAACAATATGTTCCTCTTGTAGTCCAAGGAATGCTACCAAGTACAAAAGACAAGTGTTAAACTACAATTCCTCCATTTGAATCCTAATACAACTATTGTACTATGTAATGGCTAGAGGAGAGAGAATGAGCATGCTAAAGTCAGGGTAGTGGCATGGAAGGTGACCCTGCCACTACGTGGGGAGCAATCCTTGGACAAGGAAAGGGACATCAGGAGCATTAAGAGTGATACATGTGTCCTTAATAGTAGTCCAACACAAGCCCAGCCAATAAAAGGATGTTTCATAGCCTCTGACCATAGGGGGTCACTATCTCCCTTTTGTGAGTGCTGGGTGTCCATGTTAGGTGCAAATCACACTCTTCCCCAAGATGGTCACGCCATTGGCACGGACCAAAGATCCTTTACTTCAACCAACGTTCCCTCCCCTTTGCTCACAGTCATTCCACGTGTAGGGTCCAGATCCAGCCATGTCAGCACTCTCACGTGCCTTGGCTGGTGTACTGTACACCTAGCAACACTAAACGAAGTCATTAAAAAATCAAAGGCATTTATTGAGAGAGAGATAATGACAAGGTATAAAGCCTCTGATATATATATATATATATATATATATATATATATATTGGTAATAAGGAAATAACATTAAAAGCTGAAGAGAAGCAAGCATCTTAGGACAATGCCTATTAAGGTACAACCCAGAAAAATCAAAAGAAAGACAGTTCTCTAAGTCCGTAGGAGGACTATCATACATAATAACGCCTAAGGGTTGGTGAGTTCTCGTTTTTGCAAGGTGATCCGCACATTTGTTCACTTCTCGGATGTAGTGGCTAAACCGAGTTTGGGGGATGCTGGTAGCTAGGTGCCTACAGTCATTGACAATAGAAGAAATGACAGCATTAGGTTGGTTGGGATTAGATATCACATCAATAATAGCTTTGGCATCTAGTTCCATGATCACAGCAGGAAAATTTCTGTTAAGGCAAATAGTAAGGCCATCTCACACAGCCCATTATTCAGTCCTATAGCAAGATATGATGCCAATACGATGAGAGAAGCTAAGGATCCAGTTCCCATCTTCATCTTGAACCACTCCTTCCCCTCCCGCTACTCCCGGGTTACCAAGGGAAGATCCATGCGAATTCGTTTTCCTTTCAATCTTGTTGAACTATAGTGACAAGAGTCAAGTACGATGGTGGAATCTAATGTAAAAAACTTGACTCCACAATTTAGTTTGAATGCATGACAACACTAAGGTAGGTTATAACGCCCTAGCAAAGATCGGACACACTAGCTAGCCTAATTTGGGATAGGAAATAATTAGGGTTCTTGGCCCTCTTTAGGGTAGGAGTGAGGTATTTTGATTAAGGAATGACATGATGATGAGGATTGTAGTTTGGAGGGATTTTGAAAACGATGAATAAGCACACAGGGAGACCATTAATGTAGGCAAACCTTTTTAAGAAGAAATTGGCTTGTTGCCATTCATGAGACCTTGAGTCCCGCAACAACTATTCTATTAAAGGATCTATTATAGTTTATCAAATGTATCATTAGATATTCTTGGCACGTCTTGGCATTTTTATAACTAACCAATACCTATGGAATTTTCTTCAACAACTTGTTATAGAAGAAAGCCAAGCCTAAATTTTACAAAATATAAGTACAAACTATTGCAGTTAAAAGCATGCAAGTGCTAATACACTACATAAGGTTAGCTTAAAAAAAACCTGTTGGTTGGTTAATCTTCTAATAATAAAATGATTATTTGATGCAAAAATAAAATCTCTAATAACATAAGCAAATGCTTGAATGCATTTTGGTAGTAAAGGGTTTATACGCGAGTCTTTTGGCTCAATATTGCTAAAATATGAGTCCCTAAGAGTGAAGAGAAAAATAATTAACATGCCCAATAGTGTTTAGGAACCAAATTGGTTAGTTTGAAATATTGTGCACTTGATTGACATTAACTCAAATCTCAAGGTAAGTTAACGGTATTTGCCTTCAATTATTATTGGCTTTTATGTATATGTAGTTGATTTTGGTCTTTGAAGTTTAAGGGGGAAAATAAAATTTAGGTTAATTACATATTCATATTATATGATTCTTGATAATTTTATTTGTTGCAAATGCTAATATGAGGGCAAGGTTTAAAACAAATGGATTGTTAAAAAAACTGTGAAATAGATAGGTTTGAGGTTTTGAGATTGAATCAAGTTTACTATGATGATATAATAATTAATTTAGTATTAAATAAATACAAAAAATAGAATAAATTTGTAAAATTTACTAACATTGATTAAAAAAAATTATCCACTAAAATTTATATAATTTGAAAATATATCTCATGAGTTAAACAAGAAAATATAATATATTTAATTCCTTAAGTACATGGCATGCTTGCATAAACAAACAAATAATTTCAAATTTTTGAAAAAGGATTATAATGAGCGAAGACTAATTACAAAAAAAAAAAAAAAAAATTGATGTTCAAAATTCAAATCCACCATGCCCTGTTGGCTTTACTATTGATTTAAAGAAGAGGGAAATACTTATACTTCTTTATTAAATATCTAATCATTCTTAAAGAATAAATATTTTTAGCTTCCAAAACATGTATCAAATGTGGTACAATCTAGCGATTTGTTCTTAAATAAAAGCTTAGGTTACGTTTAGTAACAATTTTTGTTTTTTATTTTCAAAAACTTGTTTTTGGGAATTTAAAAAAAAAAATTCTTGTATTTTTTAAATCAAAACATGTTTGGTTAGTTGAAATAAAAATAAAAATAAAAAGTTTTCTGAAGAAAAAAATTGAAAATTTGTTTGGTAATTTTGATGATGCTAAAACAAGATTATATACTTCTTACAAAAGGCAAATGGAAATTATTATCCAAATATAAAATGAAGCACGCAGGGTGATTAAAAATTTCGAAAGAAGCTATATGTTATATAGTCTATAGACTCTATACTCTGTGCACAAAGCTATATGGTATCAATTTTAGATTGCGAAATAATTAGCAATCTACCATCTTTTTAAAACTCGAGTTTGTAAAACTTGAGTTTACTGAGTAACTCAAATTTCAGGAACTCAAGTACCATAAAAATAGCCATCGTGGCACACGCTGAGGTGGATTTTTTTAATTAAAAAATGCCACTTGGAACTCGAGTTCCTTGTAAACAAAACTCGACCTCTTTAAGCTCGAGTTATTTAAAAATTAAAACATGGAACTTGAATCTTAATTTTTATTGATACTCGAGTTTGTAAAACTCGAGTACTGTGTATGATAAAAGTTCATAACATGCATGGCACTCACTCTGATATATAGTTGTTGAGGCCCATTTTTTTTTTTTTTTTTTTGACAAATGGCCCAACAGCAAAAGTAGCCCAACAATAGGGAAAGATGAGAGGGAAAGGAAGTGGAAAGAGGTAATTAGCCAAATAGGCTAACGTGATAGAAATGATAGCCAACAAGCCCATAGGCACAACAGGAGGTAAAAGCAAACCAAATGGGTTGTGGAAGCCCAAAGAAAGAGGTAATTAGCCTAATGGGCCAACATGGCAGGAACGACAGCCAACAAGCCTATAGGTACAACAAGAGGTAAAAGTAAGGTAAATGGGCCGTGAAAGCCCTAGGAAAGAGGTAATTAGCTCAATGGACCAACGTGGTAGGAATGATAGCCAGCAGGCCCATGGACATAATAAGAGGTAAAAAATAAAGTAAATGGGCCGTGGAAGCCTAAGGAAAGAGGTAATGAGCCCAATGGGCCAACATAGTAGGAATGACAACAAGCAGGTCCATGAACACAGCAAGAAAAGAAGCAATAGGAGTAGAAGCCCAACGTGCTGGATGGATAGGGACTTTTGCCAAGAATATGTCCAAGCCCATGAGGAAATAAGAGAAGGTAGTACAAGCCCGAGAGCCCATGCCCTTCATGCCGTGGAGGATAAGCATGAACACAAAGATACGTAACAGAACGAGACATGGCAAGAATGACAAAAATGGTGTGGGAATAAAAGAAGATTGATGCAGAGGGTAGTGGAATTCACATATAAGGGCCGGAACACCACCTACTTGTATCTAGCCAATATAGGAGAGGTGGGCCCTAGGTCAAGGGACTCAGAGGGTGTGGTTTGGTGGTAGGGGGAAAAGGAGTCTATTTTGGGGTTCATGCCGAGGCCTCTTTTGGAAAAAATGCCTTGCTAGGATGGCATTTCACCTAAAAGAGGCAAGCAAAGGACTTGGACCACCTGATACATGCCATAGAGGTAGGTAGATAGAGAGAGCCCTCAATCCTTATCCAATCGAGCAAGTTAGAAAGGGTGAGAGGGAGAAACAAAACAATGGAATTTGTCTTGGAATGGGGAGTGGTGAAGCAAACACACTCTAGGCAGAGGTAGTGGCTGGGCAACCAACGGGTTAGTGGGTGATCCTGAAGGGATGTCTACAGAAAGCCAAAAATGGTTGGGGAAGCCTTAGAAACAAAGGGAGAAATCCCATAGAATCAAGCAATATAAAAAGGGGAGAGGTGGCCATAAAAAAAAAAAAAAAAAAAAAAAAAAAAAAAAAAAAAAAAAGAAGAGGAACCCACGGAGTGGATAGCAAGAAACTAAGAGCAATAGGATCTAAGAAAGGAAGAAGGTGGTAAAAAAAGAAAGAGAGAAAACACGGCAGAAATAGGGGCATGCATCAATAGACCATCTTTTCTCTCCTCTGGGATTATATAAATCATAATCCAAAACTATTTAAGCCCTTTCTCCAGCACAAGCAACTTCAATGGCAGAAACTTATAATAAGGTTATCCATGTTGGGGTTTGGTTCCCTTTTTGGACCTGTTCTTGCGGAAAGACTAGACCTAGGATTGGGAGAGTGAACTAAGGTTATTACACTTGTCTAGAGTTGTTGTCATTGTCCTACCGTGGCTTCTTTTAACTTGTTTGAGATTTACGTTACCATTTGTTCGACCGCAGTGATTCATGCTACCAGTTGTTCTGCTATATGACCTTTATATTTATTTATTTATGTTTGATGTATCAGTTACCCTGTTATAGTCTTTTATTATTATTATTATTATTATTATTATTATTATTATTATTATTATTATTATTATATTTGTTGTATTAGTTGTTCTACTGCAAGATTGATTATTATTTTGTTGTACCAGTTGCCTGTGGTGACATCATTTGATATACCTACTGTATCGTTTGTTTTGCTGTGGTATTTTTTTGTTATGTTTGTTGTTTCAATTATTCTGCTGTGATGTCACCTGATGTGTTCGCAAGGGCGTCCAGCTTGCTGTAGCGTTCTCCACCCTGTCTAAGCATTGGGCATACCTGGCTTGTGCACAAGCTAGCTTGTAGTATAATCCCACCAAGCCAATCCCAACTCCTTTACCCATTAGTTCATAGGCCTTGGTGTAGCAGAACGGGTTTTGGCCTATTGACACAAAAAGGCCCCTACATTAAATTGGCGACTCCACTAGGGAGTTACGAAATAGACAAGGAATGACAGGAAAACCCTCGCGAGCCATGCCCCCAAGATCCAAGATAATGTGGAACATGAGCACTATATCATTGCAAGCAGAGTTTTGGCCAGCTACCCCACGCTAGCCCAACCAAGCGAAAGGTGTCGTTGGTAAGAAGGCTAAGCCACAATAGCAGCAACGAAATCTAGGAGACAATGCCAACCTTTTCATTAAGATGATGCAATCAATGTAACATACCTAAAAACAGCTGGTAGAGAAAATTCGTTAGCTAAAGGTTAATAAGACTAAAGAAAAGGGTAGTCAGCACGACCCTGAAAATGTAGCTAACAAAAAGGAAACTCTGGTGGGTGGATGCCTACAAAACATAGAACAACACTTCATCATGATGGCGAACCTTGCGGCGTTGTTGGAACGAGAGAAGGCTAAAGCGCCAAGGAAAGATTCTACTCAAGGAGACCACCATACCCTATGAGGTCGCTCAGCAAGCCATACCCTGATAAATACTAGCCACCAACTTTCTCGCAATTTGATGGCAGAAAAGGAAGCGCCATTAGTCACGTGAGCATATTTTTAGACACCATGGGACTATTTGTAGGAGACGAGGACCTGTGTTTACGTGAATTTTCAAAATCCTTGTGTGGCTGTGCTTACACATGGTATACTAGCTTAAAGCCAGGGTCCATCCCTACCTGGGATGATATGGTGGATGTTTTTTGCAGTAGATACTTTCACTGAGAGGAAACTGTGACACTTGTAACCTTGCAAGGCACAAAGTAGAGGAATGGTGAAGATCTCATGGAATACATCAAGAGGTTCAAGGACATAGCTCTTGATTGCAATGACCAATATGAAGAAAGAACGCTAGTGGAGATTTGTAGGGGAAACATGATCATGGAGTACTGAGCTGTTCTCGAAAATTTGGAGATTTCACAGTTTACTCAATTATTGTAGAAGGCCAAAAAGACAGCCTAGTCAGTCAAGCCTAACTTGGAAAAGCCAAACGATTGAAAGTCCACCCTATAGGCTATGAAAGTATCCATAAGCAAGAAAAGAAAGAGGCTAGATGGAAAGGAGTACAAGATCCCTCCACCCATACCATGTACACTAAAAGAGTTAGATACAATTTTAGATAAATGTATCGCAAACGGGGTCTTCAAGCCCAACCACGTTTCTAGAGAGCCCATTAAAGACAAGTGAAAAGACTTGCATTTCTATCGATTACATAACTATGTGCCAAACGCTACCGCAGAATGTTGGGGGCTCTACAGAGTGCTCCACCGCATAATCAAGGAAGGGACCCTCGAGTTGCCCTAGCCAGAAGTTCAAAAAACCCACTCCCTAATCACAAGGGAAAAGGGAGTAGCAGTAATAGTTATTTGCGTTGACCTAGGCGATGAGGGAAAGGAAGGCCCTCGTTGCCGACGGTAGCCATCATAACCTTGCAAATGAGTTCCCAATTCAAAAATCTATTTGACTAGCTGGAGTTTACTGCTAATGAGAGAAGAATGGCAACGGAGGCCTTGGTAAGCATCGCTTCGGAAGCGGGGATTGAGTGCCTCACTGTAGAAACTCGGTCTAACCAAGCCTTCCTCAAATATACCAATGAAATCATTTTTAGTGATGAGGACATGGAGGTGAGATACTCGGATCACAGGAGATTGCTTTGTTTGGTAGCCTCGATAAATCAAATTCCAATCAAACGAGCCTTAGTGGATACGGGCACTTTAGTAAACCTTATACCACACAGCACATTACAAGCAGTAGGAATACTGGAAAACAAGATTTTAGGACACCCAAAGGAAGTAACAGGATTCAGAGGAAGGGGCAGATATACAACGGAATACATACAGCTTTGGCTAAAAGTAGACCCTATAGCCTCTCTGACTCGCTTCCATGTAGTAAACACGGAGGTCTTGTATCACGTATTGTTGGGACGGTCATGGTTGCACAAGCATTGCCTCATCCCATCAACGTACCATCAGTGTGTGAAGGGGAGACTCAATGTCAGAAGAATCTGAATTGTAGTAAACCTGTCTCCCTTCGAGCAAGCGGAAGCCCATCTTTTGGAGACCATGTTTTATGACGAATGGGCTCTGTCAGGAGAGAGTTCGATGTCCAAACCGTCGAGCACCTTCATGCCTAGGTGAGAGGATGTTGAAAATGACCTGGAGCCTGATTTGAGGGAGTTGCTAGACCAAAAAAGGAAAAGGAAAAGGAAAGAGGTGCTAACCACAGAATATGACAGTTTGCCGTGCTGTGTTAGGGTTAAAACACCTGATGGCAGAATAATGTACAAGTTATAAAGTTGCACGAGTCCCACTTGTAGTATGCAAGAATGTCCCAAAGGAAGGCCCCAGCAGAGGACCCTAATATGCTGCATGGCCCAAGGGGATTCAAAGGGAAAGAATGACAAGGAAGTAGAGGAGAAGACAGTAGCACGAGAGGAAACACAAGTGATGGCTAAAGAAAAGTTAAAAAAGATAGACTTAAGCACGAGCCCACAGAAACCAAGACCCATTTCAATCAATTCAAAATTGGCAGACGAAGAAGATTGGACTTGATTTAGTTGCTAAGAAAGTTCAAGGACATATTTGCATGGGAGTACAGTGAAATGTCTGGGCTAGACCTAAGCCGTCGTACATGTACTCAATGTAAAGCCTAGGACCTTGCTAGTGGCCTAGTCGACCAGGGTGTTCCATACCGACATAAAGGCACATATAATACAGGAGGTGTAAAAGTTGCTTGCGGCAAGATTCATCAAGCCAATCCAACACCTAATGTGGCTGTCCAATATTGTACTTGTCAAGAAAAAGAGTGGGAAAATCAAATGTTGCGTAGATTTTAGAAATCTTAACCAAGCATGCCCTAAGCACAAATTCCCCCTGTCAAAAATGGAACTATTAATAGATTTTGTCGCTAAACAAGCCATGTTCTCTTTCATGGATAGGTTCAGTGGCTAAAACCAAATCCAAATGGCACCCAGGGACGTGGATAAGACTACTTTTAGAACCCCCATCGGGAATTTCTGTTACACGGTGATGCCCTTTAGGTTAAGAAATGCAGGCGCGACTTACCAACACACCATGACTGCAATCTTCCACGACATGATGCATCGTGAAATGGAGGATTCTGTAGACAACATTGTAGTAAAGTCAAGGAAGTGTGAGGATCATGTCAAAGTACTGAAAAAAGTGTTTGAGTGATGCAAGCTCTTTAAGATAAGAATGAATCCGTTAAAGTGTGCCTTTGGAGTTTCTACCGGGAAGTTTTTAGGGTTCTTGGTCCACAGTAAAGGAATAGATGTTGACCTAGCAAAAGCTATAGGGATAGTGACCATGAAGCCACCAGCCACTATCAAAGAATTGAAGAGCTTTTTGGGCAAGGTCTCCTACATCGGAAGGTTCATATCTGGCCTAGCTTTGATTACCTTCGCCTTTGTGAAGTTGCTGAAGAAATGGAAAATTTTTGAATGGGGGAACGAACAACAAAATGCTTTCCAAAAGCTATAGCAGATTATGATGAAATTACCCACGGTGTAGGCCCCAGTTTGCAGAAAACCACTATTGCTCTTCTTAGTCTCAAGCCCAGCAACCATAAGGGCATTGATAGCCCAAGAGGATGGAGGGGGCATTGAATAGCCAATGTACTACATTTGTCGTGCTTTAAAAGATGCTGAGACGTGCTATCCCCGAGCAAAAAGTGTATGCTTGCAATGGTCTATTCATTACAAAGGGTATGTCGTTACTTCCTAGCCTACGAATTGCATCTTATGACAAAGTCCCACGCGATCAAAGCACTTTTACGACAACCCATTCTATTCGACAGAATATCACAATGGCTGTTGTAATTATCACAATATGACTTGAATGTGGCAAAATTTGTGAAGAAATGCCATGGCTACCAGGTGCAAGCCAATTTAATCCACACCTATCTACAGAGCCTGCAGAGCATGGTTACTCCATGGCCCTTTCACACATGGGGGCTTAATTTGGTGAGACCAGTCAATCCCCCCTCCAACAGGTACATTTGGATCCTCGTGGCCACGGAATATTTTACTATGTAGGTGGAGGCTGTGCCACTTCGTAAAGCCATTGGAGGAGTCGTGGCAAACTTTATCAAGGAAAACATAATTGCAAGGTTTAGAGTACCCCATAGGATTATAAAAGGCAATGGCACGCCTTTTGTAAACAGGGAGTTTAGGAAAATGTTGGAGCATTATCAGGTAAAGCACTATCATTCATCACCGTATTACCCACAGGGGAATGGGCAAGCTGAATCAATGAACAAGACCCTCATCAAGATCATCAATAAAATGAGCCAAGAGTATAGTGGAGGCTGGGTCACACACTTGGCAGATGTGTTATGGGCTTACCGAAGCTCACCTAAGTCTGCCCAGCATAATTGATGATACCCTCCTAGAGGATCCTGTAGATGCAAAAGAAAGAAAAGGAAAAGGAAGTCTTCGCGGCAGTGGAATTGATGATACCTTCCTTGAGGATTTGGAAGGACTAGATGAAAGAAAGGAAGAAGCCCAAGAATGTAGCTGCAGATATAGGCAGAAAATGACTAAAGCTTATGACAGAACTATAAAAGAAAAGGTATTTGCAGAGGGTCAACTGGTGCTAAGGAAAGCAGACCATGTTAGAAGAGGATTGGCAAGACCATTTAAGTTCTTGTCAAAGTGGGAAGGACCCTTAGTGATAAGGGAGGCTAATGCAAGTGGATATTATTGCTTAGCATAGATGAACAAAAAAGATCTTGTAGACCCCATCAATGGTAAATGGCTTAAGCGTTTTTACACCTAAGGAAGTACTATGTAGTTTCTTTTTTCTTATTTCTCTCTTTTGTATTTTCATGAAGTGACCACCCTTGCAAGGGATGCTGTGTCACAAAAAAGCAATTTGGCTTTTCCTTCTTTTGTAATCATGTTGAAAGAAAAAGGGCAGAAAGTAATGAAAACGATGCATGAGGTATCAACAGAAATACGTGGTATTATAAAGCATGATAAGCGTTGTAGCAGATGTAGTAGTAATAGGTTACAAACCAAAAGTGTAAGTCATATTGGACTTATCAAAATAGTTATAAGTGCTAAGCAAAATGAGTGTATCGCAAAAAGAAAAAAAAAAAGAGAGAGAAAAAAAGTTACAAAATAATAACAAGTAGCTAAGTACATAATCAAAAGCCAGTAATAACGGTCTTGTCTTAGAAGCGGTCAAGGGTAGCCACACCAAAGAGGAAACACTCACAGCGAGCCTTGAAGTCTACTGTCTCCTTCTTCAAACTCTCGATACGGGTGTTAATAGCAGTAACCACAGGCTGAACCTTCTACCTAAACAAGACTCGGGCAATCTCTCGCAAATGCTCTAATAGGAACCCCACGTCAAAGTCAACACAGATTAGCTCCTAAACTGTAGCCCTACACTATAGAATCCTTTCAACAGAAACTGTGTCGACGAAGTTATGCTCGATGTCATTCATTACACACCCGAGCAACTTGAGAAAATGCTCCCTAACAGAACAGCTAAAAGGAAACCTCTGCATGAAGTCTCCATGGCTATGCTAAACCTCCTCCATGTGCTCTAAACAATCCTCGGGTAATTGATATCCATAGAAGTCCACGTAGGGAGGCCTAGTGCCCAAGAAGTCTGTTGGATCAAGATCTTTCCTCTCCACCTACTCGAAGTGAGTGAAGAAGGCAGTGGCTTCATCCATAGGGTTGGGGACAGTGGCAAAATTGCTCCTAGTCTCAAATGCAGCACTTGAGATCCTCTCAACAGGCAATGGACCTAGGAACAAGCGTTGCATAAGCCTTGGGCCAGGAAACAAAGAAAAGAAATGGTAATGGAAATAGGAAAGAAAAGAGGGAATTACTAGGATTGACATGAATAGGGGTTGTGGGGTCCGTAGAAACTCTGCAACCTTGGGCTTCTTAAGGGAATCTGTGACTGCATAACGAGATACCATGCAAGGCAAGATCGAAGATGCACAATAAAGATCGAAGATGCACAATAAAGATCGAAGGTGCATACCTATGGGTGGAGACAATAAAGAATGATGGTGCATACCCATGGCCTCGGTGTCAAGCTTATCATCAGAATCAGAAACCCTCATCTTCATGACTGGCTCATCATCAGAGTCCTCAAGGACCTCCTCGAATCCCTCATTGGAGGATAACTCAACATCGGGCACCTATGTGGTAGAGAAAGGGATGGAAGACAGAGTGACAACCAACAAAGACCCACCCATAACTACCTGAGAAATGGCTAAAAAAGGATCGCTGGGAGAAATAACCGGCGGAAGGGTGACAGGAGAAGCTTTCTCGGTCTAGGTCATCGCAGGATGAACAACTCCCTTTGGAGGAGTGGAAAGCTCAGCAGAAATAGGGGCGGACTCTTCAATGACTTTCCCCTCAATAGGGGGACTCTCCTCAGTAGGAACTAGCCTCGATGGAGGAATTGGAGCCTTAACAGGGGTACTCTCCTCGGCAAGAACTAGCCCTGATAAAGGAACTGGAGCCTCAGTAGGAATCTCCTTGGTAGTAATAACCGTTGCAAAAGCCATGGCCTCGGTAACAACGTCAGCACCGTCGAAGAAGCTTTTCATGTGAATGTCAGTTGCAGCAGAAATCTTCTCCTTCTCAGGAAGAGTATCCTCGGTAGAAGCCATGCTAGTACCAGCACTGGCTTTAATAGGAGCCTCCTCAATCATGGGGTGGTAAACAGAAATGGGCACGGTATCAATCTGAAGAAAAAAAATGATGAAATAAAGAGGAGGGTGATTGAGCCAAAGAATGTGATAAACATATGCATAAATGAGGAAAGTAAGGTAGGGAAAGAAATATACCTCAGCCTTGGGCTCAGAAAAGCACACCAAATAATAAAAATGAAGAGAATAAAACAATTAGAGATAACATACTCTCCTACTGGTAACGGCAAATCAGGCTAGGGAAGATGTCTTCCTCTTGCTACCACGGGTCTTGCTAGAAGGAGGGGCATCTGAAGGTTGCCTTGGCATGGGAGGCCTAGACTTGGTCGCAACAGATCTCCTAGCAGAACAGGCTCTAGCAGAAGGAGAAGGCCTCCATTGTAAGGAACTATATCTGAACAAACCTCGGAAACATATGCACCCTTCTTGGTAGGCTTAGGTTTGGCAGACCTAAAGGCCAAGCCTTTCTTTGTTAATGCAGGAAGATTCACCACATTCACTGTCTTTTCCCAACCACGGGGAAACTAGCCTGCGTACAAGAACCATTCTTGCTCTTTCTCTTGCCACTTGAATATAGCAAACCTATTTTGCTTCTTGTCATAGGCAATCACAGATTTGGTAGGGGGAAGTAGTCGAGGGTTTGAAGAGATTATGGCATGCAAACTATTAGGAGGAACGAGGGAGAACCCGCGACTACCAAATAGTTCCTTATTGAAGGAAGTCATAACAGCATGCCAATAGGCATGCATAGGGGCAATACAAAGACCCACCCTTTGGGAACTGAGAATGGTGATCGCGGTGAAGAGCTTACTCCAAAACTCGAAGGCATGTGGGCACAAGAAGGGGTGGACTGAAGTAGTGGTGTTTAGAAGTAGAGTGAAATCAACAAACATATCCTAGTCAAGTCCAAATTGCCTCATCACTTCTAGGCAAAGTAGTGCACATACCGAAGCCCCTTGTCAGCCAAATAAAACAGCTAAATAAGTGATCCCCCTCTTGTTATATGCCACCAATGAAGTGGTCGTGCTAGCAATACCCATAAAAGGGCCCATCACGGAACCAGCACAAGTGTACCTAACACTGAAGTCCCTATAAGCCCTCCAAGAGAAGCCCATTCCTTTATCAAAAAACTCCACAATAGAATGACCTAAAGGCTTCAGCCCAACCCAGTGGTATGCCAACAGAAACTCAGTGACAAAACCCGCCCACAAAAGTTTGTAATCACCCCTGGACAAGATTGGAACTTCTCCTTGGCATATCAAATTGGTTTACACTTAGGCAAATCCCTAGCACAATGCTCCCAAAAAAAGTGCTGTAGGATGGTACTATGAATGGATAAAGTAACTATATGGCAGGAACCTACTTATCTCTCATCACTTAGTAGAATATCCAACTGAAGATACAAATGACCCAAAAACAAAGGAGCTAATGGTAGACTCACTCCAGCAGAAATCTTTATGGCTAACTAAAAGTAAATAGGCATCTGTTGGGGTTTATGCCCTAAAATTCAATTTATTGGCATGTCATAAATAATTAAATTGTTTAATTATATGAGACTATTTATAAATGAACTAATAGGACATTATCATAGTCCATGAGATGCATAGTATGCGATTTATGTGAAAAGTCACAGAAGATATAAAATGCAAGTTCTTTGTAAACTCAAAATGTAGTTCGTAGTCGATGATGAAATTGGGTGTTTCATCTGCAAAGACTATAACATATCAACTAAGATGATTTGTCTTGATCATGGAAATGGAGATTTCTATTTGGTATGTTGATATGTTTTAAGAGTTAAGACATATTGAACTAAACCGCTGTGAGATTTATTATTCTTCTAACGACTGTCAAATGAATAATAAATCTCACGACTTCTATTTACATCAACTCTAAATCCTGAGAGAATAATGGACCTGATCATGAGATGTAGGTTGCTTAGATATATCAGGAGTGAGATCTATAAGTTACGGTCAAAACCTTAGTATGTTGGGCAGCCACATTTAGTGTTGATGGAACATATATTCTCAAAATGGAATTCATAATCTCTTAACGGAGATATAAAATATTCCCTTGAGATAAGTTTAATGGGTTTGGTTATTCAGAGAGTTGGGCCCAACCACTTTAGTAAGGAGTTACTAAAGTATATATTTCTGGAATTGGATTTCATAAATATATGATGAATAACATTTAGGATTAAACCGGGTACTCAAGGATTAAGATGTAGTAATCTTCAAAGTGGCAGTCTATATTCATGACTTTGTATTACTACGAATATTTTAATGAAGGGGTTGCATGTATAATAAAGTCTTGGGATATAATTTATTAATAAGGCCTAGAGTGCAATTATATTCATATAGTGGTATTAAATATAATTAATGATAACTTTGGATTTGTCAAGAGTTGACAGAAAAGCCCAAGGCCCATTGGAGCTAGAGTCTTATTTGTTCCCTTTTGGTCCCACTCTAAGCCACACACTAGAGCCCAATTGGAATGGCCCAAAAGGCTAGCCCAATTAGATAATCAGTTGTATATGAGGAGAGAAACATACAGAATTTTAAGAGGTTCTTTTGATAAGTGCTTTTTCATATAAGTCTTTTTCATGAGGCTTTCATAAGTGTTTTTCATCAAGATTACACAAGGATTGAAATGGTTTGTATGTGAGTGTTGGACACTCTCTTTTTCTCTCCTTGGAAACTGATTGAGAGACCACACATCTTGGGCATTAAGTGGAATTGGAGTGAAGATTAAAAGTCTTCTCAAGAACTTCTGATCTTTGGTTTTGAATTTCATTGCACCAAGGTACGCTTTCTTGTTCTTGAATTCTGAAACTTACATAGTGCATGTTATCAATTACAAATGAAGTAAATCCGTTAATTTTCCGCTGCGTATGTTTTGTATGTGATACAAACATGTTATTTTTCCCAATAGCATCACCGCGTAATGTGGATGGGAACCAAAGACAAACTTACAAAGCCAAAATATAATGAAGGCAGCATGGCAAGCTGCAGTGGAAGCTTTCAAGAAAGCCCCAATCCAGTTGGAAAGCTTCGTGTTCCCACCGTTAAGCCCTTTTCTCAACTCTACCCCTAAGGCCTCCTCCTCAGCAAAAAGTTAGATATCAAAGGGATCAACATCGCCGAGAATGGGATGTAGAAATTGATTGGCTACATCCTCCGAAGGCACGGTGATCTTACCACAAGAGAGAGAAGGTGTGAGTGGCACTACACCACCAGCGGACCAAATGGCAGAGGTTAAACAAATTGGGGTAATGGGACAAACACCAAAAGGAAACGATGGCCTTCAATGCGCGACCTATTCAAGCGCACCCATAAAACCTGTATGAGAAAGCTCTTTGTCCACCCACTCCTTCCATCCCAATGATGTACCCAACCCAAATTCGAAGAGGATGGGTATGGGTAAAACATTTCCCTGGCGAATAGCAAGATTGGGGATGGAGGAAGCCAACCTAAGAAATGTCAAAATCACGTCATTCTATGGACAGCCAAACACGGCCCGGCGGAAGAGGTGAGTAGTCACTGGGCACCACCAAAAAATGTGAGTAAATGTCGTACCACAGATTTATGAAAGGAGTGCATTCGCTATCGGGATTGCCAATCACTTCCTCCTCTATAGAACAATCCGATTTGGTGTGGGGAGCCTCTTCACCTTTTTTGGCCTCCACAGGTGGTTTATCAACGACGACCTCCTTTCCCTTACGGTGGGAAGAACCTTCACCTTTCACCGGTGACATAAAGGGAAGATTAAACGGTGAGGATGGTGAGTGTGGGAGTATGCGAAAAGCAAAACGGAGAAGAGAATGAGAGAAGAAAAGGGAGTTATGAGAAAGTAAGGGGTATTGTGAAACGGGGAAAGTGAAGAAGTGGGAACAAATAAGAATACTAGGAAGGGAAGCGACGAACCAACAATCAAAAGAGGTAACACATTAAATGAAATAGAGGAGGTGCTTCAAAATAACTGATAAACTGGGAAATTTGAAAAGACAAGCTTGTTCATAGTAGAAAAGTGATTAAGGTGGAGACCACGGTTTAAAAAGCCCGCGAAATAAAATCACAAAGAAATTTGCATATGAATTGCAGGAGCAATCCACATGCTCAGGGGGCCGAATGTTAAGGTCCATTTTTTTTTTTTACAAAGGGTCCTATAGTAGAAGAAGCCCAACAATAGGGAAATATGGGAGGGAAAGGAAGTGGAAAGAGGTAATTAGCCAAATGGGCCAACGTGGCAGGAATGACAACCAAAAGGCCCATAGGCACACCAAGAGGTAAAAGTAAAGTAAATGGACCGTGGAAACCCAAGTAATTGATCCAATGGGCCAACATGCCAGGAATGACAGCCAACATGCCCATAGGCACAACAAGAGATAAAAGTAAGGTAAATGGGCTGTGGAAGCCCTAGGAAAGAGGTAATTAACCCAATGGGCCAACGTGGCATGGATGATAGCAAGTAGGCACATGGACATAATAAGAGGTAAAAAATAAAGTAAATGGGCCATGGAAGCCCAAGGAAAGAGGTAATGAGCCTAATTGGCCAACATGGCAAGAATGACAGCCAGTAGGCCCATGGACACGGCAAGAAAAGAAGCAATATGTGCAGAAGCCCAACGGGCTGGATAGATAGGGACTTCTACGAAGACCATGTCCAAACCCATGAGGAAAAAAGAGAAGACAATACAAGCCCAAGAGCCTACGCCGTTTATGTTGTGGAGGATAAACATGAACATAAGAGACACGTAGCAGAATGAGACATGGCAAGAACGACAGAAATGGCGTGGGAACAAAAGAAGATAGATGCAGAGGGTAATGGAGTTCACATACAAGGACCGGAGCACCACGTACCTGTACCAAGCCAATACATGAGAGGTAGGCCTTGTGGATACAAGGAGGGAGTTGCCACCTAGTTTTTGCAATGGTTTAGGAACCATATATATAACATCCTTTTGATTAAGGTGTTGGGGTTTATGCCCTAAAATCCAATTTATTGGCATGTCATAAATAATTAAATTATTTAATTATATGAGACTATCTATAAATGAACTAATGGGACATTATCTTAGTCCATGAGATGCATAGTACGAGATTTATGTGATTTAGTCACAGAAAATATAAATCACAAGTTCTTTGTAAACTCAGAATTTTAGTTCGTAGTTGGTGATAAAATTGGGCGTTTCATCTGCGAAGACTATAACATATCAACTAAGATGATTTTTCTTGATCATGGAAGTGGAGACTTCTAGCTGATATGTTGATATGTTTTAAGAGTTAAGACATATTGAACTGGACCGTTGTGAGATTTATTATTCTCCTAATGACTGTCAAATGAATGATAAATCTTATGACTTCTATTTACATCAACTCTAAATCCTAAGAGAATAATGGACCTGATTAGGAGGTGTAAGTTACCATGATATATCAGGAGTGAGATATATAAGTCACAATCAAAACCTCAGTATGTTGGGCAGCCGCATTTAGTATTGATGGAACAGATATTGTCAAGATGGAATTCATAATCTCTTAACGGAGATATAAAATATTCCCTTGAGATAAGTTTAATGGGTTTGATTATTTAGAGTGTTGCAACCACTTTAGTAAGGAGTTACTAAAGTATATATTTATGAAATTGGATATCATAAATATATGATAAATAATATAAAGGATTAAACTGGGTACTCAAGGATTAAGATGTAGTAATCTTTAAAGTGGCAGTCTGTATTCATGACTTTATATTGCTACGAATATTTTAATGAAATGGTTGCATGTATAATAAAGTCTTGGGATATATTTATTAATAAAGTTTTGGGATATATTTATTAATAAGGCCTAGAATGCAATTATATTCATATAGTGTTATTGAATATAATTAATGGTAACTTTGTACTTGTCAAGAGTTGACAGAAAAGCCTAAGGCCTATTGGAGCTAAAGTCTTATTTGTTCCCTTTTGGTCCCACTCCGAGTCACATACTAGAGCCCAATTGGAATGGCCCAAAAGGATAACCCAATTAGATAATCAGTTATATATATATATATATATATATATATAAGGAGAGAAACATACAGAATTTCATAAGTCTTTCCATGAGAGTTTTCTGAGTGGTTTTCATTATGATCACATGAGAATATGAAATGGTTTGTATGTGAGTGTTGGACACTCTCATATTCTCTCCTTGGAAACTGATTAAGAGACCACACTTCTTGGGTATTAAGTGGAATTGGAATGAAGATTAAAAGTATTCCCAAGTGCTTCTAATCTTTTGGTTTTGAATTTCACTGCACCAAGGTACGCTTTCTTGTTCTTAAATTTTGAAACTTACATAGTACATGTTATCAATTGCGAATGAAGTAGATCCATTAATTTTTCGCTGCGTATGTTTTGTATGCGATACAAACATGTATTTTCCTAACATAAGGACCTTTGATCTTACTACCAAAGTATAGGTTTGGAGTTTAGGTACGCTCTTGGGAAGGTGGTAGGCACCCAAGATCGCCCAACCCTAAGATCGGCCTCCCATCATCCTGTCTTAATCTTAACCCTATCAAAAACTAATCCAATACTTGTATTCTAGACTCACACACACACACACACACACACACACACACACACACACACTAACATGCATCTAACATACAACATGGCATCTTTCATTCCAAAACACATATCCATCCATAAAGCAATAAAGAGCCAAAACCACACAACCTTAACATTCATCTAATCATGGCATCAAGGCATTCATCACATCACAAAACCCTAATACATCTAAGCATGCTCCATCGTATCATACCAAGGCAACGAAATAAGCATGGTAGGCAGACATAGATTCATCGCATGTTTCCTAATATATTTAGGCATGAAATCACACATCAAACAAGCATATTTATCATAACAATGCATGAACATTTCTAATGCATGACTTACCCTTCACTTACTTTGCAGCAACTCAGCACCTATGGCATTATTAATGAGCATGTGAATGCATGTTCATGGCATCAAATATAAACCCAAATCTAAGCATGTTGGAAGACAAACAAGCATGTGAGGCAGAGGCACAAATACATATGATCATATGAAAAGGCTTTAAGAAAAAGGGCAAAGCATGTGAAACAAACAAAACAAAACAAACAACATAAGGAATCTAGATTAGGGTTTGTGAAGGTCACAATCAAATAAAAATGACTTGAGGGTGTTTTGTGAAAAACTCCCTTTGGATTCACTATTTTCTAGTGAATCTTAGGTTTTTCCTGTGGGATTTTTATGTGTTTTGAAAAGGCACCATGTAAGGCTTTTTATAGTTGAAAAATAGGAATTTGGAATGGCTCCCATACGATGGGGGGTTCATTTCAAACCACAGCTATTATTTCAGAAAAATTGCATTTTCCACGCTTCTAAAATTCTAGCTGCATATGCAGGAATGTGCCTGCGTACGTATGCTTTCGCTGACGTAGGCAGGCCGCTGCCCACGTATGTGGGCCAAGGGCCACTTTGGTTATTTATTTCCAAAAATATATTTTTGTGCATTTAAAAAGTGACATTTTCCATCTTAACAGTCCTCAAGTCAATTGGATATCTGATTAGGCTCTAAACTGGCCTTGGGCCTTAGAGTTCAAGTATCATTGGGGATTAAGAGCCTGAGTCGTAAGAGGTATAAAATGCGGTGTCTACAGATGCCCCTATTTTGATTTGTGAGCTTCGTTAACGGAATCAAAAGAATAAGAGACAAAACATTTTGTTTAGACGTACAGCTCAGGCCCAACCCACGCACATGACACACATCACGCATACATGGGGCAGGGTGCAACTCCAAAGAGTTGCGTGGGATTCGTATATCTGAAGTCCCACATTTGCTGCACGGGAAACAAGTAACAACAGGTTCACTATCCCAGAATTTGTTTTGCCACTTGCAAGCAAATGGCGAATGACTCACTATCCTAGAGTCACTTAAAAAGAAAAAAGAAAACAAACAAGGGTGCTCTTATGAGCTAACCCAATAAACAACAAAAGGATATAGTCTCTATGGTGACCATCTGGGCTCTTACCTCAAAATTCTCTTGGACTTGTTCCTCTTGTCTTCTTCACTCTTTCTCTACCTTTTCTAGTAAGGCTCTTGCCTCGGGTTGACCTTGGTCTCTTTTTCTATCACTATCTTTACCCTTTCCTACCGTGCCTACACGATCAACTCCCAGAGGATATGTGCACAAGTAGTCTTGATTGTTGTATCCACTAGGGATGGTGAAAACTTACTGAGGAGTAGATGTGCACGGAGAGGAATCTTTTGCCTCTCATGACTTGCTTGGGGATGAGTAACTCGCTGATGAGTATTATGGATGGACTTGCTGAGGAGTAGTGTAGATGTGATCCACTAGGGAAGAATCTTCTGCTTCCTTCATGGTTCACTGAGGACTTTGAGGAAGAATCTTCTGCTTCCTCACTGGAGATTTTTTTTTTAGTGTATTGGAATCACTAGGGAAGAATCTTCTACTTCCTCACGAGGGATACTTTGGGGAAGAATCTTCAAATTCCTCTTTGGGGATTGTTAAAATGTGGTTGGGATTATCAGGGAAGAATTTTTTGCCTCCTCCATGGGGATGATATTCATTAGGAAAGAATCTTTTGCTTTCCTACTGGAGATGGTGTTTTTGTTGTGCTTGAACCATTGAGAAAGAGTCTTCTGCTTCCTTACTAAGGATAGTGTTCTTAATGTGCTTAATCTGCTGGGGAAGAATCTTCTGCTTCCTCCATAGGGATGGTATTCTTGATGTGCTTGAACCATTGAGGAAGAGTCTCCTTTTTCCTTACTGAGGATAGTGTTCTTGATGTGCTAGATCCACTGGGGATGGTTTTAGGATGTACATGCTTTACTGAGGGAAGAGTCTTCTACTTCCTTTACCCCTCACTAGGGAGTCCTTTGATAATTTTGTGCCTAAATGGGGCAATCTTGAGATGTCCCTCCTTTTTTTTTTTAAAGAATTTTTTTTCACTATTCATAACTAAACTACAAATACTTTAGTGGTGAGGCTTAAACTACGCATAGTTTAGCCATCGGGAGTGTTCCTGCCTTTTCATTTTTTACAACGGTTACCAACCATTCTTTTTCTTCTTCATTCTCTTCATCTCTCTCGTCTCTTCATATTCTCTATAACTCTTTTTTTTTTTCTCTACAAAAATCTCCCTCTCCTCTTTCTTTTCCTCACTTCTTGACTCTCTCATTCTCTCAAACTCTCTTATTCTCTCATTTTCTCTCATTCTCTAATCATCTTCTCCAATGGCGCCTAAGGCCAAGAAGACCTCCTACGTCCTTTCTTCCGATGCATTCCATCTCACCTGTTGGAGTGGGGTAACAAGGTTGATGGGGTCTCCACCATTGACATACCGGCCAGAGAATCACATTCCCATGGCTGAATCTGTAAGTGCTTGGGTTATGTTTTGATATGGGCTTAGATGAAAACTTGACATCTTAGGAGGGGTAGAAACATGTTTAGGATTGATTTTGGATTATGCATGTTTGAAAATATCGGAGAACTACTTCTGTCTGTGTTCCTGCGTGCATGGACTCAGGCCTATATACGCAACTTGGATTCATGCATACACATCTCTGTTCTTGTGTACCCAGGTCTATTTTTGAGGTTCTGCATACGTGGGAATGGGCCTGCGTAAGCATGCTTTGATTGTGTACGTGAGATGCCTGGCAGAAGCCCTACTCTACCCATTTTCACTTATTTTTCATCTGTTTCACTCCCATATGCAATCCTAAAACACCTTGTTGTCATTTTTGCACCCGAATATCACTATATCCTTCTTTTTATCTTCATCCCTGCATCAAAACATCATTTTTCCTAAATTCTGCTCAAATCAGGAATCTAATGTCATCTCCTTCTTTTTTGTTTGCAGTCATCATCCTCTTATGCTAGTAGGGGGAGCACCAACAAGGTGGTGGAGTGGTATAACCTTCTTATCCCTAAAAACAAGGCCTACATTTTAGAGGCGAGCTTTGAGCCTATCATTGGTCTTCTTCCGGAGAAGTTTGCGAGTGCTACCTTAGTGCAATGCCTCATTAAGAAGTGGTGGGATACTACCCACACCTTTCACATTGCTGAGCGAGAGATAATAGTGACTCCCTACGACTTCTACCACATGACCGGCCTTAGCTTCGAAGTGGCCATTATCAATTTGGACGGTGTTTCAAGCATCCAGCTGGGTCTTGACATGTTAGGGAGGAAGTACTCTACTGAGACCATCCACTACTTTGACTTGGTATCAAATTACATGTTTCTCCCATAGAGGACTACGGAGGAGCGTGTCCATATGGCTAAGGATTTCCTTCTTCACTTGTTGGGGGCTTATCTCTTTGCTTATGGTGGGCAAACTGTGTCTTTAGGGTGGTTAATACTCTTTCGAGACTTTCCAAATGCACGAAAGGCCAACTGGGGGCAAGCATGTCTTGCCTATCTTTACTCTACCCTTGACACTCTTAGCCGGGGCACCTTGCAGAAGCTTGTGGGGCCTTGGAAGCTCTTAGAGGTTAGTTCGTAGTCGGTGATGAAATTGAGTGTTTCATCGGCGAAGACTATAACATATCACCTAAAATGATTTGTCCTGATCATGGAAGTGGATACTTCTATTTGATATGTTGATATGTTTTAAGAGTTAAGACATATTGAACTGGACCGCTGTGAGATTTATTATTCTCCTAACGACTGTCAAATGAATAATAAATCTCACGACTTCTATTTATATGAACTCTTAATCCTGAGAGAATAATGGACCTGATCATGAAGTGTAAGTTGCTTCGATATATCAGGAGTGAGATCTAAAGTAACGGTCAAAACCTCAGTACGTTGGGTAGCCACATTTAGTGTTGATGGAACATATATTCTCAAGATGGAATTCATAGTCTCTTAACGGAAAATACAAAATATTCTCTTGAGATAAGTTTAATAAGTTCAGTCATTCAGAGAGTTAGGCCTAACTACTTTGGTAAGAAATTACTAAAGTATATATTTATAAAATTGGATTTCATAAATATATGATGAATAACTTTAAAGGATTAAACCGAGTACTCAAGGATTAAGATGTAGTAATTTACAAAATGGCAGTCTACATTCATGACTTTGTATTACTACGAATATTTTATGAAGGGGTTGCATGTATAATATAGTCTTGGGATATAATTTATTAATGACGCCTAGAGTGCAATTATATTTATATAGTGGTATTAAATATAATTAATGGTAGCTTTGGACTTGTCAAGAGTTGACAGAAAAACCCAAGGCCAATTGGAGCTAGTGTCTTATTGGTCCCTTTTGGTCCCACTCCAAGCCACATACTATAGCCCAATTGGAAAGGCCCAAAAGGCAAGCCTAATTAGATAATTAGTTATAAGGAGAGAAACATACAGAATTTAACAAGAACATGAAATGGTGTGTATGTGAGTGTTGAACACTCTCTCATTCTCTCTTGAACAAACACATATAATTGATTGAGAGACCACACTTCTTGGGCGTTAGTGAAATTGGAGTGAAGATTGAAAGTATTCCCGAGTACTTCTTATATTTGTTTTGAAATTCACCACACCAAGGTACACTCTCTTGTTCTTGTATTTTAAAATTTACATAGTACATGTTATTAATTGCGAATGAAGTAGACCCGTTAATTTTCCGCTGCGTATGTTTTGTATGTGATACAAACATGTATTTTTCTAACACCATTTGAGTTCAAAACCCTCACCAACATATTTTCAACCCAAAGAACCCTTTTTTAACATCCCCCAATGGCAGAAAACTCCCCTCTTAACATCTTGGCTTGGATTAGGAAGCTTGGTCCTAATTTTAAGGACTTCATCGCTCCCTACGGTCTTTCTTCTATCTTCCCATAACATCCAATTAGGGTTGATGAGCCTCTTCTTCACACTGCTGCCAACTATTAGGTTCCTTCTCAGCATGTATTCCATTTCAATAGAATTGAACTATGCCCAACTATTGAAGAATTTGGCACTATCGTGGGTGAACCGGAGATTGCTGATCTCATCTTCCCTACCATAGGTGGGGATCTTCCTTCTTTGCTGCAAGTTGTGTTAGGTGTCCCTGCTACCACGGCAAATAGGTGGTGTGTTTTTGCAAGCTCAACCTTAGGTTAATCTTTGAGTATTTTTCTGGTTAGGCCCTTCCCGAAGGTGAGAGGCCATGCTCGTACTTTCTTCACGCCTTTTGCATATTTGCTCTTGCAAGGTATTTCTTGGTTCAAAACTCATATTGTGTGGACCTTCGGATATGCATGATAGCTTATGAGCTAAAAAGAGGTGGGCTTGATCTTGGCAGAGACCCTCAATGGTTTTGATGCCTTTCATAGGAAGGAAGCAGGTTTCTTTGCGGGAATTCCTCTTCTCCTTCAGGTATAATCCCTAATTTTTTCATAGGTTCTCAACCTAGCAGGATACCTCTAATTTTTGCATGGGTTGCCTTTCGGTTTTTAACCCATCGAGGCACCTTTTATTGTCTTTCATTTCCTTTTTTTTTTTCACTCATGCTCTCTTTTTCTTTTCTTTTTTTTTTCTTTTTTTTTTACTCCTTACACTTTCTCTCTCTCTCTCTTCTTCTTCTTTTTTCAAATATGGCTACAAGGGAGGCTTTGATTGCTTCAACCTCCCACCGTAGCTTTTAGCACCTACCTCTCTAGGCATCTCAGAGACCACCGACTTCATCAGAATGATATAAGCTTTGAGGCGTACATGGAGCTTATAGGTCACCTCAAGGAAACCAACATTCAGTGGGTCGTGGAGTGGTGGCACATCTCAAGCATGGTCCGTAGTTGCTGCAAGGACTGCTGTGTGACTCTAGTTGGACTTTGTTGCTGCTCATACTACTCCACTTGTCGTGTCTTAAGGAAATTTGGAAAGCATCAAGGAGCTCTTCATGATGAAGGCGCCTTCTACACTGCAGTGTTTACCAATAGGATCTTGGGCAGGATTAGTGAGGCTTGGCCACATCGTAGGGTGACAAAAGGCATTGTTCCTCCTCAATACATTTATCCCACTGCGGGGTACAAGCAATGGTGGAAGAATGACATGAAGTGGATTCTGAAGGATGAGAAAGCTTACATGAAGACTAGCAAGAAAGCAAGGAGGACTGAGTGACCACCTTAATGTGCCTCATGTTTTACTTTTCTGCAATTTTATGATTCTCATGTTTTTGTTTTTGAATTTGAATTTAATAATGGATTGGAATGTTTCTAATCCCCTATGAAAACAATCTTATCATCTTTTAATTTGAGCAATAAGAAAATCACCTTTTTATTATCTTTGCTTATTGTCATTTACTCCCTCTTTTTGCATTCCTTTTCTTTTTCCTTTGCCATGTAATTTTTGCCCATGGCGTCCTTTTGGAAATTTTTGCCATGCCCATGGTCTTTTCCCCTAATTTTTGCCTAGACCGCTTTTTCGAGTTTTCAACCTAGCAGGGTTCCTTTGGCTTAATTTTGGCTTAGGCCGCCCTTTCGGGTTTTCAACCTAGCAGGCTTTTTTCATTTTCTTTTTTTGTTTAGATGTGGTATTTCCGGAGTCTATCCATGTTAACTGGGCGAAGCTTCTCTCCCCCATCCAAATCTATGATTCTTGTAGCACCTCCAGGCATGATCTTTTTAATGATAAAAGGCCCAGACCAACTTGGCTTCATCTTCCCTCTTGGGTCAAAATTTTCATCTCTAAGCACCTTTAGGACCAAGTCCCCTTCTTTAAGGTTTCTCGGTTTCACCTTCTTGTTGAATGCCCTAGCAATCCTTTTTTGGTACCCTTATGCATGACATTGTGTCCTAGCCCTCTTCTCATCTATGAAAGCCAATTGTTCATATCTCACCTTAGCACAATCCTCTTCTAGGACCTTGGTCTCCACCAATACCCTCAAAGATTGTATCTCTGCCTCAATAGGAAGCACCGCCTCACTACCATAAACCAAAGGGTAAGGGGTTTCCCTAGTCAACACACATATAGAAGTTTTGTAACCCCATAAGGCAACAGAAGCTTCTCGGCCCAATCTTTGTATGTCACTACTATCTTGGCTAGGATATTTTTCACATTCTTTGATGCGAACCTCAATCGACACGCTTAGAGACCCAACAAACAATATTAGAATATTTGCCCAAGAAAGCTAAAATTCAGATTTTTGATAGAACCCTAACCCAATGTTTATAAGAGAAATGCAAACCAAAAGTATAAGGGTGCGTTTGGTTAAAAGTAAATTGAATTCCGAGTGTAAAATGAATGTAGGGGAAAGTGAATTCCCGTAAGGAAAATGAAATCCGGGTGTTTGATTGTGCAATAGAAATAATCCGAAAAACGATTTTTGGTGATTGGTAACATTCTAAAAATGCTATTTTCTTCAAATTTTTCACATTTTCTCAACCATTTTCTCAACACCCAAACAAATTTTATTACAGATAATTTCAAAATATACCCTTAAACCAAAAATCAAAATAAGAACATTGAGTAAGAGGGAGGAAGAAAAAAGAGTGAGATCGAAGGGAGAAAAGAGGGAGATCGGAGGGAGAAAAGAGTGAGATCAGAGGGAGAAAGAGTGACAGATTGAGGGAAAGAGAACGGTGTTGCCTCAGGCGACGCGACCGAGAACGATGGCGAGAACGAGAACAGTGGCACCGATGAGCTTTGGGTCAAGAATGAGAACGGCGGTGAGCTTTGGTTCGCGATCTCGGCGGCACCGATGAGCTTTGGGTCGAGAACGAGAACAGCGATTAGCTTTGGGTCGCGATCTAGGCAGTGCTTTAGGCAGCGCGATCTCGCCGGTGTTGGGGTGCGACGAGACCAGTGCTCTGGGGTTGGCAGCGGTGGTGCGATCGGCGCTTGATCTCACCAGTGCGATCTTTTCTTGCTGTTTCTCTCTCTCTCTCTCTTCTATTTTCCTGGGGTGGAAACCATTTGAAGGTAAAATGGAAACTGAAATGCATTTTCGGCTGTAGAGGGGTAACTTACAGTCAACGCGGAACTTGATTTCCGTTTGACTCAATTTTCTGTGCTTACCAAACAGACATGCAGGTGTAAAAGCATTTCTGGAAATAGTTTGAAGCCAAAATAAACGCAGCCTAAGTAACAGACCTTGACCCAATGATTATAATAAAATCACTAACCAAAGGTATAAAGTTTGAACGCCACAAGGAAGAATCCTTGATAAATTCACAGTTCTAGAAGAACCAAATAGAAGAGCAAAGCCTCACATTTTTCTGATTTTTATTCAATAATCCCTCTATTACAATGAGTGCATGCTATTTATAAGACATTACTGAAAATAGAAAATATAAAAAACGTACTAAATAATAAAACCCTAAATAAAAGCTGATTTGATCTGAAAATAGCAGATCCCAAATAGGAAAATAGCTAAAAAATGTTCTAAATAATAAAAGCCTAAAATTAAGGTAGATCTGGTCTGAAATTAGAAATTCCAAAATAGAAAAAATGTCTATTAACTAATATAGAGTTGGAAAGTCAATCAACCATTAATCCACGCCATAAATAACGCCCAATTAAGCCAGATCAGCCCTCAATAACTTGGATTAAATTTATTATGCATTTATCTTCTTTTGGGCCCAGCCTGGAATGTCCTGCGTTTAAATCAGCCCAAATCTCTTGAGTCAGCCCATTAAGTGCTTCTTTGATCTTCTTGGATCTTGCTCTAGTAATAGGCCCAACTAGAACATGCAATGGATCTTTGAATGCTTGTTGATTCTTATCATTCTTATTAACTGCTTCTACGGCACCATTAGCTTGTGGTCGATACGGTGAAGACTTGTGTTGCTTCATGTTGTACAACTCTATAGTCCTTCAAACCTCCCCCTCAAAGTGGGAACCTTTATCAGAAATGACCTCTTGGGGCACCCCAAACTAGCATATGATGTTGTTTCCTAAGAACCAAGCCACATGTTTAGCCTTTAATACGGAATAGAAGGCTGCCCCCACCCACTTGGTGAAATAGTCAATTGCCACCAAAATGTATTCATGCCCATTTGAAGCTTTAGGAGCTATCCTTCCAATCACATCTATGCCCTAAACCGAGAACGGCCATGGAGAAGTCATGCTATACAACTTACTAGGTGGTACATGGTTCAAGTTGACATGCGTCTGACAAGCATGGCAACTCTTCACATAGTCCACACATCAGTCCCCATTGTATTCTAAAAGTACCCCATCCTTAGGATTTTCTTGGCCACAAATCCCTTGATTAAATGCTTCCATTTCTCTCTCGGCTTCTTCCTTCTTCAAGCAACGAAGGTGTATACCATCATAGGATCTTCTATAAAGTTGTCCTCCACATAGGATGTATTGTGTTGCCATCATCCTAATGGAACGATATTCTCTCTTGTCGACGTCATCCGGATATGCCCCTAGTTCCAAGAACTTCATGATGTCATAGTACCATGGAACTTCTTCTTCCTCTATGGTCATTACTGAAGCTACGGTCTTCCCTTTGTGCACTTCCTCATAACTTTGCTCAATTTCCAAGGGTCGTGTCCATACTCCCTCAGGTATTTCAACCATGGAGGCTAAGGTAGCTAAGGTATCTGCAAATTGATTTTGAGCTCTAAGAATGATTGTGTATTCAATTCTGTTGAAGGTTTTAGTCAAGCCCTCCAAGTATTGTTATAAGGCTTCAAATGTTCCTCATTTACCTTCCACAACTTTTGTGCATGAGCTATAACCAAAGTTGAATCTCCAAAAACTTCAGCCTCCTTTACCCCCAATTCTCAAAGAGCTTCCATTCCGGCAATACAAGCCTCATACTCAGCCATGTTATTAGTTGCTCCAAGTTTTAACTTGATTGCCAAAGGTATGTGAGATCCCTCGGGAGTGATCAAGAGTATTCCTATCGCATTCCCATATTGGTTTACAGCTCAGTCAAAGTACATCTTTCATGTTCCTAACTCAACACCCAAAATGTCCTCATCTAGAAAGTGTTATTTACCATCTTCTTCCTCTATAGGATTCTCGACATAGAAATTTGACACGACGCTCCTTTTGATAGTTTTTCTAGCCACATACTTCAAATCAAATTCTGGCAACAAGATCAACCATCTTGCAATCTTTCACTCTTGCTACCACCCATATTTGGAAAGGTAAGATGATATGTCTCAATTTCTGTATGGCCCAAACAAGTGCAAAGCATGACATTCCTATGGGAGTGTACCTAGTCTCATAATCATGGAACCTCTTTCTCAAATAGTATATGGTCCTCTCGTTCTTGTCATCACCTTCTTGTGCAAGCATACTTCCAACCACATCCCCTATGATGGAAAGGTATAGGAGTAAAGGTTTTCCATGTTGTGGAGGCACTAAGATAGGTGGGTGGAGGAGATATTACTTGATAAGTTCAAAGGTTTTTTGGCACTCATCATTCCATGTATGTGGTTCATTCTTCCTTAAGAGTTTGAAGATGGGCTCACAAGTAAAGGTGAGCTTGGCAATGAATTGACTAATGTATTGAAATTGACTTAAGAAACCCCTTATTTCTTTCTCACTTTTGGGTGGAGGCATCTCTAATATGGCTTTAACCTTGATGGGTCAACTTCTACACCTCTATCACTCACTAGGAAGCCTAGCAATTTTCTAGTGGTTACTCCAAAGGTACATTTTTGTGGGTTCAATCTAAGTCTATACTCTTTAATCCTCTTGAAGAACTTTCTCAAGTTTATGGTGTGGCTACCCCTATCCTTGGATTTCACTATCATATCATCAACATATACTTTTAGCTCATTATGCATCATATCATGTAGAAAGGCTATAGCCATCCTTTGGTAGGTTGCCCCAACATTCTTGAGGCCAAACTGCATCACTGTGTAACAATAGATTCCCCATTTAGTAGTGAAAGTGGTTTTGGTTATATCTTTGGGAGCCATCTTGATTTGGTTGTACCCTAAGAAACCATCCATGAAAGACATCATGGCACTTCCCGCCGTGTTATCCACCAAGACATCAATGTGAGGGAAAGGAAAGTCATCTTTAGGGCATGCCTTGTTCAAGTCCCAAAAATCCACACACATCCTCACCTTCTCATCCTTCTTAGGTACGGGCACAACATTGGCTATTTATTCAGCTTGGTGTACGGGTTTGATGAACCCTACCTTTAATTGCTTAGTGACTTCCTCCTTGATTTTTAAGAGCCATTCGATCCTCATTCTTCTCAACTTTTGTTTGACGGGTACCATATGATCATGAGTATCAATGTGATGTTGAGCTATTTCGGGGTCAATTCCAGCATATCTTCATAAGACCATGCAAATACCTCTTGAAATTCCATGAGGAGTTCCTGAAGATCTTTTCTTTCTTTTTCATTTACAGTTGAGTCAATTTTAATTAAGCGTGGATTCTCATCATTGCCCAAATTAATAGTATCAAGAATTGGTTCCATAGGTTCAATTTTTTTTTTTCAATTGTTTATTAATTTCATTTTCAAATTCATTTAAATCATTTAAGGGTAGAATTTCAATATTATGGGACACATCAAAGTAAGCCAAATCAGAATTCATCTTATTGAAAATATTGAAAAGTACATTGGAACTTGCATTACAACACTTTTTCCCCATGTTTTTAGAAAACCTAACCCAAGTCCAATTATTAATGGGCCCCACAATAGGCATTATGAATTTGGAAGGATCACTTGGCTCTTCATTAGTGATGGTGAACACATCCCCACTTGTCTTCATCATGGTCTTCATTGCTTCAGTATCCATGTAGTTCACCCAATCAACCTCTTCTTGTATCTCTTTGATCACCACAGTAGGCTTCTCCTTAAAGGTGAGCTTTTCATTAAAGAACATTTCCCATCCTAGATACACCTTTCCATCTTTTCCTACCTAAGGTTCGGGGAAGCCACAATAAGGGAAGTTTCCCCCTTCCTTCATAAAGTTCCCATTGAGAGTGCCAAGGTTTTTCTTGATTCCATCGCAGCCCTCAAAGAATCCTAAACCTTCCCTGGTCACTTAAGTCTTGACGTTGGGGAACTCAAATACCCCTTTTACTTCTTTTCCAAGGCCCATACCAGGCATGAATCCCATGTTCTTCATCATTGCAATCACCTCATGGCTACAAAAGGGGAACAATTAGGTAGCATAACTTTCATCCTTCAACCCATAGTCAGTCATATTCACGAACACAAAGCCACTCATTTAAAGCTCGCTTCCTTCTTCCTCAAGCCCACAAACCGATGCTAGAATCTCACCATCTCCAAGCGTTATGGCAATCCCTCCTATCCATGGGATTTTTATCTTTTGGTGTAGCGAGGAGGGGATTGCCCCATTGGGGTGAAGCCAAGCTCTACCCAAGAGAAGGTTGTAATTTGGGGTGATGTCCATGACGTGAAATTCCACAATGGTTTCCATTAGCCCAGTCTTGCGAGGAGCCTTGAAAGTATCCATAACCTTTCTTGGATTGTTCTCATATGCCCTTGTAGTCAAGGGAGAAGGAATGATAGTGTCCATTTCTAGGCCAACAGTGTGGGCGGTCCTAAAGGGACAAACATTCAAGGTGTACCCATTGTCAATAAGCACCATCAGAACCTTGGCACCCATACATTCAATGGTGATTTGCAAGGGTCTAGTGTGAGTAGCTCCTTCGAAAGGGAGATCTTCATCGGAAAAAGTAAGGAGAGGGTGTGAGGAACCTTCATCTCCAATGAGAGACAAAACTTCTTGTGGAGTAGTTTCTATAGGTACTTCTTTCCCATTCAAGGCGTCCAAGAGAGCCTTACGATGCTTTTGAGAGGCCATGAGCAAGCCCCATATGGACACATGAGCTTGGGTCTTTTTCAATTGCATTAAGACCCTATTTTCTTCTTCTTTATCTTCTTTTTTTCTAGGTTTCATGGGCTTGGACCCTTCCCCTAGATCTCTACCAGGATGATCATTTTCCAAAAAGGATGCTTGTAATGCTTCCCACTCCTAGTGATATTTGCTATATTGTCCTCCTAAACCCTCTTCTTCAATTCCGTCACTCCTTTGGGAAGTATTCCCCATATTGCTATCGCTTCCTTTAAGACTTCATCTTCTTCATCCCATATTCCTTGGACTTCCACAACATTGATATTGACATTTGTAGTTTCTATCAACTTTGAACAATCTCACTCAATCTCATCTACTTGCACCCAATTTTGATATGGATGAGGAGCCCTATGGTAATTAGGCAAAGGGTTCTTTCTAATATTAGGTTTGGTGATGATGTTGGGATTTGGGAGGGTTCAATTGTCTATGAGGTCTTGTATCTCGTGTTTGAGGCGGAAGCAATTGTTGGTTTTGTGGATGGTTTTTTGGTGGTAATGGCAATATTCATTAAGGTTCCAAGTGGAAGGTATGGGATTAGGCATGGGTGTGGGGTCTAAAGGCTTGATGAATCCTTTGGAGGATAGGTTTTCATATACTTGGGTGAGGGTCATTCCTAGGTCAAAGAATTCTCGGCGAGCTTTCTTTGGGTAGGCTAGTGTTTGTTAGGGTATGATGGCACTCACATTTACGAGATTAGGAGCTTTAGTGGTGGTTACTCCTCCTCTCTCACCCTTTTCCAATTGCCCATTGTTGATGGCGTCTTCAATTCTTGTCCTAGAATCACATAGTTCTCCAAATAAGCTAATAGGTGATAACAAAAGCCTACTATTATAAGCCGGAAGCAAGTTCTTGATGATCATGTTGATTTGGTCTTTCTCATTTGGCCTATTGACCATTCTAGATGCCTTGGTCTTCCATCAAGTCATGTATTCGTAAAATGTCTCCCCTACACCTTGTTTGGTAGTCTCTAAATCCCAAAGTCACATCAATCATGGTGTTGAAGATGAATTGGTCCACAAACAACTCCACTAATTCATTCCACATCTTAGTTTTTATTGGATCAAGGCTATAGTACCACCTTGATGCACCTCCTATGAGTGAGAGAGGAAATGTATGCAAAGTTTGCTTCTCATCTAGCCCTTTCATTTCAGCGATGCTTAGGTATCCCCTCACATGTTGCTTCGGATCTCCAATCCAATCAAACTTTTCCGCATCGGAAATCTTAAACTTGGGAGGCAATGCAATAGGAGCCTTTGAACTCATTCCTCCCATGTTATAGAGGTAATCATCCATCCCTTGCACCTTACGGAAGGCGAGTTGCATTTTCTCCATCTTTTCCTTCATAGCCATGGTTTCTATGGTAAGCTTCTCAAATTACTTGCTCCTTTCATATTCCATTTTGCCATTTTCGTCCCATTCTTCATCTTCTGCCTTATCATCATGGATTTCCACACGTGGGCTTCTTAAGCTTAGACATCCAACCTAGTGAGATACCCTCCCATTCTCTTAAGGGCCTCTCCATGTTCATGCAAAGCCTTAAGGATCTTTTGTGCCATTGGGTCTTCCATGGAGGTAGTCATTGTTTCTTGGGGGGGTCTCTTCTTCTTGACTTTGATGGTGCAATGATGCTTGAAAAGAAACCCCATTTTCATTAAGTTCATGTCCCAATTAAAGGTTCCTTTTAAACTTTATATGTTCTTAGAAAATTCTTAAGTTCAATTTAGTAAAGGCCCAATTACAATGTCGCTCCATTCCCTCTCATGGATTTTTGCCCCTTATTTCATTAGGCTTTGGTCCATTTACAATAAAGGTCTCATCTTACTCTCATGTGCCTTCATTAGAATGCACTTAGAATTTTTCAACCATTTGTCTTAAACATGAGCTTACAATGTATTCATCCCCTTTGGGCTTTTCATTTTTATTCATTATTTCGTATTTTTTTTTTTCTTGAAATATTCCTCTAACTAGAAAACATTGTAGCCTCCCTCTCAAAGTCTATGAATTCTCATCATTTTAGGCCTAGGCATGCAACAAAGAGACCCAAGATTAGGGAGAGTCCATAGCGTATTTGTTACCTTAAGGCCAAAGTCCTCTTTTCCAAGAGGGCTTTTTCCACTTGGGCCTATGATAGCAATTAAGCTATGGTCTTATGAACCTTTCATGTTAAGATATGCCTTTGGATTTAGGGACAAGCCTCTTATATGTGAGAACTTCTTTTTCTTTTATCCAATAACATCTTAGGGTATACCATAAGTTTAAGGCCACCCCTTCCATTTTTAGTATCTTTTATTTGTCCTTTAGAATTAGGTGAAAACATGGTATATGATTGAAGAAACAAGAGATATATAAAGGGTGTCCTTTATGATAGGGTCTAGGATCTCTCTAGTGTGGGTAGGCTCCTTAAGGCTAAAGGGATAGATAAGTAGGTCACTCACAACTAGGTGGGCTATGATGCCAACCGAGGGACTAAGTAGACCCCAAAGTGAATTGGTAGCAAACCTTTAACGTACTCAAAGCCCATTATGGGCAATGGCATCGATTATGAGTTGATGGGATGAACTTTGGAAAATTTCGGCCCGAATGGAGCCTTCCATCTTCCTACTTGTCACCAACCAAGGTTAAGGGACAAAATAGAACAAGTGATGTGTGTGCAAACAAGTATTGAGATAATTTTTATTAAGACACATAGGAATTAAACTCACCATCCCCAATGGAGTTGCCACTATGGACACAAGGGGGGAGTCGCCACCTAGTTTTTACAATGGTCTTGGAACCATTTATATAGCATCCTTTCCGAGGAAGGACCTTTGATTTTACTACTAGAGTATGGGTTCGGAGTTTAGGTACGCTCTTGGGAAGGTGTTAGACACCCAAGATCACCCAACCCTAATGTTGGCCTCCTATCATTGTTTCTTAATCTTAACCCTATTAAAAACTAATTCAGTGTGATGGTTTAAAATGAATTGACCCCTCGCAATTAATTAATTAATTACCCAAGTTAATTAATTAGGTTCAATTACATGCAATAGCGTGATAGCATAAACAAATCACCAATTATACTAAATGCAACGGAAAATAAATTTGACACAGGTGATTTGTTTAAGAATAGGGAATACCACCAAAGAAAAACCTCAGTGGGTGATTTTAAGGTCACCACTCCCAAGAATCCATTATTATCAATCACAAGCAGTTACAAGTATAAGGAATCTTACCAAACCCTTTGGCCTATCTCAAAATACCAACCAACAGTTGAACCCTTACCCCAATACCCAATTGGACTTGTATTGTAGCGGCAATCTTTCCGTTCAATGCACGAATCCCAGTACGTGACTAACCAATGATGCACGAATCCCAGTACGTGACTAACTCTAGCAACTTGAAGAGATTGTTGGCTGCAAAGTTCTTCAATTCATCAAAAATGAAGATCATTAAGTTCCTTGGTCACAAAACCCTTGGTGTAAAGACGCAGTAGCTTTTTCAAAGAAAATAATGAACTAGGGTACTTTCTACATAAATTCTACTTATATGAAGGCCTTTAAAATAAGCCTTATATATGTCTAGAGTTGTGAGAAAAGAAACCCTATAAAAATATACAAGCATGAGCCGAAAATCAAATCTGGAATTTCTAATTAGTAAGTCTCGACAGAAACAGCTTGTGTCGAGCTTCTGTCGAGCTTTAATGGACACCTCTTCTTGACTTGTTTCTTGGTCAGATCTTCATGACTTTAACACTTGACTTGAACAACATGTTTCTTGAAGTCTTAAACCCATCCTAAATCTACCCAATTACAAGTAAAGTGCATTTTGTCAAAGGATCAGCTAATTGTATTAAATATGTCCCTAGCACAATACTTGTATTCTAGACTCACACACACACTTACATGCATCTAACATACAACATGGCATCTTTCATCCCAAAACACATATCCATCCATAAAGCAATAAAGTGCCAAAACCACACACAACTGTAACATTCATCTAATCATGGCATCAAGGCATTCATCACATCACAAAACCCTAATACATCTAAGCATGCTCCATCATATCATACCAAGGCAGCTAAATAAGCATGGTGGGAAGACATAGATTCATCACATGTTTCCCAATATATTCAGGCATGAAATCACACATCAACCAAGCACATTTATCATATCAATGCATGAACATTTCTAATGCATGACTTACCCTTCACTTACCTTGCAGCAACTCAGCACCTATGGCATTATGCATAAGCATATGAATGCATGTTCATGGCATCAAATATAAAACCCTAATCTAAGTATGTTGAAAGACAAACAAGCATGTGAGGTAGAGGCACAAATACGTATGATCATATGAAAAGGCTTTAAAAAAAAGGGCAAAGCATGTGAAACAAACCAAACAAACAACATAAGGAATCTGGATTAGGGTTTCTAGACAAGTGCTTGCATACGCAACCAGAGGCCTACATACATAGGATTTAACCTGCATACACATGCTTATGACATGCGTGCGTGGGACTTGTTCAAGAACCCTAACCTAGAAACCCAAAATAGAAAACAGTGCACAAACAAAAAAAAAAAAACCCTAATTCTAACTATCTAGCATGCTCAGAACACAAAAAAAAACTATAAAACTAACCAAAGCAAACAAATAAAAGCCTAAACTATGCAAAGAAACAGGATTAGGACTAAAAAGAAAGACATAAAAGGAAAAAGGAAGCAAGAAAGAAAACCTTAAAGCAAAATCTCCTAGGCTTGATTTTTGACCGTGCCCCTCAGTCAAATCTATCACAATTCAAAAAAATAGTGATTAAAACTTTAAACTCGAAGGATTGGGGCCAGAAAAAGTCTCAATAAAAAAAAATGACTTAAGGGTGTTTTGTGAAAAGCTCCCTTTGGATTCACTATTTTCTAGTGAATCTTAGGTTTTTCCAGTGGGATTTCTGTGTGTTACGAAAATGTACCATGTAAGGCTTTTTATAGTTGAAAAATAGGGGTTTGGAATAACTCCTAAACAATGTGGGGTTTATTCCAAACGTTAGCCATTATTGCAGAAAATTTGCCTTTTCCATGCTTCTGAAACCTTAGCAGCGTACGCAAGAATGTGTCTGCTTACATGTGCTTTGGCCCACATATGCAGGCCGCTGCCCACATACGTAGGCTGAGGGCCACTTTGGTCATTTATTTCCAAAAATAGATTTTTGTGCATTTAAAAAGTGATATTTTCCATTTTAACACTCCTCAAGTTAATTTGATATCTGATTGGTCTCTAAACTAGCCTTAGGCCTTAAAGTTCGAGCATCATTAGGGAACGGGGGCTTAAGTCATAAGGGGTACAAAATGAGGAATCCACAGGCCCTCGGTCAAGAGACTCAGAAGGTGTGGTATGGTGGTAAGGGGAAAAGGGTCTATTTTGTGGTTCCTACCGAGGCCTTTTTTGGGGAAAATGCCTTACTGGGATGGCATTTCGCCCAAAAGAGGCAAGCAAAAGGCTTGGACCACCTAATGCATGCCATAAAGGTAGGTAGAGAGAGAGAGGGAAAGCCCCCAATCCTTATCCATTCGGGTAAGTCAGAAAGGTTGAGAAGGAGAAACAAAACAAGGGAGTTTTGTCCTAGAATGGGGAGTGGCGCAGCAAGCACACTCTGGGCAGAGGTAGTGGCCGGGCAAACAACAAGTTAGTCAGTGATCCTAAAGGGATGCCCAGAAGAAGCCAAAAACGGTTGGTGAAGCCATAGGGACAAAAGGGAGAAATCCCATGGAATCAAGCAATATAAAAATGGGAGTGGTAGCCATAAAAATATAAATAAAAAAAGAAAAAAGAAAAAGAAAAAGAGGAACCCATGAAGAGGATAGCAAGAAACTAAGAGCAATAGGACCAAAGAAAGAAAGAAGGTGGTAAAAAAAAAAAAAAGAGAGAGAGAGAGAAAACACGGCAGAAATAAGGGCATGCATAATAGACCATCTTTTCTCTCCTCTGGACACACCCACTTTCTGGGATTCTATTAATCATTATCCAAAACCATCTAGGTCCTTTCTCCAGCACAAGTAACTTCAATTGCAGAAACCTATAATGAGGTTATCCGTGTTGGAGTTTGGTTCCCTTTTTGGGCTTGTTCCTACTGAAAGACTCGACCCCGGACTAGGAGAGTGAACTAACATTATTGTGTTGTCTAGAGTTGTTGCCATTGTCCTACCATGGCTTCCTTTAACTTATTTGACATTTACGTTACCATTTGTTATGCCACAGTGATTCATGCTGCCAGTTGTTCTAATGTAGAACCTTTTTTTTTTTTTTTTATTATGTTTGCTATATCAGTTGTTGTACTGTGGTATCTTATTATTATTATTATTATTATTATTATTATTTGTTGTATCAGTTGTTTTGCTGCAGGATTGATTATTATTTTGATGTGCCAGTCACCCCATGGTGACATCATTTGATATACCTACTGTATCGTTTGTTCTGCTATAGTTTTTTTTTTTTTTTTTGTTATGTCTGCTGTATCAGTTATTTTGCTGTGATGTCATCTGGTGCGTTCGCAAGGACGCACAACTTGCTACAACGTTCTCCACCATGTCTAAGCATTGGGCATGCCTAGCTTGTGCAGAAGCTAGCCTGTAGTATAATCCCACCAGTCTAGTCTCAATTCCCTTTCACAAGCCTTGGTGTAGCGGAACAAGTTTTGGCCCATTGAGGCAAAAAGGCCCCCACAATAGTCAACGTAGTTCATTGATGTATTAAATTAAAATAAACATTATAAATCTTCTCTATATTCTAGTACAGTAAAATATAATTGATTTTCTCGAAAGTCGTGCATTGACATGGCCTCTGTTTTTTATGTTTCATCTAGAGTTTCTGAGCTGTTTGTGAAGTTTTGGTAAGAAAAAAATATGTGATCTTTGTCAACTTTACAGGTCGAAGAGTGACTCAGCTTCAATTTGATTCATGTTTCTGCAAATCCTTATCTAGTTATGTTTGAAATTTAATAATGAAACTTTCAATTTTGTTTTATATTAGTAATTTAGTTTTAAAGTCAGCTGCATTTTCTTTGCTCTTGTATTTACATTTTATTTGGCGTTTTCTTTGATGTTTCAAGCAGACAAATTTGCAAATAAATTTTTTATTTATTTCACTTTGCATTTTTTAATTAAAAAAAAATCCACTTCAGCAGGTGCCACTTGGCTTTTTTATAGAACTCGAGTTTCAAAAAAATGGTACTTCCCTTAATATTTCCACAGCAAACTCAAGTTTCACAAATTTGAGTTCCAAAAAAGTGGTACTTCCCTAAATATTTCCAAAACAGTGGTAAATTGCTAAAAATTTTAACCAACAATGGTATTTGGCCATTTTGACCACAAAAAAAAAAAAGTTACCAAACATTATAAACAAACTAACAAAACTAACAATAGAAAATAAAAAAGAAACTAATGATGGACAACTAAGGCCTAGGCAGTTTTTGTGGGACCCATTTGGGAATTTTTTTGCATTTAGCATTATTTTTATAATATTTTAGTTAGTTGTCTAGCTTACAAAACCATTCAGCAAACTAGCATCTCGAGTGTCTAAAATTCGAGTTCCAAGATAGAACTCGAGTTTCTAAGTCTCCGGTTGCAAGTGGTGGCATCTGATGTGGAAAAAAATCCACGTGGAAATCAAGTTTTTAAGACTCGAGTTCCACCATTTTATTTCCCACCATCTATTCTTCTTCTCTTCTTCCTCTTCTCCACCAAGTATTCTTCTCTTCTTCTTCCTCTTCTCCACCCATCATATGTTCTTCTCCAACCAAATCATCTTCCTCTGTTCTTCTTTGAAGCTCCGAATCATCTTCCTCTCCCTCCATTCTTCTTCAGATCTGCATATCGTCTTCTTCCTCTGTTCTTCTTTGTATCTGGTTCCTTTGCTTCTGGTTTTATGGAACACGAGTCTAAGAAACTCGAGTTCCACGTGGATAAATTGTTCCACCTAAGCAATCCGAACTCAAGTCTTTGGGGCTTAAGTTTGTCACCGAATTCAAGCTTCACAGACTTGAGATGCTAGTTTTCTAAATGGTTTCAAATTTGTGCTTACTAATAAAATAGTCTCTAAAAATTATGCTAAATGGCAAATACCCCCCCCCCCCTTTTGGGACTTGAAACTCAGCACTTGTAGTGCCACTTTTTATTTCTCTCATCTCTCTCTCTTCTCCCCTATGTCCTCTCATTCTCTCTTTTCTCTTTTGCAAAATCGACACTATTGGTGCCATTTTTGTGAGCAATTCGTCACCTAACCGAATTTTATATCTCTACTCTCATTTTGTTAAAAAAAAAATGTTGCACAATACATATAAAGCCTATAAACTCAAATTTTAGCAATTTTTTTTATGTGAAATTTTTTTTTTAGCAATATTTATCTAAATAAAATGATCTTTGTTATATTTGAAATGAGATATTATTTAAGGACATATTCAATTTATCTCTCTATGATTTGACAAATTGTTATATTTGAACCCCTACCACTAACTATTTCATTTTAATCCAAACATTAAGGAATCAAAATGCAACTATTGAAAAAACTTGTGGTACTAAATAATAATTTGGGCCAAACCACAATTGGATAATTTAACTGTCCAAAAAAGTGTAAATTTTGTTAATTTGGACGGAATACTAATAGCTTCATTTTAATTCGAAATGTAGCGGATCAAATATAAGAATTAAAAGTTTGTGGATTAATTGTAATAGGATCAAATCACAAAGATAAAAATTTTTAATTTATTATCTATTTCCAAGTGGGCAAGATGCTTGTTGTCATATTTCCAACTAACCATGAGAAGCCTATACAACATTTGAATTCAAATTTACCAACTAATTGCGTGTGGTTGAGTTTTTCCACTGATCATTTTTTTCGGACAAAATCCTTACTGAGATTAAAAATAAAAATAAAAAGTATATTTATTCTCAACTTTGCCAAGTTGTCCTCTTTTTCATTCTTTTAAGTGAAATTCTTACAGGCTGAGAGTCCCTAGTTGTACTTGAGACGCAAATATCAAAAAGGCATATAATCAGAATCACCATCGTCTCACTTCTTCCATTCCATATTCTCCCTCACCATCATCGAATATTGATTCTACTAGTTAGTACTCGCACTCCCGTCTCATTTTGAATGGAACATTAGGATCCTGAATTTTTGGCTCAATTAAGCATGTTCAACTTTATTATTTGTGTTCATGTGCAAGTTGTGTTGGAAAAAGAAGAGAGAGGGAGAGAGGAGAGATGGGACCCACAAGAAGAAGAAGAAAATAATAGGAGCCATTGGCATTCATTCAAAGATAGTTGGGTATGTAGACACCACATATTTTTCGTTCTTGTCTCAATCTATCTTTTTCTTTGATGTTGGAAGGTGGTAAGGATTGATGCTGTTAACATGTAACATGTTGGCCCCAATCTTAGTTGTAATTTGTTCCTAACCACTTTTTTCTAAAGGAACCTATTTTTCCAACTCTTGGGCTTTGGATTTGAAAATAGCTGTCTGGTGATGTTCCTACCACTTGGCTTCCTTCCCACGCAAAATATTGCTAGTGATAAATTAACTTTAAATCAAGTCTTAAATGGAACCGCGGCGGGTCGAAACATTTTTCTCAATAATTCATTTTTCCTAAAATGAAGACAAGGGATGGGATGCTACATGCTGCAGTGTGATCTAGTCAAGATAAGCAACGAGAGCTTCCAGAGGCATTGATTTCATAATGTGTGTGTAATCTTATTTTGTTAGTAAAACAGTGAAGTTTAAAAACATGCTTATGTCGTTTCCTCATCTCTGCTTCAAATTTTCTTTCTTTTAGTTTCTTGGAGCTTAGGTTTCACCTGTCGAGTGATGCCCTTTTTCTTTGCAAGGGATTTGGCTATTGCGTTCACATCTTCTGTTTATGAAATTCATGTTAGAAATTTCCTTAGATTCCTAATTTGACTAGCTTTAGGTTTTCTTCACATGAAAGGATATGTTTTTCCTTGGTACGGAAGATAGTAATTCTCCTTGATATGGGAGGAAAAATCTTTTCTTGTTGAAGAACTAATTGGGAGTTATGTGTTCATCAAGAAATAGAATTGAAACATTTATAAATAGGTATTGTTGCAAAAGGTTTGGTGGTTTTTGTCCAAGGGTCCTATAGACACCCCATTTCATTCCGACCTATACCTAAACCCCCTGGTCCCAATGACGGGAAAATCAATCGCTACCAATATAATCAGTATCGTGTGTGGAGCCCAAAAGCCCATTTTTGGCCTAATATGGTCGAGGTTTACGAAAGCTGCATACGCCAGGTTTATGAGTGTACGCACCTAATCTGTGGTATACATACCTTCTGGACGAAAGCTTTAAATCACTTCATTTCCATTTTGGTGAGATGCTAGGGTAACCAGCTTGATCAACTAGCTGCCTAAATGTCTAACCTAACCCTAGACCTCCATTTCACTTATAAATACCTCCACTTTCACCATCCAAAGGGTCTAGATTATTAATACCTATAGAAAATCTACCAAAATACCTCGAGAAAACTAAAACCTAAGAGTTTAGGCTAGAAGGGAAGAAAAAAAAAGCGAGCATTAGATTGATCTTCAACCACCTTTGGTTGAAGATAACCTCTTACTCAATTGTGTTCAAAACTTCTAGTTGGTTCAAGCTTACTAGCACATCACAGGGTCATTCAACTAGCCCTAACAGAATCATTTGAGTCATTCCTCCACACACGCAGTTGTGATAATTGTTTCAGCTCGAGGGGTTGGTCAATCAACGTCACAGTAAGTGCCACGAGGAGGAGATGTGGATCCTTCCCATTATCCACACTCTCCTTCTCAATTCTTGTTTATTTCATGTTTTTTGTTGTTTTTAGTCCTCTAATATGTTGCTTATGTACCATATCATGCTATGCTTGGGTTGTTTGATTCATTTTCTAATTTTTTTTTTGTAAATTTGTAAAAAAAAACCTAATCTGCCTTAGGATCCGTACGCGTAGGATAAAATGCGTACTCACCCATATCCCTGCATACGCATGTTTTAGATAGCTAGAGTTCATGTTTGGCTGTTTATTTGGGAATCGATTTGAAGCCTAGATGCATACGCCGATAAAGAATGTGTACGCACCCTTCTCATGGCATACACCAATCTAAGTAGAAACCATATTTCTTTCTTTTCTTGTTTTATATGCTTTTAATGTCATGTTTTATTATCTTTCCCTTTCTGTTTTATCTACTTTAACTGTAAATATGTTGTCATGTTTGTTTCCTTTTGTATCACGTGTAATAAATACAAAATATCTTCTTTTCTTTCCTTTCTTGTATCAAACCCTAATGCACTCTCTATCTTCACTCTCATCCACTTTCTAATTTTGATTTGAATTCAATAAGTCAACTAAAAAACTTGGAGACAAATAAGGAAAGCCTTAATATTCAATTTATTTTGGAAATTTGTGGACTATTCAAATATATGGAAAAGTATATTGAAAAGTGTGGGCGCAAGTGCCCATGGTTGAGTGGTTTCTTCGTGGGAAGTACGCCTCAGCTTGGAATGGACTTGGTGAAGGGTGTAATGGAGTCACTGCCTAGATTAGGTCTAGGAACCATATAAATGGTGCCCAATGTAAAGGACTGGTCTTACCAAAGCACGTGTCCGGAGTTTAGGTATAGGGATAGGAAGGTGTTAGGCACCTAACTCCACCTGACTTGTAGATTGGTCTCCACTCATTGTATTCCAAATCCTAATCTCATCAAAGGGTCCTCTCATAGGTTATTCTACACACACACAAACATACATCTAACACAACATGGCATCTTAATCAATATTACACTCATGGCTATAGGTGCCACCGGCTTCCTCCTAAAAGAAAAGGGGGAGTACACCTTGGCCGAGTGGACCAGGGTAGAGAAAAGATGGAGTCGCCAACTAGATTAAGTCAAGGAACCATTTACATAGCGCCCTTACATGGAAGGACTGATCTTACTACCAGAGTATGGGTTCGGAGTTTAGATAAGATTTTGGGAAGGTGTTAGGCACCCAAAACCACTAGACCCGTGAGTCGGCTTCCACTTAGTGTCTTACGTCTCAATCTCATTAAAGGCACATTCAATATTGCATTCTGTACTCACACACACAAGCATACATCTAAGCATACAACATGGCATTTCATCCCAAACCCTAACATAACATTTATCATGCTTCTCATATCATCGCCCTAGCATACATCTATCATGCATATCATTCAAGGCTGCAAACAAACCACTACAAAAACACAAACATGGCAGCAAGGTATATAACAGAAACATAGGCATATTAAAGTTTAAACAAGCATATATTCAAAACCTAAAGCATGTCATTCAACAAAACATGTCCATATCCATCATCCAAAGCAACAATGCATGCTCACGTGAATGCATGCCTTACCTTGCTTACCTTATTACATCTCAGCACCTATGCATCAATGTATGATTATATTAATGCATGTTCATTGCAAAACAAAGAAATCATAGAAGAGAAACCCTAATCTAGCATGTTAAGGGAAAACAAACAATTAAACAAAGAAACAGAGACTTAAAAATACAAAAAAAGGGGTCAAAACAGAAGCATGTTATGTGAAAGAAACAAAGAAACAGAAGTAGAAAACTCAGATTAGGGTTTTTGGGCACGAGTATACGTGTGCATACATAGGCATGCATACGCAAGCCAGTTGTATGCGTACGCATACTTCGAGTTTGCGTATGCATGCATGAAGCATGCGCACGCAAACACGCACTAAACCCTAACCCAAAAACACAAAAAATAGATCAGAACTTAAAATTAACAAATCTAACAACTTAACATGCTTTAAAACAGTAAACAACCAAACCCTAGGCAACCTAAACATATTAAAACATAAACAAAGCAAGAAAAAAAGAAGGTAACAGAATTAAAACAAAGAAATGAAAAGCAAAAAGGTTAAAACTCAATACCTCAAACAAGAAGTTTTTCAAGCTTGATTTTGATTATTCCCCTCAGTCAATCTATTCACAATCAAATACAAAAAGTGATTAGTAATCTTAAGGCTCGAAGATCAAGAACAGAAGCAATCCCAGATAAAAAAAAAAAAAAAAAAAAAGACTTGAGAATGTTTTGTGAAAAAACTCCCTCTTTGATTCACTATTTTTAGTGAATCTTAAGTTTTCCCTTAGGATTTTCCGAGTTTTTTGAAAATGTACCATGTATGGCTTTTTCTATTAAAACTCAATACCTCAAACAAGAAGTTTTTCAAGCTTGATTTCAATTGTTCCCTTTAGTCAATCTATTCACAATCAAATACAAAAAGTGATTAGTAATCTTAAAACTCAAAGATCAAGAACAAAAGCAGTCCCAGTTTTAAAAAAAAATGACTTGAGGATGTTTTGTGAAAAAACTCCCTCTTTGATTCACTATTTTTAGTGAATCTTAGGTTTTCCCTTAGGATTTTCCATGTGTTTTGAAAAGGTACCATGTATGGCTTTTTTAATTAAAACTCAATACCTCAAACAAGAAGTTTTTCAAGCTTGATTTTGATTGTTCTCCTTAGTCAATCTATTCACAATCAAATACAAAAAGTGATTAGTAATCTTAAAACTCAAAGATCAAGAACAGAAGCGGTCCCAATTTAAAAAAAAAAAAAAACTGACTTGAGCATGCTTTGTGAAAAAACTCCCTCTTTGATTCACTATTTTTAGTGAATCTTAGGTTTTCCCTTAGGATTTTCCATGTATTTTGAAAAGGTACCATGTATGACTTTTTCTTTTAAGAAAATGGGGTTTGGAATGGCTCCCAGACGATGTGGGACTCATTCCAAACCTCAGTCTTTAATGCAAAAAACTTGTCTTTCATAGCTTCTGGAACCCTAGCTGCATATGCAAGCCCGTGTATGTGCACGCACACATTAAACCTGCGTACGCATACGCGTGTATGCGTACGCAATGCTGGGGTTTCCGTGGTCTTTATTTTCCAAAAATAGCTTTATTTTATTCATAAAAGAGTTATATTTTCCATAGAACCTTCCTCAAGTCAATTTATAGTTTGATCAGGCCCTGAACCAACCTTAGGCTTTAGAATTTTACCATCATTGGGGAACGGAGGCCTGAGTCGTAAGGGGTACAAAATGCGGTGTCTACAACGGCGTACACCCTAACATTCATCTAGCATGGCATTGACATTCATATTTATCCAAGGCAGCAAGTATATCACAAGACAATGGTATCAACAAGGCATATTCATCATATTCAAGCATGTCATTATGTTCTAATCAAGCATATTCATTATGTTCATCAATCATATCATGCTCATCAATCAAATCAAATGCATATTCATGTAATTATGCATGACTTACCTCACTTACTTTACTACATCACAGCATCTATGCATCAATGCATGTTCATAGTGTTCATCCAATTGTTGTGAAATTTTAAAATACTCGCAAGTTTAAGAACCATACCGAAGTATAGTTTGACAAGAATGAGGTCGAACCCACAGGGACTTGAATGAATGTAGGAAAATTAATCAAATCTTAACCAAATTAACCCTAATCTAGTTTAATAAAAATTGTTTGTTTGCAATTAAATAAATTAAACAAATAATTAAACTAAGCAAAGATATAATATAAAGCAGTAAAAAGATGTAAACAATCAAGGGAAAGGAATTAAGGTTTTGGAATCCGCCTTGTAAGTCATATCAGCATATATTTATGATCATTAATTTTTCCCAACTCACTACATGATAATCTAGAAATCAATCTTGCTATTATGGAAAATATTCTCATTAAAATCCATATTTTAAAAATCAAAAGCATATTCTTCTTCGCTTCTTAAGTATAAAATCAAATCATCAATTGTATCCATAGCTAAACAAATCACAAGATATATCCAATTCTAAAAATCAAATATTGTATCCATTGACAGACAAATCACAAGCGAAATCTAATTTTATAATCAAGAATTAATAAACCAAGCATTCAATTAATTAAGACAAATCCTAAATCATGAGAAAAACATGATTAAACTCATATCTAGAATCTCATTTTAGTCAATTGATATGAAGCAAGAACAATTTAAATCATTAAAGAACAATTATTGTGGGAAAAATCAAATCACATAAATATTACTAATAATCCTTAACAAAGTTTCATCCTCAACCCTAATTATAAATTTAGCTACTCATAGTAATTGAAAGAAAACATAAAAATAAAATACTAAACATTAAACTAGAAAAATAATTTAAACTAACTATCATGGAAGAAAACCAAAGAGGAAGCCGCAGCTGCAACTCTCTATACAAGTTGAATCGTTAGGAGAAAATCCCAGATTTTTAGGCTTCAGTTAACCGACGATTTTGGCCCATTTAACATCAGAACTAGGACTTTTGGTAAACTACAAAGTTGTAGCCCTTTAATTTAAATTTCCATCCCAACTTGAATCATCTCAATTGGACATCTGAGCCGAAAGTTATGCTAAAAATACTAACTGATGTGCAGGTTGGAATCCTAATCCGAATTGGACCTGGATTTGGTGCAAGTTCCATTGATTCCTTGCTCCAATTGAACTTAAATTTAATTGGGTTGGTCTTCTTTAACTTCATCATGGCCCTTGTAAAAGTAAAGTCCATTAGCTTTCTTCTTTACACAAATCCACTTATTTAATTCCATTCTCCTACAAAAGACAAATTCACGCAATAAAATCCAATTAACACAAAATTGATTATTTAGTATTATTCCAAAACCAAATATAAAATGCATGCATTACCTCAAAATAAGTCCGATAATGCTTTCTAACAATGATATAAATATGCAAAATTAAGCTATTATCATCCAATCATAAACCCTAATCACTCAATTCAAATAAAAAACATGTAAAACATGTTATTCTACTGATCTAAGACAAAATCATGTGAAGGCTAACTTAAACAGAAGCTAAAACATGCATTTAAATGGAATAAAACTAAGAACAAACAATTATGGGTTTATGGGTTAACCACACATGTGCATACCTAAGCATACGTACGCAAGGTCATGGAGATGCATACACATGCACAAGCTTGCGTATGCATCCCTACCTAGAAACACAGCAAGAAACACCAATCAAAACCACTTCTAATCAACCTAGCATGTGTCCTAATTATCAAAGCAGTAAACCTAAACTACACAAAAGATTAAGAAAGTAGTAAAATAAAAATAAAAATAAAGGAAATTAGAGGAAAAGACAAGAACAAGTACCTCACACAAAAGCTTCTAGAGCTTTACTTTGACCGTTCCCCTTATTCAATCTATAAAACAATATACCCAGAGGGTTAGTAAGTTTAACTAGAAGGCTTCGGACTAGAATAAGTCCTAGCCCAAAAAAATTCATTTTCGGATGCTTTTCAAAGTAAAAAGCTTCTCTTGAATAACTTTTTTGGAGTAGATTCTGTGTGTTTTTAGGGGAAAAGGTCGTGAGGCCTTTTTATAGTGTTCAAAGAGAAGGGGCGGAGCTCTCCCCAAGCGATATGGAATTAGCTCTGATGAGGATCAACATAAGTATTACTCGTCCTTGTGTCATCGTCCAGAGTTTAGCTATGCCTATACCAAGTCATCTAAGAACGAGAACATACACATCTGCTGATAACCAAGTGATACGATGAAGGGAGTTCTTCAAGGACAAGTTGATTTAGACAGCCATACGCATGGACGATTACTTGGTAAATTCTACAAGAAATTCTCCAAAGGTTTCACAAAAGTAAAACAAGACACGTTGCTTAACACGTGGAAGGAATTCCATACACTTCATTCCACATATCCCATTTTCTTCATTAACTACCAATATCACTCACGATGGTGATAGGTCCCAAACAATTAGACCCATGTCAAAGTCTCTATAAAAAGGAACAGGCCCCATCTACCAAAGGTAAGTTCTGACCATTTACTATCTCCCATCCTTGTGTCCTAGAGAGAAAACTAACTTACCCGTCGGAGGGTCCTTGGCTGGATCACACCGGTCACCTTTGATAGTTCTTTCTTTCTTTTTAGGATTAATAGCCATCATCATAGTTCGAAGCATTCCAGCCTACTAATTTTTGTGCATCATTAGTTGGCGACATCTATAGAGAAGAGTTAAAAGTTTTTTAGTGTTAACTTCTTAGCCCTTTCCAAGACAAAAAGGTTGCATGGTTCGGACTAGGTCAATGGCCACTAGTCTAGGACACCTAGAGAGTAGAAATGCCTCCAGTCATCCAAATCGTGCACCACCATCCCCTATGACTGTCTAGCAACAGTTACAGTCCATGGCAACAGCAATGGCAGAACTGACACAACAGAATCAAGACTTAACTAGAAAAGTTAATAAACAACGTCAACAACATGGTGGAGAGAGGTGCCAGAATTCAGGAAATGAAGTTGCTGAGAATAACACTAAAGTAGACCAGTCCAGAGGCACTGTCACTCGTAGAGTACCACACTTGGAGAGGGAGATGGACCAGATGAAAAGAGCCATGGAAGAGATGAAGGATTCCATGAGGAGAGTGAACCATGTAGACGATCTCGTCCACAGGACTGATTCCCCCTTTATTGCGTCCATCACAAGTCATCCCTTGCTGTCCAAGTTTAAGATGCCTACTCTAAACTCTTATGATGGGATGCGTGATCCTTGCGATCACACTGCTACATTCAAGACGACTATGCATCTTCAAGGTGTTCAGGATGAAATGATGTGCAGAGCCTTCCCTACTACATTAAAAGGACCAGCCAGAGTGTGGTTTGGAAAGTTACCACCAAACACCATAACTTCGTTCCAGGAGTTAAGTAAGTTGTTCGTTAACAACTTTATGGTTGGACAAAGGCAGAAACGTTCCTCGTCCAATTTGCTGAGCATAGAGCAAGGAGAGAATGAAAGTCTACAATCTTTTATCACCCGCTTCAACAGGGAAGCCCTATTGGTAGACGAGATGGATGACAAGATACTCTTGGCTGCTTTCTACAATGAAGTCAGTTTAGATCTATTCATTCATAAGTTATATGATAAGGAGCTGCAGACAATGGCTGAGTTGATACATTCAGCCCAAAGTTTCATGAATGCAAAAGATGCAATTATTGCTAAGAGAAAGAAGAAGGGTGAACGACTAGAGAATAGTTACGTGCACCATCCAGAATAGGGCTCTCGTCCAAAGAAAGCTAAAGTTGGGGAGAAAAGAGATCAAGATGGCAAGAAGGCAAGATCGTCATCAAAACGATACTTTAACTATACTCCTCTGAACACTTCACTTAATCAGGTGTTGATGCAGATAAAAGATGATCCACTCTTGAAGTGGCCAGAAAGAATGAAGGGAGATCCTATCAAGCAGAATAAAAGTAAGTATTGTCACTTTCATCGTGACCATGGGCATGATACGAACGAATGTTATGACTTGAAGCAACGAATTGAAGTTCTCATCAAATAAGGAAAATTGAAAACTTTTCTTAGACGAGATCATAAGGATGATAGATAGCCAATGAAAGGCAAGGCAGAAAAACCAGCACGTCCATTGTTTGGAGAAATAAAGTTATTGTGGGGGGCATGTCAACAGGAAGTTCATCCAAATCCAAAAAGACTTATCTACAAGAGGTTCAGAATGTTCAGATATCTGGACGACCACCAAGGATGATCAGAGACGATAAGCCAGCCATTGTTTCATAGATGAAAATGCAAGACGGTTACACCACCCTCATGATGACGCGATTGTTATCACACTGACAATTGCAAACTTTACAACTAGAATGGTGTTAATAGAATGGAAGTTCAGTAGACATCCTTTACTATCCAGCTTCTCAGCAAATGAGAATCAACAAGGAGCTACTTCGTTCGGTAAATGTGCCATTAATAGGATTCGTAGGAATGAAGGTTCTACCCATAGGTACCATCTCCTTGCCAGTCGTGGTTGGTTCTTACCCACAAAAAATCAACATGAAAGTGAATTTTCTTGTTGTAGACTATTCGTCCTCATATAATGCCATCATTAGACAACCAACTTTGAATAGTTGAAGGGCTGCAACATCCACTTACCACTTGTCAATCAAGTTTCCAACAGAATATGGCATTGGAGAAGTACAGGGGGATCAGTTAGCTACTAGAGAATGCTATTTAGCGATGATAGCTATGGATAAGCAAATGCAAACAATGAACATTGAAGAAAGAAGGACTTTAGCTGAACCAATTGAAGTATTGGAAGAAGTACCATTAGATAAGTCTAACCCGGAGAAGTTTACCAAGATTGGGACAAGCGTGGAGGAAAAGACAAAGCAGGATCTCATTGAATTCCTCAAAATAAGTACAGATGTTTTTGCCTGGAGCCATGAAGACATGCACAGGATTTATTCAGGTGTGATTACTCATCGTCTAAATGTATCTTCATCCTACAAGCCTGTTTGTTAGAAAAAGAGAGTGTTTGCCCCAAAACAAGACAATGCTAATAAAGAAGAAGTTCAAAAGTCAGTCATCGAGGAATTCATTCGCGAAGTCTATTATCCTGACTCGCTAGCTAATGTAGTGATGGTCAAAAAGGCTAATGGCAAATGGAGGATGTGTATGGATTTCACATATTTAAATAAAGCATGCCCTAAGGATAGTTATCCTCTTCTGCACATTGATCAGCTTGTAAATTCAACAACTGGACACCAGCTGCTGAGTTTCATTGGTGCTTTCTCAGGGTAAAATCAAATTATGATAGACGAAGCAAACCAGGAGAAGACATCCTTTGTAATGAGCCAAGGCTTGTTTTGTTACGAAGTAATGCCGTTCGGGTTGAAGAATGCAAGGGCTACCTACCAGAGGCTGGTCAACCATATGTTTCGTTCACAGATTGGGCGGAACGTAGAAGTATATGTGGACGATATGTTGGTAAAAAGTGTGAGAGAGACACAACATTTGGACGATCTTTAAGAAACCTTTAATACACTTAAGCAATATATAGATGAAGTTGAACCCGAGCAAATGTGTTTTTGGAGTTGCATTAGGGAAGTTCCTTGGTTTTATGGTTTCATAAAGGGGGATTGAAGCCAACCCTGACAAGATCCAAAAAATCTTGAACATGCAACCTCCGAAGAATATCAAGGACGTCCAAAGCCTTACTAGACAAGTGGCCCTAAACAGATTTGTTTCAAAAGCCATTGACAAGTGTTTACTATTTTTCAGAGTATTAAGGAAAGCATTTGAATGGACGGATGAGTGTCAACAAGCATTTGAAGACTTGAAGACTTATCTTGCTTCAACCCCACTGCTGAGCCCATCCAAACAAGGAGAAGAGTTATATATCTATCTAGCAGTGTCTCCCCATGCAGTAAGTTCAACCTTGATCAAAGAAGAAGGAAATATATAGAAGCCCATCTATTACACCAGCAAAGCCTTGAGAGGAACTGAATGACAATATCCACCAATGGAAAAGTTAGCATTTTCATTGGTGACAACAGTGAGGAAGCTCAAACCTTATTTCCAAGCTCATGTAATCAACGTCCTGACAAACCACCCGTTGAAGAAAGCAATGAATAAGCTAGAGGCCGCTGGACGATTGATCCAGTGGGTAATGGAACTTAGTGAATTTGATGTGCGATATAAGCCAAGGGAAGCAATAAAATCCCGAGTCTTTACAGATTTCATTGCTGAATTTACTCCTGCTAAAGAAGATGAAGACCAGGGGCAAAGCAGTGGGTCGTCCATGTAGACGGATCGTCCACACAGCATGCAGGAGGAATTGGGATAGTCTTGCAATCACCAGAAGGGGATCATTTGGAATACGCTGTCCGTCTACAGTTCTAGACAACTAACAATAAAGCTGAGTATGAAGCTTTACTTCAGGGTTTGGTGTTAGTCAAATCACTCGAAGCTAACTCAATACTCGTCCAGGGGGATTCACAGTTGGTGATAGGCCAAGTAAATGGGACTTGTGAAGCCAAAGAAGAACAAATGAAGAGATACTTAGAAAAAGTTAAGCAGTGCATCAAAGGCTTTACAACAGCCCAATTTCAACAAATACTAAGGGAAGAGAACACAAAAGCTGACATCTTGGCTAAGACAGCATCTTCCGACAAGATGATAGGTGATTAAGTTAAAGTCTAGTATGTTCCAAGCATAGATATTTTGGAAGTAAATCAAATAGATGGAGTTATCAACTGGACCACCCCAATTGTATCTTATCTCAAAGATGGAATACTCCCTCAAGATATAGAAGAAGCAAGGAAACTAAGGGTAAGAGCTGCGAAGTTTGTCCTCATGGACAAGGTGTTATATAAAAGGGTTTTTCTCAACCCTACCTAAGATGTTTGAATTCAGACGAGTCTCTTTATGTCCTAAGAGATGTCCATGAAAGAGCATGTGGAAATCATTCAATGGCTAGATCCTTTGTCAACAAGATGATCCGTGCAGGATATTACTGGTCATCTATGCAAGCAGATGCTAAAGCCTATGTTAAAGCATGTGATAAGTGTTGGGATTAGTACCCTTAAATCCTATTGTAGATGCTGTGTATGATATTATGTATGACATGATGTATAACTTAATATTGTGATTAATAAAGTTGTTTTATTATTATCTAAAATAATAGTAACATGAATATTCAGACATTATCAAATAGTTCATGAGATGCATAGTATGTGATTTATGTAAAAAGTCACAGAAGATATAAATCACAAGTTCTTTGTAAACTCAGAATTTTAGTTCGTAGTCGATGATGAAATTGGACATTTCATCTGCGAAGACTATAACATATCAACTAAGATGATTTGTCTTAATCATGGAAGTAGAGACTTCTAGTTTATGTGTTGATATGTCTTAAGAGTTAAGACATATTGAACTGGACCATTGTGAGATTTATTATTCTTCTAACGACTGTCAATTGAATAATAAAGCTCACGACTTCTATTCACATGAACTCTTAATCCTGAGAGAATAATGGACCTGATCATAAAGTGTAGGTTGCTTTGATATATCAGGAGTGAGATCTAAAATAACGATCAAAATCTCAGTATGTTGGGCAGCCACATTTAGTGTTGATGGAACATATATTCTCAAGATGGAATTCATAGTCTCTTAACGGAGATATAAAATATTCCCTTGGGATAAGTTTAATGAGTTCAGTTATTCAGAGAGTTAGGCCTAACCACTTTAGTAAAACTAAAGTATATATTTATGAAATTAAATTTCATAAATATATGATGAATAACTTAAAAGGATTAAACCGGATACTCAAGGATTAAGATGTAGTAATTTACAAAGTGGCAGTCTACATTCATGACTTTGCATTACTACAAATATTTTATGAAGGGGTTGCATGTATAATAAAGTCTTAGGATATAATTAATTAATAAGGCCTAAAGTGCAATTATATTCATATAGTGATATTGAATATAATTAATGGTAACTTTGGACTTGTCAAGAGTTGACAGAAAAGCCCAAAGCCCATTGGAGCTAGAGTCTTATTTGTTCCCTTTTGGTCCCACTCCAAGCCACACACTAAAGCCCAATTGCGAAGGCCCAAAAGGCTAGCCCAATTAGATAATCAATTATATATAAGGAGAGAAACATACAAAATTTCATAAGACTTTTCATAAAGATCTTTCATTAAGATCATACAAGAAATGAAATAGTTTGTATATGAGTGTTAGACACTCTCCTATTCTCTCCTTGGAAATTGATTGAGAGACCACACATCTTAAGTATTAAGTGGAATTGGAGTGAAGATTAAAAGTGTTCCCGAGTACTTATTATCTTCGGTTTTGAAATTCACTGCACCAAGGTACACTCTCTTGATTCTATATTCTGAAACTTACATAGTGCATGTTATCAATTGCGAATGAAGTAAATCCGTTATTTTTTTGCTGCGTATGTTTTGTATGCATTACAAACATGTATTTTCCATCAATAAGTGTCAAAGGTATAGCAACATACCTAGGCAACCATCAGAGTATCTAACTCCAATGGTGGCCCTTTCGCCCTTTGCCTAGTGGGGACTTGACATTCTTAGTCCTTTTCCCATGGGAACAAGACGGATGAAGTTCTTAATAGTAGAAATTGATTACTTTACAAAATGGGTGGCAGCGGAGCTCGTGGCAAGGATCACTAAGCAAAATGTCAAAAATTTTGTCTGGAAGAATATAATATGCAGCTTTGGAATTCCTAGGGTACTCATCTCGGGTAACAATATGCTAATTTGATAATGCGCCCTTTAGAGACTTTTGCAAGCAATTGGGGATTAGAAATCATTATTCCTCCCCCTCACATCCACAAGCCAATGGACAAGTTGAAGTTGTCAACCGGTCCTTGTTGAAAATCATTAAGACCCGGCTTGAGGGGGTGAAGGGAATATGGTCGAACGAACTACCCAGCGCCCTTTGGGCATATAGGACGACAGTAAGGACCCCAACTAGAGAGACACCTTTTAAGTTGGCATATGGAAGTGACGCAGTCATACTCGCAGAAGTTAGCTTAACTAGCTACAGCGTGGCTCACTACAACAACGAAGAGAATGAGAAGCTGCTTCGTCTAACCCTTGATCTTATGGACGAGTTAAGAATGGATGAAGAACGAAGGGTGGCTCGTTACAAAAATTTGATGTCCAAACATCATGATGCACTGGTGAAGCCAAGACAGTTCAGCATCGGAGATCTCGTCTTAAAGAAGGTATCTCTGCTACAAAGAATCCTGCTCATGTAAAGTTAAGGCCTAACTGGGAAGAGCCATACAAAGTCATCAACTCCAAAAGGAGAGGTTCATACTATTTGGAGGCCCTAGATGGACGGAAGCTGGAACACCCTTGGAACGCGGAGCATTTGAGGAAATATCACCAGTGAAGATGACTTGTCAGGAAGGTTAGCATGGACAAGATTGAGAAGTTTGTTTATATTTTCAGTGTTTACGTTTTAAAACAATGTGCTATGTTTTTAAGTATTTGAATTTCCTAAAAAGCACTAGCTACTGGCATGTGCTATGGACGGTGTCGTGAACTAAGTCCCTTTGTACATAAAGTAAATTAAATTCCCTAAAAGAGGACTAAGTATTAGCGTGGACGAGCTATTTGGACGATGCCTATGTCCTTATGTCCATGGATGATGTTGTGTACAGATGTTGTACGTCCACGGACACTATTTTGTACAGATGTTGTATATAAAGCAGCTTGAATTTCCTAATTTAAGTGTTTATAATTCTGTAAAATCAACATCCAAATGAAATGACAGGCGTATAAAATCTCTGGACCCAGAGAATGTCTCGTCATAAGCTATCCGTGATAAAAAGGAAGCAAATTGTCATAAAAGACAATGAACAAGGGAAAGAACAAATTTCCCAATGAAACTCATCCAAAAAGGATCAGAAATGAAAGAAAAGCATGCGTGCAACATTTCTCATGGACGACACATCCAACCAATCCAAATCATGGACAACATAACCAAGTTAATTTCCAAAGATGAGCCCAAAAACAAGAAATATAGACGGAAAATACTTGGAAAAAACAATATAGATAAAAACATTCATAAATAAAAAGGGTAGACAACTATCGTCCAAAAACCTTAAGCCTAAAAAGCAATTGTATCAAGACTTGTCTAAAAAGTAAGGATGAGCCAAATGTACTTAAATAAATTCAAATGATCCAAAAAAAGGAATCACATAAAAATTATAATAAAACAGAAAATTTTGAAAATTTTTCATAAACTACTGATGGGGATTTTCTCCAGAGGTAGGGTCAACAAATCACATAAAAATTACAATAAAACAGAAAAGTTTGAAAATTTTTCATAAAATACTGAGGGGGATTTTCTCCAGAGGTAGGGTCGCCATGAGTAGGCTGGGTTGTAGCATCGTCTTCAGTGTTGACATCTTCAGAACTCGTCTAGAGGAGAGAATTTGCAGCACAAATATTAGGCCTAATAGGGGAAAAAGTCCACCTCTAGAAAACGCTTCATCGCGTCCAAACGGAAATCTTCGAAGCCCGCAGCATAATTCGTTTCCAGAAGATCAATATATGCTTTGGACGACTTGAATTCCTTGATCACTTCGTCTTTGGCACGTTCAAAGGATGCTCTAAGCTCTCATTTTGCTTCTGCCAATGATCCAAACGAGTGTCCTTTTCCACTATGTCTGCCTTTAACTCCTCTGCCAAGTTCTTCAGTTCCACCACCTCAGCCTCAAGCTTCATTCTCTCCACCGTCTTGCGGCTTGACTCCTTTTCCATATCACGGATTTTGGCCCTCAACCTAATCCTTTCCTGGTCCACCTCAGTAGCCTGCCTAGACACTGCTATGAACTTTGACATGGCATGTATATGCAATTGGTTAAAAAAGATGATTAGATGAGAAATGTCAAGTATGAAGATAATAATAATAATAATAATAATAATAATAATAATACCTTGAAGAGATCATGACCTGCAGAATGTTCAAAGTATTTCAAGGACATGTCATAGCACACATTAATGTCCTCGTCGGTCACAGTCCGTTGAAACCTTTCCCAAGCAAGACCTTCATTTTCAAAAAGATTCATAGGAATGCTTCTGGGAGGTTTTAACGAAGTAGTTTTAGCAGGCTTGGACAGAGTAGTTTCACAGGGATGGACGAGTCCAAGTCAAGGATTTGTATGGACGGTTGTTTGGAAGAAGCAAAACAAACAACAAAACCAGGCTTGACAAACTTAGACAGCCCATGCTTTGCCTTCTTGTGACCTCGACGACTTGGAAGACTTCCCAAGTCAATCGTCTTGGATAAAGTCTTCCTTTTATCTCTAGCAACTAGATGAGGCTGAGATTAGGTCTCTGGCATGGCCTACTCATCTGCCAAGCCTTTTCCCTTGTTTTCTTTCATAGTTGCTATCACTGTAAAGAAAAGGGGTGTTAGAACTTGGGTAAAACAAGTAAGAAAAAATTTTCAAGTAAAAAAGCTTACGTCTACGTGTAATGAGTTCGTGAGCTAAGGGTTCAACAAACGGTTCAGGCCCAAGTCCCCAAGTGGCAAGACGCTAAAGAATGACTAAAGAATGGAAGCTTCTATTAGTGAATAGACGAGCCTGTTAGACGTGCTCAAGATAGAATCTGCTCAGAGAAGGTCGTCTTATAGCTGTTTAAAAAAAAGGGGGGGGGGGGGGGGAGGGTTAGATGAATACAATAAAAGATAGAAAATTTTGAGTAGAAAAGAAGCAGACCTTCTGGACGAAGGTTCCCTTTCCCAGCCCACCTCGACAGGGTTCCCAGCCCAAAAACTAGAGATGAAGAAGAACTCCGTCTTCCAATTCCTATCAGACATGAGGAGGGATTTAATCAATCTACAATTTGTACCCCTAGCTGAGAATTGATAAAAGCCCAAGGATTGTCTAATTTCGGAAGGCTTGTAGCAATAGAGGAACTCATCCATAGTAAGAGGACGATCCCCCTCAAATACTTCCCTCCACAAAATCTGCATAGAGTCAATGAGCCTCCATGCATCGGGGTTAAGCTGACAAACTCCTAAACCTGACCTAGTGAGTAACTCTCTGATGAAGGCATTGAGAAGCAACCTAAATCCCCCCAAAAGGTAAGCCTCGTAAATACCTACTCCAAAACGAGGTTCACAGCACCATTCACCACAGACGGCCAATCTAGGATTAAGGTCGTCTAGGATTTGGTACCAACTCCTAAGCGATGTAAGTCTTTTTTCATCGGTTTTAGAGGAGACCCCAATTGCACAACTAAACACAATCTCCTCCTCACCAGAAGAGGATAAAGGGGCATATGCAAACGTGCCAGTCTATGACCCAGAAGCCACTCTCGTCCTTAACTCCTCCTAGCAAACCTCCAATGGGACCCCAAGAACTCTGGACGTGTATTGCTCATCCGTAGTATTTCCTCCACTACTACTATCTCTACTACTACTACTATCACTGGAGCTTCTACTAGAAGTATCGTGATACTTGTCTATCTCCTCATTGTCACTATTACTAGACGAGGATACTACGATTTTAGACATTGTGAAAAACTGAAAAAAAAAACCTAAAGACGAGATAGAGAGGGTACCTAGCTCTAAAAGACAAGGGCCTAAAGACGGAGGAGGACTTCTAGACGAGGCGTTGGACGACAGAGGTCAGAGAAGAAAATTTGAGAAATGTGAAAGGGCAGGAGAGGAATTCTACTATTTATAAGTGACAGGCATGGTTAACTGAAGTGACGCAACCAACCAAAAGAAACCACGTGGAACTTTTCTTAAAGGACAAAACAACATGATTGATGAACCTTAGGATCGTACCACGTGTCAATAATCAAAGACAGAATTCAAAAATTCAAAAAAAAAAAAAAAAAGAGGGGCACAAGAGCAGTATTCACAAACAACACAAAGACAAGGGGGCAACTAATGGGGATCAACACAAGTATTACTTGTCCTTGTGTCGTCGTCCAGAGTTTAGCTATGCCTATACCAAGTCATTTGAGAACAAGAACATACACATCCGTTGATAACCAAGTGATTCGATGAAGGGAGTTCTTCATGGACGAGTTGATTTAGACAGCCATACGCATGGACGATAAAATTGTACTTGGTAAATTCTACAAGAAATTCTCCAAAGGTTCTACATGAGTAAAACATGACACGTTGCTTAACATGTGGAAGGAATTCCACACACTTCATTCCACATATCCCATTTTCTTCATTAACCACCAATATCACCCACGATGGTGATAGGTCCCAAAAGGTAGACCCACGTCAAAGTCTCTATAAAAAGGAACAAGCCCCATCTACCAAAGGTAAGTTCTGACCATGTACTATCTCCCATCCTTATGTCCTAGAGAGAAAAATGACTTAACCGTCGAAGGGTCCTTGGCCAGGTTATACCGGTCACCTTTGATAGTTCTTTCTTTCTTTTCAAGATTAACAACCATCATCATAGTTCGAGCATTCCGGCCTACTGATTTTCATGCATCATCAAGCTCAACCGCATTTTCCATTAAAACTTGTCTTACATAACTTTCTGAAACCCTAGATGCATACGCATGCTCATGGTTGTTTATGCATAGGTTTAGGATGCGAACGCACCCTTGGGGTTTCTATAAGGTTTTTATTTCTTCCAAAAACATCCTTCAACTAAAGAGTTTCTTTGGTTAGGCCCTAGACTAGTCCTAAACCTACCTAGTATTATTGTCATTGGGGAACAGGAGCTCGAGTCATAAGGTGTACAAAATGAGGTATTTACAGTTGCCCCTCTTTTGATTCGTGAGCTTCACTAATGGAATTAAAAGAAAAAGAGACAAAATATTCTGTTTCGATGTACAACTCAGGCCCAACCAATGCACATGGCAAACATGCATACACGAGGTGAGTGCAAATCCCAAAAGTCGTGTGGGATTTGTCTGTCTAAAGTCCCAAGGCTGCTTCTCGGGAAACGAGTAGTGACATGCTCACTATCCAAAAGCCTAGTTTGCTAATTGTTAAACAAAAGGTGAGTGACTCACTATCCTAGAGTCACCAAAAAAGAAAAACAAACATGGCCAACAGCCTCAAACATCAATCCAACAAACAAGGTGCTCTTATGAGCTAGAAAGAGAATGTATCTGAGGGTGTCCATCTATCACTCTTGCCTCAAACTTCTCCTAGTGGCTTTTGCCTCTAGGTGACTCTTGCCTCTATCTCAATCTCTTCTATTCTAGGTGGCTTTTGCCTCTATCTCAATCTCTTTTGTTTTAGGTGTTCCAAAAGTCTTAGTGTACATGTTCAATTCCAAGAAGGATACGTACAGCAAATCCACTGTCTTCTATTCTGGCTTCTCTAAAAGTCTCTAAGGATATGTGCACAAAGTCCGATGTCTTCTAATGGTGATGGTGATCTTCTATAATCTTGGTAAAAACTCGCTCAAGGTGTTTTCCAAATGTTCTGGTGATCTTCTGTAATCTTATGTAAATCTTGGTACATTAGGGGTGTGTCATTTTAATCTTTAACTTCTGGGAGAGCTTCTATGCAAATTCTAATTTTCTTGACTCACTTAGGAGTAATCTTCTGACTTGTAATCTTTCTGAGGAATCTATGTGCAAATCAACATTCATTGACTCACTAGGTAGTAATTTCATCATTTCAGGACTTTCTGAGGCTTCTGTGTAATTCCCCATCTTCTCAACCCATTGAAGGGCAATTTTGTAATTTCTTGTGCTCTAAAGGGCAAGTTTGTAATTCTGATTTTCTAATCCACTAGGGATGGGTCTAAGTCTTTCTTGATTTTCTTCTTCTTTTGAGGTCCACTGAGGATTATTTGTGATTTTCTAGACTTCTTGGGGATTTTTTTCTGTAAATTTGACTCTCTTTTTTGGACTAAACTACATATAGTTTAGCAAAGAGACCTCAACTACACATAGTTTAGCCAATAGGTACCCTTTCCGCCTTTTTCTTTTCCAACGGTTACCAACCATCTCTCTCTCTCTTTCTCTCTCTTCCTCTCTCTCTCTCTCTCTCTCTCTCTGTGGGAAATTCCCCTACTTTTACTCTTTAATTTCCCCACCCATCTACCACAGAGCCTAGCAAGTTCATTACAAAGTCAAATCAATCATATATTACACCCTTCATCAAGGAGGTAACACTAAAATGAACTAATATTAACAGAATCTCTCTCTCTCTCTCTCTCTCAAATTCCCCCATTTTTACTCTCTCTCTCAAAAATTCCCCCATTTTTACTCTTTAATATCCCCACCCATCTACCATAGAGCCTCACGAGTTCATTGCAAAGTCTGATCTAATCATATATTACACACTTCATCAAGGAGATAACACTGAAATGAACTAATTAACACACACACACACTCTCTTTTGTGCAAATTTTGATTTTCTTGACTCATTTAGGATTAATCTTCTGACTTGTAATCTTTCTGAGGAATCTGTGTGCAAATCAACATTCATTGACTCATTAGGAAGTAATTTCATCATTTCAGGACTTTCTGAGGCTTTTGTGTAATTCCCCATCTTCTCAACCCATTGAGGGGCAATTCTGTAATTTCTTGTGCTCTAAAGGGCAAGTCTATAATTCTGATTTTCTGATACACTAGGGATGGTTCTGAGTCTTTCTTGATTTTCTTCTTCTTTTGAGGTCCACTAGGGATAATTTGTGATTTTCTAGACTTCTTGGGGATTTTTCTACAAATTCTGAAGTTTTGACTCTTTTTTGGAACTAAACTACATATAGTTTAGTAAAGAGACCTCAACTACACATTGTTTAGCCAATAGGTATCCTTTCCGCCTTTTTCATTAAGAGACCTCAACTACACATTGTTTAGCCAATAGGTATCCTCTCCACCATTTTCATTTTTCCATCGGTTACCAACCATCTCTCTCTCTCTCTCTCTGGGAAATTCCCCTATTTTTACTCTTTAATTTCCCCACCCATCTACCACAGAGCCTAGCGGGTTCATTACAAAGTCTGATCTAATCGTGTATTACACCCTTCATCAAGGAGGTAACATTTAACAGTCTGATGTGGCCAATTTGAGAGACTTATCCAGTGAATTGAGTAGTTCGAATGCAGATTTTAGAAGTACAATAAAAAGAGTAACTTCGGAAAATCTGCTGGCCACTCTAGTACTCTCATTATGTCGTATTATTGACCAGCTCCAAATCGACACAACACACTGGAAAATAATAAATGAAGAAAAGAATTTATTTGTCAATTACTTTTCTTTTTGTTTTCTCCACATAACTTTGGAATGCCATAACCTAAACAACCTTTTTGAGACCTAATAACAAATTTTTCCAAGTGACTAATGGAATTGAAAGAAATTTTTGAAGGTTCGGTAACATCACCCTGTACAATCTAAACCCTACCAAAGTTCTATACTGGACTTTTACCAAAGCACCAAAATAAAGGCTCCAGAAGAAAATCTTAGAGACAAATATCATGAATTCCATCATAATACACATTTATGCAAGACTATCAATTCGTCAAAATGAGAATCATAGAAAATTTTCTGAAAAAAACTTAGAATAACAAAGATTACAGTGGAGCCTTGAACTGCGCCTACAATAAACTACACATGCCTTGCATCCACTCCCCATGCTGCCAAATATCAATCCTAACCACATTCACCTCTTGATAGGTTCACTTCCAAATGCATGCAAGGGGCCATGAAGTAAAATATATATTTGACCCCATGAAAGCATCCAGAGAGGCAGATAAAAACCCAATTAAATCATGGACGTTTCCAAAAAATCATTTAAATTATCCTTTGTAAACCTCTATTAACCCCTCACTGATTCTGAGTTTATCCGGCCACTGCTTCCACCACGGGGATTGATCCCAGAAATGGGCATGGATCGTTGACCAAAATCTAACAAAAGTTTCCGTTGGCACTCATCAGTGTGAGGAAGACTGGCACGTAGAAGTTCCACAGGCATTTCTCTACTAATAGCTCTGGCTGCCTCTGATCCAATGACTTCTGTGCTTGGTTGGGTAGGTGAACGTATGGATTGCACAATAGTTTCATATTTACTCAGGCAGTACTTAGTAAGAAGAGTAAAGAATTCATCAAATGAAGCCTGCCACAGGGCACGGTTTGGCATGCTACAGTTGCCAGCAGCATGAGGATCAGTTAAAAGTTCAGTTGCCCTTTCAAGGACTGACTTCAAAATAACAGAGGCCCCATCTCCAGCAGTACTTCCAACAGGGCGGAGTGGTGGTTGTTCTGATGAACAAACAACTGCAACAAGACAAGCACTAAGTGCTCGTAGATCCATGCCCTTAACACATGAGGAAACTGTCTTTGCAAGATTTGTGGTTGTCTCAGCTGCTCCTTTATCAGATGGAAGGCCACCAAACAAAAACCTTAAATGACGGAAAATAGCCATACAAACAATTCGGGCAAGCTCGCTACCAGGGAAGAGAAGCTGAAGGAACCTAGAAAGGAGTTTTCGACCCTTAGGAAGAGAAACCAACCGTAGGAACACAAGGTCATCCTTGGCAGTCGGGCCAATAGAGACGCTGCTTTTGCCAAGTGGATCTACAAGCTGAAGTGATGCCGCCAGACCTTCTAGCAGCATCTGTCGCCTTCGTCTGAGCTGAGTACCCCCATCCTGGGGCTGACTAAACTGTAGCAGCCGATCGATATCATCAATATCAAGAAGAAGACAGAGGCCATCCTCAATAGTAATTCTAGCAGCAAGCATTGGTTCCTGTTCCAAAGGCTTCTCAGGGACTTTCTGCTCAGAGCCATCACCAGAAGCAGAGGGAGGAGGATCAACTTCAAGGAGGGGGCGAGGCCTACGTACAGAAGTGAGGGGAATCCTCCCAAGGGCATCAGCTAGGAGATGAGGATGTTGTTCTGTACTATTACGCCCTCGAGAAGGGAGCTCCCTAAGGTGAGATGGGCAGAAAGGATGTTTTAACCTTGATCCAGCAGCCTTTTTGGCTTGACTTGCTTGGTGGTAATAGTCGTCAATGTATGGGTCATTGCTATGTGTAGCCGCATGCTGCATTTTAAGAATACTCTCTATTTCTTCAGATGTCATATACTTGGATCTGATTTGGACCCACCCACTGTCACTTTTATGGCTACTAGCATCAGAACCCTGCTGAGAAAAACGCATATTATGTTTGCCTCTTTGAGATGATTTAGGTCTTTGGTCTCTCATATCTGCCAGAATAGCCTTATGTGAGGATGATGGATGAGTACTATACAGTTGCGACTGCAGTGCTGCAAAATGGGCCACAGATGGTGAAACTTGATGGTGCAGTCTCTGTTGTTGCAGCTGCTGCTGGGGTGAGATAATTTGTGGGGACATGACACCCTTTTGATGAGGTAACTGATGCTGCAAAATATTATTCAAAAGGCTAGAGTGATCCCCGTGCAACATGCCAGAATGGTTGGCCCAGTGGTTTTGTGGCCTGTTATTAAAAGAAAGGCCAGAAGTGGTGAACTGACGCATATTCCCACCATAGTGCAACCCATGAGCTAAACCAGCCAAATGAAGATTAGAGTTAGATAAAGGAGAGAGGTTTGGTGCAGAGAATGGCATCTGAGAACCACTGCCAAGAGAAGGCATATTCAGATGGTGCGGTGAACCCTGTTCAGATCTACTTCCAGGAGGAGGGAAAGACGTGAAAGTTGATTTGGGTACTAGAATTGGTTCACTGGAGTAGTGGTGCAGCACTGGTTGCTGCTGGGGGTATGAGGATGTTCTGTACAAAGGTTTTGATTCTCCAAGACGAGCAGAAGGTTGAGGCTGTGATGACCACCTCTTCTCATCTTGACCACTTTCTGCATCAAAAATTTGCGGGTCTAACCAGTTTCCAAAATCTCCATCTTGTGCCCACTCGGTCGCAGATGAACCTGAACAGAGCTTGCTGTTAGTGTATGAGGGGGAAGAAGAGGGGAGGAGGGACAATAAGCAACAGTTATAGGAATATAAAGTCCAACCTACTTTTACATTACACTAAACCACAAACTGCAAAAATCAAGAAAGCTACATAGTATAGAGAATTTACAATTATTTATAATTGGCACTTAACAAATAGATGCACAAGGCTCAATGAAAAAGAAGGCAGTTTATCTGGAATCCTCCTAGTAGAAAAAACATCAAAAAGCAGAGTCCAAACCTGAACCATTCAAGGCTCCAATTTCACAACCTAAAACACTGATCCTTCTTGCCTTGTGTTGTGTAAAAGGTAGATCAGCCTTTCCCTTAACCAGAACTAAAGAAGTCATCTTATTATTATGGTAAATTGGGGCTGGCAGCTCAAATTAATTTTATACAGATCATAAGCCTAAATGGAATGGTGCAAAATAATTACAGCACCACAGAGCTTCCTAGCGTGTGCGTGTGCACACGCACATGCTTACATGCACCATGAACACAGAGGAAAACAGATTGTGCTCTTTGAGACATTGAAACTCAGACAAGACCAAAAAAAAAAAAAAAAAACAAGCCTACTAAGGGAAATTAAAGAAACACTTATTCCTAGAAAAAATGAAAAGTTTGATGTTAAGTGATATAGTTCACATTAAAAACAATTAAATGGCAAAAAATAACATTAAAAAAACAAAACAAATGATCATAGAGACATGATAGGAGCTTCTAGACACTCATAATATATTATTTATAAAAATTAGACTTTATTTTACAAAACTACATTATGGTATATGCATGCACACAAAGAAATAGACTAAAAGCTTTTACAATTAAGGAACATTCTTTTTAAGTCAATAGGAACCAAATGAGGAAGATCTTTTTTCTTCCAAAAAATTTCCTGAGTGAATACTAAATAGCTGATTGATGATTCCTGAGATAGACCAAAATTAGTTGTCCAAAAATGTCGTCTCATTTAAGATTACGGGTTTTCTATCAAATTGAAAGCTTTTACTCGAAAACATCTAAGGCATTATACAGGAATTCAAAATTTTCTATAACCTATATCTCTTACTAGCCATTTGACAGGGATGCTAGGCTTGAACAGATATATGGATCATTGAGACTAAATTTAATTTTTTGAAGGTATGTTAGAGAGAGGGGAAAGAACAATAAACCATTTCACAGGAAGATTGTCCAGGTTATCAGATTAAATAGTTAAAATTATGTCCAATTATTATTATAAATATATATTTAGTAACCCTTTTTAACTCTGTTTGTGCCTATGTTTTGCATCATATATTTTGTTCACAGCCAGTACCAGCCCAAAAAAAGGAGTTTCAGAGGTTGATGGCCATCGTAAAATTTTGGAGTGCACTCAAACACTGATGAAAGGTGATTGGAAAGCTAACAAAAATCTTGTTAGCTCTTGGCTGTGATTCGGTATGCCTGGGACCCTAACAAGAAATTGTTTAGTGCTTTCGATCTTGACTTATTTGAGCCTACGATCGGTCCCATTGATTTATCCTAAGGATTTCATTTCAATTGGAATTTGGTTATTCACCATGTACAAGGATCCCCGCTAAGCATCCAAATGGAAATCATCGAGGTGAGGGAGAAACTTAACCCAGTCCTCTATTCAGGAAGAAAGCCCTGGGCGGGGAAGCAATAATCTCTATTATGAATGGATTCGTTACAAATGCACGTTGGGGCGTTACCTACTAGTGAAGTGCTATATCGGACACCAAATGCAGTGAAAAATGGGTAAAGATTAGCCAGAGCGTTCAATGTAAGCAATGCACTACATCTGCACTTGGGTGCAGTGAAAAATGGGCAAGATTTCCATCACTGATGAATGGGTGTGGGTAAAGAAGTTAGAACAAAAGGCACTAGGAATATAGGAATTTTAACGAAGAAACCAATGGAAATAGTATAAACAATGACCAGGAGGAGTACACAAATAGTATATCTTCAGGAGACTAAGTTAGTAGGTGAGAAATCTAGAGAATTCAAACATATAGGGTATAAATTATATTATAGAGGAAGAGATTAAAAAATGAAAAATAAAATAAAATAAATTTTAAAAAATAAATAAATAAGAGTTCGGGATAATCATAGATAAAATTCTTTAAAAAGCAGTTGAAATTAAGAGGATAGTAAATAGAATTATGATAATAAAACTTGTCCTAGGAGAAGAGAAAATTAACATAATTAAGGCGTACGCTGCTCAAATAGGATTGGAAAATCCATTATACAAAAATTTTGGGGGGACATGGATGAATTGATTCAAGGGTGATTGTTTGTCAACACTTATGTTTGAAGCAACATCTGATCACAAAGAGCAAGTTTAAAAGACTTGTCAAATTAGTACTTTACGAGAAAGGGGAAATGTGTGGATCCACACGTGTAACAGGTGTTTTCCCTGAGAAAAGTGTCTTTTGTCAAATAAAGGACCTCCAAATCACTTTTTGGAACCAGATACCAAAAACTCACTTCCAGAACAAGAGGCCAACATTGAAAGTAATGCCTACTTAAACTTCAAAAAATACTGTGGCATGGCCTGATTGCTGCTCTGATTGCCTCAAGATATCTAAAGACTAACATCAGGAACACAAAAATTCACATCAAGGTTACTCACTTTCCCGTGAAAAGGATCCAGATCCTCTATCACCAATAACTCCCGGGTGTCTTGGTCCTGTTACAACCCTGTTCAACTGTATAACAGAACAACACATAAGCCACAAAATATAAAGGGAATTTTTTTTTTTTTTTTTTTTTTGATAAGTAATAAAGATATTCATTCAAGAAAACTACCTTACGCAGAAAAACATAAGGCAGAATTTATGGAGATAGCATATCCATAAAGGGAAAATTTATGGAGATAGCATATCAATAAAATAACTATGACAACCACAATAGCACAATCAAGCAACCTTCACTCTTTGGCACATCGTCAAAGTTTTCAAACATTCTACAAGAGTTGCATAGAAATGAACTTCTAGTAAAAAGCATGTCCATTTTCACAGTTAATATCCAAGTATATTCGGCCATGATTCTAACCAATATAACATTCAAAAAAGCCACATAATCATGTCAAAGGAATAACAAATAATAATTAGCTCCATTCAAGCTATCAAATAGTCAAAGCAAGAATGACCAGCCAGTAAATTTAATAACCACTGTCACATATACAAGTCTTCAGGCTGAATGGCTGTATATAATCTTCACAATGACATTAATTGACCAGTCACTAAAAAATTCCCAATTATATAAGTGGAAACTTAGCTGGAGAAAGAGATGATTAATTAACTGCAATACAAAACAGGCCAATGAGCTCTAGCTCAAGTAGCACCTCCTCCCCTTGCAAATGCTAGGTGGAGGGTGAGGTAGTGGGTTCAAGACCCATTGGGTGCATATGTAACTTATCTATTTATAAAATAAAATAAAAAATAATTCAAGCCAGGAAATTATTCTAACGCGATATCAACTGTCATTAAAAACCTATGTTACCCTATATACCTACACACAGCTTAGCATCAGAAATTAAGAGAGAAGTTACACTTAACAACATAAGAGTGTGATATCTTCAAATCATTGAAATAACAAAATATAAAAATAATATAAATTGAAGAGTATGACATGAGAATGAAAGAAATTGACAACTCATCAAAGGCTACACAAAACATTCATTCATCATTGCCTGCACAACCATCAAATTCAAGGAAGCTAACCTTGGCAAAAGTAGTTGCCAGATCATCCACATCTGACAAAGATCCCAAACCTACACCCTGAGATGGAAAATAAGTGAACTGAAGTCATTATACTACTTCAGGCCCAGCAAATTGAAGTGTTGACAATAAAAATTTTCTATTACTAAACTTGCAGTTTTAAAAGAAAAAGAAGAAAGTAGAAGGCAACAGCAATAAAGCAAACGAAAAAAATCATTTTAAAAAAAGTGAAGTATTTGACAACCAATGGCATGAGTTCTACAAGCCAAGCTTACAAAACGGGGACTGCATAAAAGGAATATCCATATTATTCTTCTCAAATGTTTGCAGTTCCATATAAGTAATTGAAGTTTGTGTCACATATGAAAAAGCCTGTCATAGTAAAAACCTGGTTTGCACAAAAGAACTGCCATAGTACTAACCGAAGTGTCATATTTTAAGAGTTTAGATGATATATTTACATATCTCAAGGTAAGTGACGCAAATCAAGCAACTTGGTGAGGAAATGTATTATAGACCCAAACTGAAATTAAATTTGTTAAAATTGATATTTTCTGAATCGCACTGTTCTTTAGTGATGATGCCAGAAGCAAAGTTAAAAACCTTTCACCACGCCCAGTTCTTGAAATTATAAATTTTATTAAAAAAAAAAAACAAAACAAGTCAACCTTTCTATATAATAATTGAGATTTTCAAATAGTCAATAATTTCAGCATTCAAACCAGAAATGCAAAAAAACTAGGAAGGGATTATTACATCTGTCATGAAGCTACATTTTGAAGGTTCTAAATAAATCTGTACTTGTTTGGCAGTGGACTGATTAGCAAACTGCAAAACTACTATGACCTATACTGTTTTCTTTATTTTCTTGGACACGAGAGAGAGAGAGAGAGAGAGAGAGAGAGAGAGAACCAAAGTGGATAAAACTCAGGCTTAGTTTACATAATTTGAAAGAGGTATTTCAGTGACAACAAGGTGAGCAAGAAGTAACTCAATAAGCTCCCTTCTAAAAGAGAATAAATTTATCTTGCTGAGATCAGCATGTAACTAAAAAAAGTCTTTGATGATTCTATCACTCAGAAAAGAAAATTACCATGGTAAGATTTTTAAAAGGAAGTTTTGGCTCTTTCCACTCAGAGAACTAGATGATACAACAGTTCTAATAAAGTGACTTTCACATAGGACACATCACTACAACATCAAACAACTTACTTAGCATATGTGGTGGACATGTAATGGTGCAAAGAAGCATAAACTGTTTGGGTTGAAATTTTGGGATGCAGGACCAAGTCCAAGTTTTAAGTAGCCATAAAGAGCCATGGTCAACATCGGTAGCTGTTTTAAGTTTGCCAGCAGCTTGGGCTTGAAACATTGTTGAGGGGATTGGGGTAAGTAAAATAGAATTTTAAGATTTGAAAATTAGATTGAAGGAATCGGAAGAATGAAAATTAGATAAACAGTTAAGAGAAATAAAGCTATTACAGAAGAAGACTTTAGGGTCCGTTTGGATACGGCTGAAAACTGAAAACAATATAACAAAATAATTTTTAAATGTGTAAATAATACTGTGGGATCCACTTTTAATGAAAAAATCGCTGAAAAGTAATGTTTGTGGGTCATAAATTATGGCCAAAAAAAAAAAAAAAAGAGAGAGAGAGAGAAGGAAACGCAAACGCAAACGCAGAAAACGTTTAATCCAAACGCCACCTAAGAACTTAAATTTCTAGGCATCACAGCCAGAGTCAATTAAATTACACTATTCTCAATGAAGAGTTTCATGATTTTGCTGGAGAAGCTCTAAACTGATCTCTGTTTACTTGGGAAGCGCCCATATTTATAGAAAATAATATAGCATGAGTTGAAACAATTCTATACCAATCCATACCAGCCAGACATTTGCTTATTAGAGGGGAGTGATAGGATGCTATGAAAACTGAAAAAGAGTGGCATCTTTTCTGCCCGCTCTTTGCATGAGGCTATCTGAGGTGCACCAACTAATTCTTTCCCTAGGAAGAGTGTTTGGTGTACTAAGGCTCCTAAAAGGGTATCCTTCTTTGTTTGGACAATCACCTGGGGGAAGATCCTTACTTGTGATAATCTTATCAAGAGAGGTTTTTCCTTAGTTGGGTGGTGTTGTACGTGCAAGTGTAATGGAAAGACAGTAAGCCATTTGTTGGTCCATTGTGAATTTTTTATGACTTATGAAGCCTTGTTTTCAGAACATTTGGGTTTCATTGGGTGTTACCAATGAGAATGGTTGATGTTCTGGCTGCGTGGAATTGGTGTCGAAAGCACTCTTCAGATATTATGAATTTTGTACCATTATGCTTGATGTGGCTGAGTGGAGGAATTGATTTGGGAAGCACTCTTCGAATATTATGAATTTTGTACCATAATGCTTGATGTGGCTATTATGGAAGGAGCAAATTAATCATACCTTTGAGGATACAGACAGCTCAAAGAATTAACTAGAAGCATTACTAATTCGAACTTTGTTTGATTGATCTCATGAATGGGGTCTTGCAAATAGTACCACTATTGTTGATTTAACTGTATCTCTTCTCTTATGTACATAAATTTTTGAAATTCTTTTAGATTATGTAGTGCTCATCACCATGACCTTGACGTAAAAGTTAATTAATTTAAAATAAATAAATAAACTAATTTCTTTTAAATGCATATCATATATGGGAAACCAATGAAGCAAATCAGTTGTATTGGTTCCTTAAAACACAAATAGAATGAGTCAATGAAATCATATCTCATTTGACGTCTACCTTAGTAGGAATTTTTGTCCTCCATGGAAAATATGAGTAGGCAACACCACTCAACCCCTATCCCTAATAAATTGATCAAACGAAGAACCCAATTGGATGATTGCTTTCCGTTGCTCATTCTTTTTGCTCACTTGTGTGTGAAGTTTCTAAACTTATGTAATTTTAGATAACTTTTGTACCTTCCCTAGTACACTTCCTATGCGTATGGGGGAGTAAGTTATTTTTCTATTTCTCTATTTTCTATTAAAAAAAAGTTCATTACCTATTGAATAAAATCCAAATAACTATAAAAGAGCACCTGTAAAAGACCCAAAACCCAAGGTAAAGCCCATAGATCTGACCAAAATAAAAGATAAACCCATGGTTCAGACTACTACTATCCATGTCCAGAAATTCCAAAATGTATATAATATTCTTGACTGTTAGAACATTAAAAACAATAACAATAAAGCTATACAAGCAACTTTTACTTTTTTTCCTTCTTTTAATTGGTAAGTTATACACTCTATGGGTGTTGAACCCACGACCCTCACCCTCTACTCTGTTGTACTACTATTTGAGCTGGCTCTCATTGGATATACCAGCAACTCATGTATGCGGAGGAAGAAAACTTTTCATACCAAAAAGTAACTAGAAAAGCCTGCAGAGGAATGAAGCCTTGAGCTTGATTACACCTTTTTCCTCGGATAGTTTTCTTTTCTTTTCTTTTTTCAAGGGTTGTGTTGACGTGGGCCCTTGTGGCTATGAATTGCCGAGCCCAAATTCAGTCAACTGAACCAAATACAACTTGTACTAGGAGACCCAGTATTGCGGACCTATGAAATATATATATATATATATATATTAGGTTTGTGTTGTATGGCATATAGAATTTAGAGAGAATTCCTAATAACCTAGCAGTGCATCCGCATAAGAAAATAGAGAATTAAAGAGGCAGTCAGCTTCTAGTCTTATTGTTTCTTTTGTGAGAGAGTGCTAGGGTGTAATTGGGATTTGGTTTATTGAGAGTGTTCTTGTGCACTATTGTATCTCTCTATTTTTTATAGTGGAATTTCTCCGTCATTGTCATGAAGGTAGACAGTTTGCTGAACCACGTAAACTCTTATGTTCTTTGTGCGTGCTTGTTATTTAATTTCCGTTTATTTACTGTTATTGACTTGAGTCCTAGGGTGTTATTTGCACAACAAGTGGTATCAAAGTATGGTTAGGATTCAATCCTTTGAATACAATAAAAATGTCAAGCACAAAGTATGATGTAGAGAAGTTTTGTGGTAAGGGAAATTTTTCCCTTTGGCTAAGGCGGATGAAAGATCTCCTAATTCAACAAGGAGTTCATAAAGCCTTGCTTGGGATGGAGAAGAAACCAGAAAAGATGAAGGATGAAGAATGGATAGAGATGGATGAGAAAGCAGCTAGTGCTATTTGTCTCAACCTAAGTAATGAGGTCATTCACAACATCCTAGAAGTAAAGACCACAAAGGAAGTTTGGGAAAAACTAGAAGGTCTTTATATAAGAAAAAATTTGACGACCAAGTTGTATGTGAAGAAGCAACAGTATAGTTTGCATATGAAGGAGGGTTAAAATATGTTGGAGCATCTCAACACGTTTAACATGTTGAACACCCAATTGTCAAGTTTTGGGGTGAATTATGAGGACGAAGATAAAGTGTTACTCTTATTAGCGTCGCTTCCTATGCAATTTGATCATCTAGTGACTACGTTGATGCACGGGAAAGAGGCTGTAGTACTCAAAGAGGTGACTAGTGCTCCCTTGTCACACGTAAAGATGAAGTAAGATGTTGATGGTACTCAAGCTAATGGACTTATTGTAAAGTTAGAGTCAAGCAATCGGGGTAGAAGTGAGTCAAGATCCAACGGGAACAGATCTCAGTCTAGATCACGTACAAAGAAAAGTGTAGAGTGCTTTTATTGTCACAAGAAAGGGCACTACAAGAATCAGTGTAAAGATTTGAAAGAGCATTTAGAGGAGAAGAGGAATGAAAAGAAGCCCATAGAATCAGCTAGTGTTGCTGAAGAAACATTAGATGACAGTGAAGTTAGTGCAGATTTACTTTCAGTTTCATCAGGTAACAATGTTTTATCGGAATCTTGGGTTTTAGATTCAGCATGCTCATATCATATAACTCCAAAGAAAGATTGGTTTGACACGTATAAGCCTTACAATGGTAGTATGGTCCAAATGGATAATGATGCTACATGCCCGATTATTGAGATTGGTACCATGAAGATCAAGATGTTTGATGAAGTTGTAAGAATTCTTAGTAATGTCAAACATGTTCCAAATCTTAGGAAGAATTTAATTTCTTTAGGAGTATTGGATGATTTAGGGTATTCATACTCATCAAAGGGTGGAATCATGAAAATTACCAAAGGTGCTTTGATAGTGATGAAGGGACAGAAAGTAAGCACGCTTTACAGATTGATAGGGAACACAGTTGTAAGAAGAGTTGCAGTCACCACTCCAGTAGAGTCAAGCACTAACGACACAAAATTATGGCATATGCAACTTGGTCATATTGGTGAACGTGGTATGTTAGAGCTGCACGAGAAATTTATTGAAGGGGATGAAGACATGCAATCTAGTGTGTATGGGAAGCAGCATAGAGTCAGTTTCAATACAGGCTCTCATACAAGTAAACTGTTCTTGACTACATTCATTCAGATGTTTAGGGTCCAGTATCAGTTTCTTCTCATAGTAATGCTCAGTCTTTCGTTAGTTTCATTGATGACTACTCTAAAAAGGTATGGATTTATTTTATGAAGCATAAGTCTAATGTGTTTGGCATATTTAAAAAGTGAAAAGCACAAGTTGAAAATCAGACTGGCAAGAAAATAAAATACCTTAGAACAGATAATAGACTAGAGTATAGAGATAAAGAATTCATAAGATTTTGTGAATTAGAAGGTATTACTTGTCACTTCACAATTAAAGGAACTCCACAGCAAAATGGGGTTGCAGAGAGAATGAACAGAACCTTAGAAGAAAGAGCCAAATGCATGAGATTTAATGCAAGGTTGCCTAAGGTATTCTAGGCAGAGACAGTTAACACATCAAGCTTCATTATTAATAGATCTCCATAATCAGCCATTGATTTCAAGATTCCAAAAGAGGTTTGGTTAGGTAGACTAGTTGATTATTCAAGTCTAAAAATCTTTGGTTGTCCAGCTTATGTGCATGTGCAAAGTGGAGAGCATTCTAAATTGGATTCGAAGTCAATAAAATGCATATTTCATGGTTTTGAAAAAAGGTGTTAAAGGCTACAAGCTTTGGGATCCAATCTCAAAGAAAACAGTGACCAGCAGAGATGTCATATTTGATAAAGCCTTTATGTTGAAACAGAATGAAGCAAAGACATATGATGATAGTTCACAGGAGAAATTAACTGTTCAGGTAGAGTTCGACGAGAATAGTTCACCCGGTGATAAGGGTGATGATAATGATATTGATCCACAGCAACAACAAGAAAAGCCTTATTCAATTGCTAAAAGTAGAGAGAAGCGAGTTCACAAAGTACCACAGAGATATGGTTTTGAAGATATAGTTAGCTTTGCTCTCATAACCAGTAGTAAAGATTCACCATCTTACAGGGATGCAGAAGAGATGAGGTCACTACAAAAGAGTAATACTTGGGAATCAGTAAAATTGCCCAAGAGAAAGAAGGATAATGGTTGCAAGTGGGCATACTAAAAGAAAGAAGCATTATCAGAAAATGAAGGTGAAAAATTCAAAGCACAATTAGTGGCTAAGGATTATTCACACACAGAGGAAGAGAATGCCTCAAATATGTTGACAAAGCCAATTCCAACAAGTTCAGGAGCTATTTGGACTTAATTGATGTTTGCAACCATTATTGGTAGCCCTTAAGGGCTAAGGTGGAGGCAATGGAGGAATTTGCTAGTGTAGCTTGATCAATTAAAGCCAATGTAGAGATTTGTTGACGTGGACCCGTGTGGCTATGAATTGCCAAGCCCAAATTCAGTCAATTAAACCAAATACAACTTGTATTAGGAGACCTAGTATTGCCGACCTATGAAATATATATATATTAGGCTTGTGTTGTATGGCATATAGAATTTAGAGAGAATTCCTAATAACCTAGCAGCGCAGCCACATAAGAAAATAGAGAATTAGAGAGGTAATTAGCTTCTAGTCTTATATTGTTTCTTTTGTGAGCGTGTGCCAGAGTGTAATTAGGGTTTAAATTTCTTGAGAATGTTCTTGTGCACTATTGTATCTCCTTTTTTTTTTTTTTTTTTTTGATAACTAATAAGGATATATATTCAAGAAACTGCCTTATGCAGAAAAACATAAGGCAGAGAGAAAATACAGATAGAGCAAATTCAGAAAATAGAAAAAAGAAAGGGAAAGAAACTAAATGCAAAGGAGAGAGCTAAGGAACATAGGGAGAGAGTCACTAGAGATGATTCCCCAAGCCCTAGACCAGTCAAACAGGGAGCCACTAAAAGAAGCCAATAATTGGTCATCCGAGCTTCCAAGTCCTCAAAAGTCCTCCAATTTCGCTCCCTCCAAAGACACCACATTAAGCACAAAGGAGCTAGATTCCAAATGCTAGACAAATGTTTTCCAGGCCAATTCCACCAACCAAAGAGAGTATCTACAACCGTTCTTGGCAAGACCCATGAAATCCCAAAAAATCTAAATACCAAACTTCACAACCTATGAGCCTTACCACAATGAAGTAGCAAATGATCCACCGTCTCCCCATTACAACAGCACATAATGCACCAGTCAACAAAATGCATCCCTCTATCCCTCAAATTATCCCTTGTAAGGATCTTATCCCACACAGCAGTCCACACAAAGAAGGAGACACGCCAAGGGGCCTTAACCTTCCATACACCTTTCCAAGGAAAAATAATGGGCAAAGGTCCTCTTAACTTATTGTAGAACAATCGGACAACAAAATCCTCATTTTTTGTCAACTTCCATCGCATACAATCTCCATTCTCCGTGGGAGGTAGATTTGAACCCAAGGTGCGGAGAAAATTATCCACATCACCCATTTCCCAATCATTTGGTCTTCGAATAAAATGAACATCCCAACTTCTCCGTTCCTCTATTTCCAACCATTCAAGAGAAGAGGCCACTGATGCCTCTCTATTGGAAGCCATCCCATACACATTCGGAAAAGTCAATTGAAGTGGGGACTCTCCATACCAATGATCTGACCAAAGCTTAACTCTATCTCCCGCCCCTACCTCAAACCGAATATTTTTGCTAAATTCCTCCCAACCCATTCGGATACTTCTCCACAGGCCACACCCGTGTGTCCCACCACCTAGCTTGGAAGTCCATCCCCCCATTCTTCCCCAAACTTTAGAGCTACAACCCTTCTCCAGAGCCTTGTCTCCTCAATCCCAAACCACCATAACCACTTCCCTAGTAAGGCTTTATTAAAAGTAGCTAATTTCCTTACCCCTAACCCACCACATTCCAAAGGTGCACACACCTTGTCCCATCCCACCAAATGTGTCTTGGAATCCCCCCACGGGAAATCCCTTTGTAACCTCTCAATTTTATTGGCCACATGCGTAGGAATGGTATCCCCCCACTAGATAGCGTGCTCTTAAGCAACGTTAGTCTTCCAACTTTAGACAAATACATCTTTTTCCATCCGGCCAACTTTCCCTATTTTTCATAGTGAAATTTCTCTGTCGTTGCCGTGGAGATAGGCAATTTGCTGAACCACGTGAATTCTTGTATTCTTTGTGTATGCTTGTTATTCAATTTTCGCTTATTCACTGTTATTGATTTGAGTCCTAGGGTGCTATTTGCACAACAAGTTGCTTTTCCCTGAGCTTCTTGATGACAGAAAAACTAGAAATTTACCCTTTCATCCACATTCCTATTGATAAATGCAAAAATACAAAGTTCAGACCTGGTTACTTGACACATAGAAAGCCCTCTGCAATTTTTTAACTCACTTTTTTTCCTGATTTGGAGTAAAAATATTACTTGACATGTATCATTTCTCCAAACTGAAATAAATCCCTACCTTCCCAACTTTATTCCCTACCTATTCCCTCATAGTGGATATTTCAACAAGTTTCCACTCCTCAAGAGAAAACAACAACCTTAGCATTACCCCTTCCCAGCAGCACTCTCTTTGGATGACCATAGTATACTACTCTCAGATATGCTTTTAAAGAATTACAGGGAAAGCTGCTTTGCTACGTGTAATAAATTGTCTACTAGGAATTTTTTTGTGGTACTTTACAACACTGTTGCATACAATTATTTTAATATCTTTTATTCTAGTCAAGCTACAAACATTTTTCTCTGCTTGTAATAATACATGGTAGAATGAAAGCACAATCACTAGCTCTGAAAGTGCATGGCAATGCTATCTATGATTCATATAAATTTTTTTCATTAGTAATAGAAATTTATTAATATAAAAGGTTACTTCATGCTCATGATGATGAGCACTCCATAACCTGAAATAATCATAAAAGTATTATGTAAAAAAGTTCAGTGATTTTGTGAATTCTAGAATGGTGTTACTATTTGTAAGACCCCATACACGGGACCAATCAAACAAAGTTTTTGAATTAGCAATGATTCCAACTGATTCTTTGATCTGTCTTTATCCTCAAAGGTACAGTTATTTCACTCCTTCCAACGGACAAGTTCCAAATATCCGAATCATGTCATAACTTCACATCTCTAGCACTAGCCATCAAGGACATAATTTATTTTAAATTATCCTGGTTCAATCTTTAACACCACAAGCCAAATATATTAAATTTGAGTTCTTAGCCCAAAACCATTCCAATAATCCCACACATAACCCACAAATTTGGTTAGATTTTGTCTATTATCTTAAACCATATTTCCATTGATGACATTCTATATTATGCTAATTATGTCAAGCACATTTTCTTGGATGGATCAAGGCATAAAAAGAGCTTTTTTTTTCAAATTATCAAGTAAAAAAGCATACTTATCGGTGTATCAAAATTTAGGTCAATAAAACAATTTGTTGAGAACTTTTGAAAAAGGAAATGTCAACTTTGGGCGATCAAACTGATGATCCATAAATGGTTTTTAACCCACTTGATTGACTCTATGAAAATCTTTTCATTTGAAAATTTTTGCTTAAAGCTGACACTAACTTTAGTTAAATCCTTTATACAATTTGTGAGCTTGCAAATTTAAAAGGATTAGCAACCCTACCATTCAAATAAATAAGTAAATAAAATCTAGAGTGTCAAACTCTCTCAGTCTCCCTCTCAACAGTTACAATTATTAACCTAGGAACTATGTAAAGATATATAAGACTAAAACCTTAAATTGATAACTCTCCCTAAGAGGATGACTTTTTTCTTTTCTCTTTTTTAATAACGTAGGGAATCTTTCTAAAAAAGATCCCTTTAAACTCACTTCTAGCTAGTAAAACCTAGGATAACTTTCTTAGTAAGAAAGTTCATTGTAAAGAGGGGAACTACACAGAGTGCATACAAAAGCATCAGATGAGGAAAGGACCCATAAAAAAGGAGCTAAGGACAACTGAAAACAAGATCATGGATTGCTTCTCCAATTGGACAAGATAATTCATAGCCAAACTGTTTACATGTTCTGCATTTTGTATCCACCAAATCCTCTTGTATAGCTTCTTCAACTTCAACGCACTCAACCCTCATGGAAAATCAATCTCTCTCTCTCTCTCTCTCTCCCCAAGGTTAACTTGTTGGTTCACTCAAACTCTGCTATTTTCTTTATTTCAATTCATTTCACTTCCAAGATCATTTTAATTGTCTATGTGTCCGTTTGGGAATAGCTTATTTAGCTGAAACTGAAAACTTTTTACTGAAAGTGTAAAAAAAAAGTTAAAAAAATAAGCTGAATAGTACACTAGGACCCATGAATAGTATCAAAAAGTGCCGTGGGACTCATGAATAGTAGCAAACATAAGCTGAAATTTTCAACTTATCCCAAACAGACACTATATATGTAAAGTTGGAAAAGGTAAAGATTAAAAATTTGAAACTAACCCCCACTCCATTGGATCAAAATCTTAGGTCCAATTCTTACTAATTCTAGTTTGAGCTGGACAGTCAACTCTTAATTCATTCCCCTCCTCCATAAATGTATTCTAATTCACAATTACATAAACTCAATGCACATGTAGACAGGCCTTCAAGCTCTCCCATTGTGTACTTTAATTGAAACCAACACAATAAACAATATCACCTAAACTCCCCAAATTTTTTTTTTTTTTGATAGTTAAGAAAAATTTATATTCAAAAACACTACCTTATGTAGAAAAAAACATAAGGTAGAGAGAGCAATACAAAGCGAAAGGAAAAGAAACAAAGAAAGATAAAGAGAGGAAAAGAAGCTAAGAGCACAAGAGAGAGCTAAGGAACAAAGGGAGGGAATCACTAGAGGTGAGTCCCCAAGCCCTAGACCAGTCAAACAAAGTGCCGCTGAAAAAGGCCAAAAGCTGGTCATCCGAACTATCCATGTCCTCAAACGTCCTCCTATTGCGCTCTCTCCAAAGACACCACATCACGCATAAAGGAACTAGATTCCAAATGCTAGACAAATGCTTTCCAGGCCAATTCCACCAACCGAATAGAGTATCCAAAACCGATCTAGGCAAGACCCAAGAATACCCAAAGGATCTAAACGCCAAACACCACACCCGATAAGCCTTACCACAATGCAGAAACAAATGGTCCACCGTCTCTCCATTATTGCGACACATGATGCACCAGTCAACAAAATCCCATCTACCCCTCAAATTATCACCTGTAAGGATCTTATCCCAAACAGCGGTCCACACAAAGAAGGAAACACGCCGAGGAGCCTTGACCTTCCAAACGCCTTTCCAAGGAAAAGTAATTGGCAAGGGGGTTCTTAATTTATTGTAGAATGATCGAATATCAAAGTTCCCTCTCTTAGTCAACTTCCATCGCATACGATCACCGTTCTCAGTGAAAGGAAGATTAGAGCCCAAGGTACGAAGAAAATCCTCCACCCCATTCATTTCCCAATCATTTGGCCTCCGAGTAAAATGAACATCCCAACTTCTCTGCTCCTCAGTCCCCAACCGATCGAGAGAAGAGGCCACCGATGCCCCTTTATTGGAGGCAATCCCATACACACTCGGGAAAGACAAGTGAAGTGGAGAATCCCCACACCAATGATCTGTCCAAAACTTCACTCTATCCCCCACCCCTACCTCAAAGCGAATATTCTTGCTGAATTCCTCCCATCCCATGCGAATACTTCTCCACAAGCCACACCCGTGAACCCCTCTACCTAACTTGGAATTCCAACCCCCCCATTCTACCCCAAACTTAAGAGCTACAACTCTTCTCCAAAGTCTTGTCTCCTCATTTCCAAACCTCCATAACCACTTCCCAAGTAAGGCTTTATTGAAAGTAGTAACTTTCCTTACTCCTAACCCACCATTTTGCAAAGGTGCACACACCTTGTCCCAACCCACCAAGTGAAACTTGGAATCCCCCCACAAGAAATCCCTTTGCAACCTCTCAATTTTATTGGCCACATACGTAGGGATGGTGAAAAGAGACAAATAATAAGTGGGGAGATTTGATAAAGTGCTTTTAAGTAATGTAAGTCTTCCACCTTTTGACAAATACATCTTCTTCCACCCGGCCAACTTCCGCTCAATTTTCTCCAAGATAGGATTCCAAACAATGGGGGACTTGTGGGATGCCCCCAAAGGCATACCAAGATAAGTCATAGGCAAAGCCCCAATACGGCAACCCAAAATCTCTGCCAGGACATAGACATTAGGAACCTCCCCAATGGGGACCATTTCACTCTTCAGCACATTAACCTTTAACCTTTAAACCTTTAAACCTCCCCAATTTTTTATAATTTCAATTAAAAAAAATTAAGCACAAAACCTAGGTCAAACAATACATAACTACAACTACATACACCATATTTAAAGGACATGTCAATCGTTCAGATTTATTGGTTTTCTCATAACAAACCATAGGTAATTGAAAAAATAAAGTTATAAATGAATGATAAATATAATTACAACTTTGGAAAAAATGCATGTGGGTACCATTGATTAGTCTATTAAGGATCCATAGCCGACCCCAAAATTTTGTGACAAAGGTTTGGTTGTTGTTGTCATTGTATTAGAAAAAGTTAAAATTATAGTTTTTTTTTTTTTTCAATTACCTATGGTTTCAACAAGCAACACAATTTAATTTGAAGTCAAGTAAACATATACAAAAATATTACCTCTTCTTTGTCAAACAAATGGTACTCATCATCAGCAGGTCCAAATGCAGGACCATTATATTCATTGTCTTCTAACCCTCCCAACTCAACTTCTTGCAAAACATTTCGACCAAAAAACTCATACTGTGAAGCATCAAAACGTGCACTATCTGCATGACAAAAAGAAAAAAGACAAAGTTATAGATGCATGCGCAGCTACTTACTCCAGCTTCAACCTTCCTAAAATACATTCTAGTTTTAGTTACAAATCTCTCACATGGCATGTTGCACACAATTAGGAAAAAACCAAAAATTTAGTACTATTTTTTTCTTTTTTATAAAGTACATCAAAAGTTTATTAGTTTTGATGAAGACTTGTCTATATATAATTGGAATTGAACTCTCTTGTGTCCACTACTATATTTTTCTATACTTCCAAAAATAACCTCATTACCAAATTGAAAGTCATTTAGCAATATGATAAATTAAGGACACAAAAGTAAATTGCAAAAGTTAGAATTACAAAATCCTAGAAATAGAAAAATCACATTAGTAGATTGGTGTTGTATGTGTAGGTGTAGTGGGGTGTCAATGGTGTTGTATGTGTAGGTGTAGTGGGGTGTCAATGGATCATTTGCTACTTTACTATGATTTTGCTTATGCATTATGGGGCTATATTTTTGGTCTTTAGAGAGCAAATTGGGTGATGCCGCCTAGAGTGATTGATTTATAATCTAGAAATCACGGACGCCGCTGGGAGGGTGCCGCACCGGAGTCCGACACAGCCCAACGCAGGGTGCGGTGTCCGACGCGGCTGCCCGCGCATCGGTGCCGCGTCTGAGTTTTTTTTTTTTTTTTTCACAGACTCGCGCCGACTCGGCTCGATTCGGGCCGACTCGGCTCGATTCGGGCCGAATCAGCTTAAATTCGCGCCGAACCGGGCCAATATCAGCCAGAAAAGGGTAGTATCGCCCGGCGACCAAAACGGCCGAAACAGACCGAAACAGCCAAAACAGGCCGAAATATTCACTTAATCTCGCCAGAACAGCCGAAATCAACTTTTAATGAGGCCCAATCATCCTAAATCTGTCATTCCTCAATTTTTTTAGAATATTTTAATAGTAAAAATATATATAAAATATAAATAAAAATATTTTTAATAATTTTTTAATCGCCGAGTCCCACCGCACCTGCACCCACCTTTTCAAAAATTGCCGAGTCCCACACCCGAGTCCCAAAACGCACCCGTGCTTAAATTACATAAAATTAGGAAAAACCTTTTCCTAGCCTCATTCATATCTAGTGAGTCCATTCCGATGTTTATAGACTCTATCTTTTCTTGCACATAATTTTTGTTGTTTTGTAATTTTTTTCGCTATTGTGTGCTTCTTTTTCTTTTCTTTTTTCTTTTTTTTTTTTTTTTTTGAATGAAGCAGTCTTTTTTTCAATAAAATTATTATTAATTATTGAAAATATAATTGTAACAACTTCAAAAAAAAAAAAAAATTATTGAGAAAAAAAGGAGGGCATTCTCAATCCAAGAGCAGAATCAAAAATCCAAAAAAGGCAGCTTTTTTAACAAACATGCACTCAGGACTACACAGTCTGGAGTCCTGAACTAAACCAAACAAAACCGCCACATAATTAATATACAGAAACCTGTTTATGTGAAGTAAAACAGAGAGATCAAGCAATAATTTGTATTCATGTTTGTCATCTTTCTCAGCATCCAAACAAACTATCCAAAACCCTAAAATTCGATTAAAATAAAAAGAAAGTAGAGAAATTAGACCTGAGGAATTATTATTCCTCCCAGCGAAGACCTTGAAGTCTTTGCCGCCGTCGGATCTGTCCATATCGACGGCACAACGAAAACACAGAAACTGAGACTGAGAAAGAGGCAAAGCAAAGCTAAGTCGTATCGGCGGAGATCAGCATAGGGGTTTCGAGAATTGGCTGAAGGCCGAGTAAATTTAGAGAAATAGAAGGGGCAGTTTTGGGAATTTGGAGAAGAAGGTCGGTCAGTTAGGTTAGGTTAGGCTTATAAAAAGAAAAGAAAGAAGAAGAAAAAATAAAAAGGAAAAAAAAAAAAAAACTCTCTCGGAGAAAGAGAGAGAGAAAGGGTGGGGGGGATAGGGATATAACCCTAATAAGATTTACAGGCAGCTCAAGAAGAAGAAGAAGAAGATGGGAAGAAGAGAAGACCTTCTTTTTTTTATTTTTTTGAATTTAGGCACGTGCAACTATCCGACGTACACGGATTTCTTTCTTTTACTCGTTAGATTATTTTAGATGGGATGAGAGAGAATTTTTTTTTTTTTTTTTTTTGTAAAGAGAGAATTTTATTTTATATATTTATAGGATTTATTATATATTATTAAAAATTACACACTTACCATAGCGGTTAATAATTCATTTTAAAAAAATTTTAATATAATTTTTATGAAAAATTAAAAAAATTATCAAAATATTTTTTTTATAAAAAAATTTTTAAATAAATTATTAAATTATTTTTTAGATATACAATAAATTATTAATTATTATTTTAAAAACATCATTAAAATTTTTCTATTATTAATAAAATTATGTTATTAGAACCTTACTATATTAAGAAAATTTTAAATAATATTTTTATAAAAAATATAAAAAAATTATTACTTTACTATTTTTTCATAAAATATTTTCAAAAATAATTTCTAAACCAATATATTAGTACATTCATTAACATTTTCCTGTTAATAATTAACTCATTTGTTTTTTTCTTTTATTTTTGGTCTTGTGACTTTGAATGTGAGATAAATGACTTGGCGCAATCTTATTGGCTTGTTCGTTGGTTCTTTTTTAATGTATACGGTACCGCTTTCACACTTATACAATGGATATTTTGTGCCTTTAAAAGCATCCTCTGTAGCTTGTCCGGAACATTTCCCAGTTTTTCTCTCTATTATTATTTAAAATGGCTAGTAAAAGGGTTGAGTCATGTTAGTTCAATTCTACCCCATGTGATTCCAGACAAATGAGATTCATGTCTAAAACATGTTGCAAACTGATGGTGATTTAGAGCATCCACAACAGTGGAGCTAAAAATTTAACTATTTAATACTACAAAAAGTTACTTTTTTATTTTACCTACACACATGCTGTAGCAATGGATCTATTTTAACTTTCAACACAATAAAATAATATAAACATTATAATAAAATAAGATATCTACTATAATAAAATAATATATCTACTATACGCATCCACTACACACAACTGCACACACAACCACAACCACCACCACCACCACCACTACAGCCCACAACAAAGAAAAAAAAAATCAATCAAGCCCACACCTACCAGACCCACCAGGCAACACCCACACCCACCACCACGAAACCCACCGGAGCCACCACCACGAACACACCGATCTACCCACAAACCCACTCACACAAACACCATATTGAACCCAGCAACCCACTCACAAACCACACTAACTCACCACAGCACACCAACCACACCACAACCCATCGACGCCGACTATTCAACCACACCACAGCCCACAACCCACTAATGCCAACAAACCCAGCCACCCATCGACATCGATCTACCCACACAATCACAACCACCACCACACCACAGCCCACAGAAAAAAAAAAAAAAAAAAAAAAAAAAAAAAAAAAAAAGGTAAGGGTGAGATGGGTTAGCGGCGTGGATCGGCAGCGTGGGTCTATGGCGTACGCCGATGGCGTAGGTCAGTAGCGTGGGGGTGGGCTGGCAGCGGTGAGAGGAAGTTAAGAGGTGAGAGTTGAGAGTTCTGAACGATAAAGAAAAGGAAAAAAGAAGAAAAAAAAAAACAAATAAATAATATTTTAATAGGAAGTGATAATAAAATAAATAAATAAAAAATTTAGCTCTCAGTTATAGTACATAGCCATACATAGCTATGCACTATAGCAATGAAGATAAAAAAAAATACTTTTAGCTCCACTGCTGTATGGCTGATTTTTGTGTTTTGGTGGAGCTAAAATAGCTATATAGCTATTTAGCTCCACTGTTACAAGTGTTCTTATAACAAGTAATATTCGTCCATAAGGGTTGTCGATACCCAACAACGTCCAAGACAATTTTTAGAAGGGAGAAAGAAGAAAAATGCATCACAAACATAAAAAGAATGACGTCTAAGGATATTACATATTGGTCATCCACGACACAAGAAGGTGTGGATGATTAACATACACTTAGTAAAATTCTAAGCATTTTCTACTTATCACAAATGGTTAGACTACGATCATTTATCTGAAAACATGGGGTGAATTTCTCGAAATTCGCTCCACTCTTTCCACTAAGTCCTAGGGGCGACCTAATAAACTTTGAGGCCTAAGATGATATATTTAAATGAGACCTTCTTGTTATTATTTAAATAATATTTAACTAGTTTTTAATATTGATGGGGTCCCAAACCAAGTTTAGTTCGCCCACGATTGTCGTCCATGACCAGATCACATCTAGAGGGTTTCATAAGAAAAGAAGCCCAATAGAAGCACTCCAAACATGAATAAGATCCCCCCATAAGATATTACAACCATCCAAATCAGGATGCTCGTCCATAGTTTGGAAAGGTATAGATGACTAGGGATTATCGTCCATAGCCCACAAGGGTATGGACGACCATAAGACACTTAGTAAATTTTAGAGGAATTCTCTACAAACTTTACACAATCAAACCACAATCTGTAATTCTTGAACATGGGGAGGATTCCCTAAAATTCGCTCCATTTTTTCCATTACCTCAACACATCTACCATGATGATAAAGGATCTGAGCAAGTAAACCCACTTCTAACTCTCTATAAAAGGATCAAGTTTCATTCAACGAAGGTAAGTTTTTACTATTCACAAAAACCACCATCCTTGTGTTCTAGAGAGAAAATTGACTTAACCGTCAGATGGTCCTTGGCCGGTTCATACTGATCACCCTTGACAGTTTCTTTTTCTTTTTAGGTCATCAAGCCATCACCATAGCCCAGAGCATTCAGCCGACTAATTTTCATGCATCATTAGTTGGCATCGTTTGTGGGGAAGTTTGGCATGTTTCTAAGTGTTAACCACCTTACTTTCTAAGACAAAAAGGCTACATGGTTCGGACTAGGTCGATGGCCACTAGTCTTGAACACCTGGAGAGTGAAAATGCCTCTAGTCACCCAAATCATGCACCTACACCACCATTAACCACCAACAACAATTGCAACCATGGCAGTTGCGATGGCAGACTTGAAGCAACAAAACCATAAGTTAACTAGAGGAGTTAATAAACACCGTCGACAGTGATGCGTCGAGGAACATGGGCAAAATTCAGAGAATGGAGGAGCAGTGAACGGTGTTAAGGGAGGAGATTAGTTCAGAGGTACCGTTACTTATAGAATACCACACTTGGAGAGAGAGATGGATCAAATGAAAAGAGCCATGGAGGAGATGAAGGACTCTATGAGGAGGGCAAATCACTTGGATGACCTTGTCCGCAAGACTGATTCTCCCTTCATCGCGTCTATCACAAGTCACCCCCTACACTCCAAATTCAAGTTGCCTACTTTGGACTCATATGATGGAATGTGGGATCCTTGTAATCGTATTGCCACATTCAAGATGACCATGCATCTTCATGGTGTTCCAGACGAAATCATGTGTAGAGCTTTTCTTACCACGTTAAAAGGCCTAGCTAGAGTATGATTTGGTAAGCTACCACCAAACACTATAACTTCGTTTCAGGAGTTAAGCAAGTTGTTCGTCAACAACTTTGTCGGGGGCCAAAGGCACCAGCGTTCCTCATCTAGCTTGCTAAACATAGAACAAGGAGAAAACAAGATTCCGTGTACTTTCATTAGTCGCTTTAACAAGGAAGCCCTGTTGGTAGATGAGATGGACGATAAGATCCTCTTGGTAGCCTTCTACAATGGGGTTACTTCAAATTTGTTCATCCACAAGTTGTATGACCAAGAGCCACAGACAATGGCTGAGTTAATACACTCATCTCAAAGCTTCATGAACGCCGAGGACGTTATTATTGCTAAGAAGAAGAAGAAGGCTAAACCAGTGGAAACTTGTTATGTACATCATCTAGAACAAGGCCCTCGTCCAAAGAAGGCCAAGATAGGAAAGAAAAGGGATCGAGATGGCAGGAAGGTAGGGTTATCCTCGGGATGATACTCCAACTACACTCCCTTAGATACCCCACTTGACTAAGTGCTAATGCACATTAAAGACGACCCATTCTTGAAATGGCCAAAGAAGATGAAAGGAGATCCTAGCAAGAGGAACAAAAGCAAGTATTGGCGTTTCCACCGAGACCACGGATATGATATGGACGAGTGTTACAACTTGAAGCAGCAAATTGAAGTTTTCATTAAGTAAGGAAAGTTCAAAAATTTTCTTGGACGAGACCACAAGGACAAAAGGCAACCATTGAAAGGCAAAGTAGAAGAACCAATGCATCAAACACTTGGAGAAATAAGGGTCATTGTAGGGGGGATATCAATTGGAAGCTCGTCTAAAGCCAAGAAGAACTATTTGCGGGTAGTCCAAAATGTTCAACTAACTAGCCAACCACCAAGGACGATCTAAGAAGACGAGCCTCTCATTACTTTCACAGACGAAGATGTGAGACGGCTACACCATCCTCATGACGATGCAATTGTTGTTACTTTGACAATTGCAAATTATACAACTAGAAGGGTGTTAAATGACAATGGGAGTTCGACGGATATCCTCTACTATCCAGCCTTCCAGCAAATGCGAATCAATACGGAGTTCATTCGTCTAGTGAATGTGCCTTTGATTGGATTCGGAGGAATAAAGGTTCTACTAGTAGGTACTATCTCCTTGCTAGTCGTGGTTGGCTCTTACCCACAGCAAATTAATAAGGAAGTAAACTTCCTTGTTGTGGATTGTTCATCCTTGTACAATGCCATCATAAGATGGCCAACTTTGAATAGTTGGAAGGCCGCAATGTCCACCTATCACTTGTCTGTCAAATTTTCAACGAAATATGGCATTGGGGAAGTACAAGGAGACCAACTAGCTGCTAAAGAGTGTTACTTAGCAATGTTGGCAATGGACGAGCAGATGCATACGATGAACATTGGAAAAAAAAAGAACAGTGGCTGAACTGATTGAAGTACTGGAAGATGTACCGTTGGACGAGTCTAACCCGGAGAAGTTTACAGGGATCTGAACAAGCATGGAAGAGAAGACGAAGCAAGACCTCGTCCAATTCCTCAAAAAGAGCACATATATTTTTGCTTTGAGCCATGAAGACATGCTTGGAATTGACCTAAGTGTGATTACTCATCGTCTAAATGTGTCCCCATCTTACAAGCTCGTCCATTAAAAAATGAGAATGTTCGCCCCAGAACAAGACAATGCCATAAAAGAAGAAGTCCAGAAGTTGGTAACAGCAAAGTTCGTCCACGAAGTCTACTACCCTGATTGGTAAGCTAATGTAGTGATGGTCAAAAAAGCTAATAGCAAACGGAGGATGTGCGTGGACTTTACGGATTTGAACAAAGCATGCCCCAAGAATAGTTATCCCCTTCCACACATTGACCAGCTGGTGGACTCAATAGCTGGACACCAACTGTTGAATTTCATAGATGCATTCTCAGGGTATAACCAGATTAAGACAGACGAGGCAGACCAAGAGAAAACATCTTTCATCACAAGCCAAAGTTTGTTTTGTTACAAAGTAATGTCATTCGGTCTGAAAAATGTAGGAGCTACTTATTAAAGACTAGTCAACCACATGTTTCGTCCACAAATTTGGCAAAATGTTGAAGTGTACGTGGACGACATGCTGGTCAAAACTGTGAGGGAGACACAACATCTAGACAACCTCTAGGAGACTTTCAGCACGCTTAGACGATACAAGATAAAATTGAATCCAAGTAAATGTGCCTTTAGAGTTGCATCAAGAAAATTCATTGGCTTTATGGTTTCACAAAGAGGAATTAAAGAAAATCCTGATAAAATCCAAGCGATTTTGAACATGGAGCCCCCAAAAAATATCAAAGACGTTCAAAGTCTGACTGGACGAGTAGCAGCCCTTAACAAGTTCGTCTCAAAGGCTACTGACAAGTGTTTACCATTTTTCAGAGTGTTAAGAAAAGTGTTTAAATGGACGAATGAGTGCCAATAAGAATTTGAAAACCTTAAGGCTTATCCCACTTCAACTTCATTGCTGAGCCCATCTAAACCAGGTGAAAAGCTATATCTCTTCATAGCAATGTCCCCTCATGTAATGAGTTCAGCCTTAATCAGGGAAGAAGGAAAGGTACAGAAGCCTGTCTATTACACCAGCAAAGATTTAAGAGGAGCTGAAGGACAGTATCCACTAATGAAAAAGTTAGCCTTTTTATTGGTAACAGCAGCAAGAAAGCTCAGGTCTTATTTCTAAGCTCATGTTATCAACGTCCTGACAAATCACCCACTGAAGAAGGCTGTGTATAAGCTAGAAGCCGTTAGATGATTGATCTAATGGACAGTGGAACTTAGTGAATTTGGCATGAGATATCGACCAAGGGAAGCAATAAAAGCCCAAGCCTGAGCCCTTGCAGAATTCATTGCTGAATTTACTCCTACCCATGATCAGCAGAGGGGAGATCAGGGGGTAAAGTAGTGGGTCGTCCGTGTGGATGGTTCATCCACACAACATGCAGGAGGATTTAGAATAGTATAGCAATCACTAGAGGGGGATCATCTAGAGTATGTCGCTCACCTACAGTTCTAGATAACCAATAATGAAGTTGAATATGAAGCCCTACTTTAAGGCTTGGAGTTAGCTAAATCACTTGAAGTAGATTCAGTTCTCATCTAGGGAGACTCACAGTTGGTGATAGGCCAAGTGAACCGAACGTGTGAAGCCAAGGAAGAACGAATGAAGAAGTACTTGGGCAAAGTAAAGTAGTGCATCAAAGGCTCTACAACAACCCAGTTTCAACAGATACCAAGGGAGGAAAATGTGAAAGTTGACATCCTAGCCAAGGCAACATCAGCAAACGGGATGGTGGGCAATCAAATTAAAGTCCAGTACATTCCAAGTATAGACGTTCCTAAAGTGAATCAGAAAGGCTGAGTAGCCAACTGGACCACCCCCATCATGTCTTATCTCAAGGACGAACTCCTCCCTGAGGATAAAGAAAAAGAAAGGAAGCTAAGACTAAGAGCAACGAAGTTTCTCCTTATGAACGAAGTACTATATAAAAAGGGTTTCTCTCAGTCCTACCTGAGGTGTTTGACTTAGACAAGTCTCACTACGTCCTGAAGGACGTCCACGAAGGAGCTTGTAGAAACCACTCAGGGGCTAAATCCCTCGTCCATAAGATAGTCCGTGCAAAATACTACTACCCGTCCATGCAGGCAGATGCCAAAACTTATGTCAAAGCGTGTGACAAGTGTCAACACTACAGCAATATACCTAGATGACCATCAGAATACCTCACTCCAATGGAGGCTCCTTGGCCCTTTGCTTAGTGGGAACTTGACATCCTTGGTCCCTTTCCCATGGGGACAAGGCAAATGAAGTTCTTAGTGGTAAGGATTGATTATTTTACTAAATGGGTGAAAGCAAAGCCATTGGCAAAGATTACTAAGCAAAACGTTAGAAGCTTTGTCTGGAAGAACATTATTTGCCATTTTGGAATCCTTAGGGTGCTTGTCTCAGACAATGGACGCAAATTTGACAACACACCCTTCAGAGAGTTCTACGAACAGTTGGGAATCAGGAATCACAACTCCTCACCCTCTTACTCACAAGCTAATGGACAAGTAAGTTACAAACCGATCCTTGGTGAAAATCATCAGGACTCAGCTTGAAGGGGTAAAAGGGATATGGCCAGATGAATTACCCAGCGTCCTTTGGGCCTATAGGACGACAGTGAGGACTCCTACTGGAGAGACTCCTTTTAAGCTAGCATATGGAAGTGGTGCGGTGATACCTGCAGAGGTTGGTTTGGCTAGCTACAGGGTGGCCCATTATAAGGATGAGGAGAATGAAAAGCAACTCCGTCTAAGCCTCGATCTCATTGACGAGGTAAGGATGGATGCGGAACAAAAGGTGGCACGCTACAATAACCTAATGACTAAGCATCATGATGCGTTGGTCAAACTAAGACAATTCAACATTAGGGACCTCGTCTTAACAAGAGTGTCTTTGGCTACAAAGGATCCCACTCATGGAAAATTGGGACCTAATTGGAAAGGACCATATAGAGTTATCAACTATAAGAGACGAGGGTCATACTATCTAGAAGCCTTGGACGGACGAAGACTAGAGCATCTGTGGAATGTGGAGCACTTAAGGAAGTACTACCAGTGAAAGCTCGTCAAGAAGGTCAGCATGGATGAGATTAAAGATTATTGGTGACCATTAGTAGTCTATTTATCTTTCAGCATTTATGTTTTTTAGCAGTATTTTATGTTTTTTAACATTTGAATTCCCTAAAAAGCACTAGCTACTAGCAAGTGCTATGTTTATGGACAACATCATGAGCAAAGTCCTTTTGTATATGAAGCAATTTGAATTCCCTAAAAAAGAACTAGGTACTAACATGAATGATGTCTATGGACGATGTTATGTACAAAATTCTCTATTGTATATAAAGCAGTTTGAATTTTCTAACTTAAGTGTTGATGATTCTCTATGAAACTAAAGTCCATAAAAAGTTAAAGACGTCTAAAATCTCTAGACGCAAAGATGTATCGTCATGAGCCATCCTTAGACGAGGAAAAGATAAATTATTATATATAAAACCTTAAGGTAAAAACATAAATGCAAAGGGAAGGAAAAGACACCTCCCAGTACACTCGTCCAATAATGAAAGACGGGAAAAAGCATGCATGCAATAAATAGGCAACTTCTAAGGAAGACAAATGTCCAAGCAATTGAGTAGTCCAATCTATAGACGAGAAAATACTCAGCCAATTAAGAATTCCAGAAATAAGTCCAAGTTAAGGACGAGGAAATATTTAGCCACTCCAAAGTAAAGTCCTAACTTTGGACGAGGAAATACTTGGATATTAAAATTGGAAACAGAAACAAAAACAAGCGTTCAAACATGGACTAAAATATATTTATAAATAAACTACGGGTAGATGATCATCATCCAAAAACCATTTAAAGTAATAAGCCTAGAAAAGGCAATTGTATGAGACCCGTCCTTAAACATGGACGAGGTAACGTACTTAAAGAAATTTAATTGGTCCAAAACAATGGAACAACCCCCCCCCCCAAAAAAAAGAGAGGAGAAAAGAAACAAGTAAAGATAAATTTTTACTTTGGGGATAAACAACTGGGGGCAGTGCCCCTAGACTTTATATCGTCCTTCAAAGGGTGAGGGGGTAGAAGCATTGTCCTCGATATTCACATCCTCTGAACTTGTCTAGAGCAAAGAACTTTCAGCTGCAATGGGAAGCTTGATGGAGTCAAAATCCACCCCAGGGAAGGATTCAATAGCGTCCATGCGAAAGTCCTCAAACTCAGCTGCATAATTATTGTCCAAGAGATCAGTAAACACACTGGACGCCCTAAATTCTCTGATAGCTTCTTCCTTAGCCTTCCCCAAAAAAGACCAGAGCTTGTCACTTCTCTTCTGTAAGTGATCTAGACGAGTGTCCTTCTTGACGGCCTTTGCCTTCAACTCCTCAACGAGATTCTTCAGCTCCTTTGCCTCATCCTCCAACTTAACCCTTGTTGGGGTACAATTTTTTACACTTAATATTATTTAAAGAACACCTATTTATTTCTCTTCAAACATCACAAACAAATTATTGGGCATACCTAAATATTTTGGACTATTGCTACGCTAGCCCATAACCGTTCTCCTTTCCATCACAAAATTGGGCTACAAATGCAAAACACTATATGACCCAATATTTTTTGTAAAGCCCAAATTATTTATTGAGCAAGTTGAAATCTCATTCTTTCTAAAGCTCAAGAATTTTTTATACTTAGCAATATTTGAAAAAAGCCCATGATTCAAATTCATGGCAATACTATTTTATCAATGAGATTCAACCCCATGATCAAAGCCCATGATTCAAATTCATGACAATATTATCTTATCAATGGGATTCAATCCCATAATCAAAGCCCATGATTTAAACCCATGGCAAATTATTTTTCAAAAAGCCCAATTTTCATTGGTAGCATCAAAAGCCCAGTTTTCACTAGCAACATAAAAAAACCCAATTTCTATTGGCAACATTAAAAAGCCCAATTTTCATTGGCAATATCAAAAGCCTAGTTCTCGCTAGCAACATCAAAAAGCCCAATTTTCATTAGCAACATCAGAAGCCCAGTTCTCGCTGATAATATCGAAAGCCCAATTTACGTTGACACTATTTTATCAAAAGTCCAAGATTATTAACGCTTGGCAAAAAATATCATGTTTATTTCATTTAAAAGGTAAACATTATTATGGCAAAGACCATGGCAATCGTTTTATAAAAGCTCATGGGAAGTTATCTTGAAGATTATGTTCTCATATTATAAACTCATGAAACACATGGTTATCATTTACATCACAACATCCATAATATATATATATATATATATATATCTCTTCAAAGCTCATAGTAAATATTCAATCCCATAAGCTTACCATTTAAAATATGATGTGATTATTAGAAATCATGAACATTACTTATGATATGGAATTCATCATAGTAAATGTTATTTACAAAGGCATTTTGAAACTTATCCTATTATTTCAAATACTATTACTCATTGCCCAAAGGCTCATTACAAATATCTATGAAAACCCAAAAATATTTACTAATGATGAAAGTACATAAGGGATGAAAACCTATGGCAACATGTGTTGTTGATGTCCATTTTGTAGGATGCACACAACCCAGCCCAAGGGGACCAGCCCACATGAGCAAGCCCAATCCAAAGAACCCCAACAAGAGGCAGATGATTAAGAGTGGACAACCAGCCCTTGTTCATCCTTGACGAAGGTACAGTTGGAGGCCTCTACAAGGGAACCAAGTCTTTGAGGATGAACTAGGGGCTGTCCCATTGGCTTTCTATCACCTTCCATCTGACGTGAACAGTGCCTAAGGGTTGTGATATCAGTTGAAGTCTAAAAGGTGATGAAACTCTATTATCTTCCTCAAGACTATACCTTCAGTGGACGGAGAGCTGAAACCAAGTTATCCAAATCTCAATAAATTGATGCTATAAATGTCAAAAACGTTCAAGACATAGTTCATGTGTCAAGCCCATGAATCCTAAAGAGGAAAAATTGGGAACATGTAGTTTGGAGGGCATTAAAGGATCTCTAGCAGAACCCCCTGAAGTGGACTTAAACTTTGACACTTGGCTTGGGGTGTTGAATCCTACTTCTTGGGGTCCAAATCTCAGTTGTAGCACTAGGATTCGTTCTTGATACTTGCCTTAATCCTATTGGTTAAACTCAACTCCAAAGATCTTGACATTTAATGCAGAACACCCAAAAAACCCACCATGTGGCATATTACCCAAAGAAGTAAGGCAGCCCCAAAAGTAAATCTCCTACTTCTAGCCAAATCTTAGTTTGATACTTACTGCACTGAGTTGGGATCTCTCTCTCCCTTCACAATATGCCAATTAACCCTTTTCTTCTTCCCATAGAATCTTTAATATTTACTTTTTGTTTCACTATTGAAGGATATAATGTATTTGTAACAATAGAATTCTTCCCTCATATTGATGTAATGATGGCTAAAAATACAATAAATTCCCCTGATCAGGATACACAAGGACCCCAAAAAGTGAACACTTTTCTAAATTTGTTTAATCATTGACTGCTGGACTCTTAGTGTAATTTCACCTTTACCGTTGGAGAATTTACTTTTCCAGACTCTAAGTGTAATTTCACCTTTATCGCTAGAGAATTTACTTTTCTAGACTCTTAGTGTAATTTGATCCCTACCGCTGGAGAATTTACTTTTTTAGACTCTTAAGTGTAATTTGATCCTTACTGCTGGAGAATTTACTTTCCTTGCATTATCAAGACAGGACCACTAACATATCAATTAAGTATTGTGAAGTATTTTTATTGGGCTTTTGTTATTGTTTTGTCAAGTGCAACCTTTATTTCTTGCTTAGATAGGCTTATCACCACACCGAAAGCCTTGGGCTCCATCTCAACAGCCCATAGTTGAGTTTCAGCTTGGCTTCCCAATATTTTATTCAGAGGTATCAATTTCCCCCTCAACAACCCTCTCCCCCAGCTTTACGGCTAGATTCCTTCTCCATGTCCTGAATTTTTGTCTCTAGCCTAATCCTCTCTTTGTCCATCTCATAGGCTTGTCTGAACGTCAACATAAACTTAGACATAGCTTGTATTAAGAGATATGGACGTGAGATAAAAGAGTACAGTTCAATTTATGAATAGTTAAGGACGAAACAAAGTACCTTGAAGAAGTCGTGAACTGTAGATCATTCAAACTCCTTCAGAGATATGTCATAGCAAATGGCAATGTCTTTATTAGTCATTGTTTGCTTAAACCTATCCCAAGCAAAGTCTTCACTTCTTAGGAGGGTCATAGGGCCACTGTTAGGAGGTCCAAAAGAAGGAGAATTGGACGGGTTCGCATCAGGAGTAGTTTTCACCGTCAACGGTTGTTTAGCAACAGCAAGAAGGACGGAAGGGCTAGTCTCAATGACCACGGGTTTGGACAAGCCATGTCTTGGCTTTATATTGCCTTGACGGCTAGGAAGACTCCTAGTATCCAGAGTTTCAGACAGCGTCTTTCTTTTCTCTGAAGCAGCTAGACAAGACTGGGTGTAGACGTCTTCCCCAGCCTGGACGGATTCTTCGTTTGCTAGACCTTTCCCCTTGTTATCCTTCATGGTTGTTATTCCTATAAAAATAAAAAATAAAAAGAGACTTGTTAGAGTCTAGACGTATTAGGATATGTGCCCTTAAATCTTATTGTATGATACTATGTATGACATTATGTATGACTTAATGTTATGATTAATAAAGTTGTTTTATTATTATCTAAAATAATGGTAACATGAATATTTGGACATTATCATATAGTCCATGAGATGCATAGTATGTGAGTTATGTGATTTAGTTACGAAAGATATAAATCATAAGTTCTTTGTAAACTCAGAATTATAGTTCGTAATCGGTGATGAAATTGGACATTTCATCTGCGAAGACTATAACATATCAACTAAGATGATTTGTCTTGATCATGGAAGTGGAGACTTCTAGTTGATATGTTGATATGTTTTAAGAGTTAAGACATATTGAACTAGACCGCTATGAGATTTATTATTCTTCTAACGACTGTCAAATGAATAATAAATCTCACAACTTCTAATTTGCATGAACTCTTAATCCTAAGAGAATAATGGACATGATCATGAGATGTAGGTTGCTTTGATATATCAGGAGTGAGATCTAATGTCACGATCAAAACCTCAGTATGTTAGACAGCTACATTTAGTGTTAATGGAACATATATTCTCAAGATGGAATTCATAATCTCTTAACGAAGATATAAATTATTCCCTTGAGATAAGTTGGTTTGGTTATTCAGAGTGTTAGACTTAACCACATTAGTAAGGATATACTAAAGTATATATTTATGAAATTGAATTTCATAAATATATGATGAATAACCTAAAGAATTAAACTGGGTACTCAAGGATTAAGATGCTGTAATTTCAAAGTGGCAGTCTATATTCATAACTTTGTATTACTACGAATATTTAATGAAGGGGTTGCATACATAATAAAGTCTTGGGATATAATTTATTAATAAGGCCTAGAGTGCAATTATATTTATATAGTGGTATTAAATATAATTAATGGTAACTTTGGACTTGTCAAGAGTTGATAGAAAAGCCCAAGGCCCATTGGAGCTCGTGTCTTATTGGTCCCTTTTGGTCCTACTCCAAGCCACACACTAAAGCCCAATTGGAAAGGCCCAATAGGCCGGCCCAATTAGACAATTGGTTAGTTATAAAGGGAGAAACATACAAAATTTTTTATATAAAAAAAAAAAAGAAACATCATTGTGAAGTAGTGTGTATGTGTGAGTGAAGCCACTCAATTATTCTCCTTTGGAAACTGATTGAGAGACCACACTTCTTGGGTGTAAAGTGGAATTGGAGTGAAGATTAAAAGTGTTCCCAAGTACTTCTAATCTTTTGTTTTGAATTTCACCGCACCAAGGTACACAATCTCGTTCTTAAATTCTGAAATTTACATAGTGCATGTTATCAATCATGAGCGAAATAAATCCATTTTTGTTGCTTCCGCTGTGTGTTTTATATGAGATACAAAACCAGATTTTCCAACAATTAGTATCAAAGCCAGGTTTTCATCTTATGATTGTATAACATGTGATTGGATTTTAGAATAAAAGAAAAATTGAATCTCGTTCTTAAATTCTGAAATTTACATAGTGCATGTTATCAATCATGAGTGAAATAGATCCATTTTTGTTGTTTTCGCTGTGTGTTTTGTATGAGATACAAAACTAAATTTTCCAACAATTGGTATCAGAGCTAGGTTTTCATCTCATGATTGTATAACATGTGATTGGATTTTAGAATAAAAGAAAAATTGTTTTCTTTTTTTTTTTTTTCAAATCGGCTGTTAGAAATGAATTGTATACAAAATATTGGCCAATTGTATCTCATCATACACGGCTTTTCTATTAAACCATGTCTTATTCATCATCTGGATATGGATATATTTGAATCTAATTGTAATAATCATCATGTGCGTGTGGTAGTTATTGCAATGGACTGAATGGAGGGTAGTTATTTTAATGTTTTGACCATTTGGATATATCGGTTATTCAAATAACTACTCATTTGCATGTATCAATTCATTGCACCACTTGGATCCTTCATTGCAAGGCTTTGGAGTGTTGAATGCTTTATATACACTTTGATATTGAATCCGCATATATATTGCAAGTGGGATCAATCAGAAGTTATTGCACCGCTTGGCATGTTTTCTTTGTTATTATAAGGCTTGCATGACTTGGCTTGCATGATTCTATTACGTGAAAATGAAATATATAGATTTAGAATATTCTCAGCTAAATATATATAAAGGCATATATATTAAGGCTTCAACCGTATATTTTATATATATATATATATATATATTAACGCTAGGATTAAAGTATTTGTTTAATGAAATTTATTCCTAATGAGATTAGGATTATGTTTTCAAGGTTTCTAGCATTATTATGATTCTTGATCTTAAAAACCTTTAATTTAAAACATCTAGTGGGAGAGAGATACAATGGTTGGATCTCACGGCCTCCATTATCGGTTTAAAGTAGTGTGGATAAATACCTTATCTTGGCGTATATGCCTCGCGATCCCAAAGGAGGGTGTTTACTTCATAGTACTACAAGATTGAACTTACCCGTTTAAAGTAATGTGGACAAACACCTCGTCTTGGCGTATATGCCTCGCGATCCCAAAGGATGGTGTTTTATTCCATGGTACTACAAGTTTAAACACTATAAAGGGAGATGAAATGTGGCTACACATGATTCTAAATAATGATGTACACTAGACTAAGTGTAATGTTAACTTTTCAAAGCAGTTATGTCATTATTACTTAGAGGCTAAAGGTAATACGGCATATTATTAATGTTTGGTAAGAGTTACCATGATAGCATTAATAATGAGATATTTCTCGATCAATTAATGTGTTTATAATAAACTTGCTATTAAAGAATTATGGACATGGATTGGGTTGTCGTTACATATATTATTTTATGGTTTTATTAAGGTTCTATATTATATGCTAAATTGATAATGTCCAGTTTACTTATTATATTCATGTTTATTATTTCAAATTTAAATTATAGCATCATTTAGCCCACTTGTTGCTATTCTTAATCAAAACAAACTGACTGGATCCAACTATGTTGACTAGAAAAGAAATTTGGATATTGTTCTTACTGCTAAAGAGCATAAATATGTGCTTACTCAACCATGTCCTAGCTTTCCATCATTAGATGCTCCTCTTGAGGAAAAACAGCGATATGATCATTGGCAGAAATCTAATGAGATGGCCAAGTGCTATATCCTAGCATCTATTTCAAATGTTCTACAGCATCGAATGCAGGTTGTAGAACTAGCTTCGGATATTATGCTAAGTCTGAAGGAGATGTTTGGTGAGCAAGGTCGTTTTGCAAGGCAAGAAACTATGAGACAAATTTATAATACCCAAATGGCTAAAGGTACTTCAGTGAGGGAGCATTGTCTTAGAATGATCTCTAATCTGAATACATTGGAAGTTTTAGGTGTCGATATTGATAAAGAATCCCAAGTGGATATGATACTCCAGTCATTACCAAAATCATTCAAGGAATTCAGGCTTAACTATAATATGAACAAAAAGGTTTATACATTGTCTGAATTGATAAATGAGTTGGTAGCGACGGAAGGCATCCTTGGTACTTCTAGTGTTGACGCCAATATAGCTAAAACTTCTACTTCTCAACCTAAGTCGAAAGACAAAAGTAAAAAGAAGAAGAAGAACAAGGACTTCACCAAGAGAGGTAAACAAATTGCCTTAGGAGTTGCCAACAAAGGAAAGAAAACCAAAGGAAAGTGTTTCCATTGTGGTGAGAAAGGACATTGAAAGAGGAATTGCCCAATATTTAAGGCTGCCAAGAATAAAGGTATGAAAAGTACATTCCTTCTTGAAACATGTTTAGTACGAAATCCCACGGATTCCTGGTGTGTGGATTCAAGTTGTACTAATCATATCTGCAATACTTTGCAGGGTTCCAAGAGACCAGAAAGCTGAATGAAAGGGAATTGTTTCTTACTTTGGCTGATGGGAGCAAATACCAATTGTAGCTGTTGGAGTGTTTAATTTATGCTTTGAGTCTAGGTTTTTAATATTGGAAGACTGTTTGTATGTACCTAATGTTCGTAGGAATTTAATTTCTGCAACTTATTTAAGTAAACATGGATATTATGTTTTCCTAAAAGATAATGTTGTAATAAAGAAGAATAAAGTGTTTATCTGTTCTGGCAATATTGTGGATGGTCTTTATATTTTAACTCCTAACAAGCATGAATTATACAATTCTGAATTAGATAGTAGCTCTCATGTAAAATCATTAAAGAGAAAGTTTCCTTTTACTAGTGATGCATATCTATGGCACTTGCGTTTAGGTCATATTAATTCAAATAGGATTCAAAAACTAATCAGAGATGGACTTTTACAGTCCATGGACTTTGATGGATTTCCAGTTTGTGAATCTTGTTTGAAAGGTAAAATGACCAAACGACCTTTTAATGTAAAAGGTAGAAGAGCCCAAAAGTTGCTTGAATTAGTTCATACAGATGTATGTGGTCCTATGTCAACCCAAGCAAAAGGAGGTTATGAGTACTTCATCATTTTTACGGATGATTACTCAAGATATGGTTATGTGTACCTAATGAGACGGAAGTCCGAAACCTTTGAAAAGTTCAAAGAGTTTAGGGCTGAAGTTGAAAATCAATTGGGTAAACGCATAAAAGTCATTCAATCCGATCGAGGTGGCGAATACCTTCTTGGGGATTTCAAGGATTATCTAATTCAAAATGGGATTGTCTCCCAATTGACTGCACCTGAAACTCCCTAACAAAATGGTGTAGAGGAAAGAAGGAATAGGACTCTTTTGAAAATGGTTAAGTCCATTATGAGTTATTCAACTTTACCAATTACCTTTTGGTGATATGCACTAAAAACTGCTATGCATATTTTGAATTTAGTTCCATCAAAATCTGTTCCCATCACACTTAAGGAATTGTGGAGTGGGTACAAGCCTAGTATGAAATATCTCCACATTTGGAGATGTCCAGCACGTGTTGAAAGGAAAGTCTGATAAGTTGGAAGTTAAAACGAAAGTATGCATGTTTTTGGGGTATTCAAAGGAAACCAAGGGTTATTTATTCTATAATCATAAGGATGACAAAGTGTTTATTAGCACCCATACCAAATTTTTGGAAGATGATTATGTGAATAATTTTAATCCTAGAAGTAAAGTTGTATTGGCTAAATTAGATGAACCTGTAATTAAACAACCAATGGATAAAACTAGGAATGATGTGACTGTATTGGATACACCACAAGACATTACCCATGAGATGACTAGTACACAAGTGCCTCGTCGTAGTGGGAGAATTGCTCGGCCTCCTATAAAATTTATAGGTTTGGGAGAAACTTATGAAGGTATCCCAAAAAAGGCTGAATCGAATCCCTACACTTATGAAGAGACAATGAATGATATAGATGCACATCATTGGGTCCAAGCTATGAAATCTGAATTAGATTCAATGTATTCCAATCATGTTTGGGATCTTGTAAAGGCGCCTAACGGCATTAAACCTGTTTGTTGCAAATGGGTTTACAAGAAGAAGAGAGGGATAGATGGAAAGGTTGAAACCTTTAAAGTAAGACTAATGGCGAAAGATTATACACAAAAAGAAGGTATTGATTATGATGAAACTTTTTCGCCAGTAGTCATGCTTAAATCTATCAGAATTCTCTTATCCATTGCTGCTCATTATGATTATGAGATTTGACAAATGGATGTCAAGACTGCATTTCTTAATGGCAATCTTGAAGAAGAAATCTATATGATGCAACCTGAAGATTTCATAGCAAAGAACCAAGAGCATATGGTATACAAGTTGAAAAGGTCCATTTATGAACTTAAGCAAGCATCTAGATCATGGAACATCAGATTTGATCAAGCAATTAAGTCATTTGGTTTTGAACAAAATCTTGATGAAACATGTGTGTACAAAAGACATCAAACTAAAGTAGTAATGTTCTTAGTGCTTTATGTTGATGATACTCTACTCATTGGAAATAATGTAGGGGTAATGTCATTGGTAAAGGTTTGGTTGTCAAGCCAATTTAATATGAAGGACTTATGTGAAGCTAACTTTATTCTAGGGATCAAACTTTAGCGAGATCGCAAGAATAAGATGTTAGGTTTATCACAAACTGGGTATATAGATAAGGTTTTAGAACGGTTTAGCATGCAAAATTTCAAGAAAGAATTACTTCTTTTTAGACATAGAGTTCCTCTGTCTGATGACCAAAGGCCTAAGACTCTAGAGAAAGGAAATATGATAAGACAAGTTCCTTATGCTTCTGCAGTGGGAAGTCTCATGTATGCCATGCTATGTACTAGACCAGATATCTGTTATTCAGTTGGCATGGTCAGCCAATATCAATCAAATCCAGGATTTAAACATTGGCAAGCTGTAAAGCATATTCTCAAGTATATATAGAGAACAAGAGATTATATGCTTGTTTATCATAGTGAGGATTTGATTTCCATTGGTTATACAGATTTAGATTTTCAGTCAGATCTTGATTTCAGAAAATCCACTTCAGTTGTGTGTTCACCTTGAGAGGTGGAGCCATAAGTTGGAAGAGTGTTAAACAATCTTGTATTGCGGACTCCACCATGAAAGCTGAATATGTTGCTGCTTGTAAGGCGGCAAAGGAAGCTATTTGGCTCAAGAAATTCCTTTCTAATCTTGGTGTTGTGAGAATGGAGCAAGTTCCCATCACATTGTTTTGCGACAATAGTGGAGCGGTTGCACAATCCAAGGATCTAAGGAATCACAAGAAAGGAAAGCACATTGAGAGAAAGTATCACATTATTCGAGACTTTGTTGCTCAAGGAAATGTAGTAGTAGCAAAGATTGATAGTGCAAGTAATATAGTGGATCCCTTTTACCAAAATCTTGCCACAAAGGACTTTTGAGTCACATTTGGAGGGAATGGGAGTTAGTTCATGCACAATAGTTTTTAGGGCAAGTGGGAGATTGTTAGGATATGTGCCCTTAAATCTTATTGTATGATGCTATGTATGACATTATGTATGACTTAATGTTATGATTAATAAAGTTGTTTTATTATTATCTAAAATATTTGTAACATAAATATTTGGACATTATCATATAGTCCATGAGATGTATAGTATGTAATTTAGTCACGGAAGATATAAATCATAAGTTCTTTGTAAACTCAGAATTATAGTTCGTAGTCAGTGATGAAATTGGGCATTTCATCTGCGAAAACTATAACATATCAACTAAGATAATTTGTCTTAATCATGGAAGTGAAGACTTCTAGTTGATATGTTAATATGTTTTAAGAGTTAAGGCATATTGAACTGGACCGCTGTGAGATTTATTATTTTTCTAACAATTGTCAAATGAATAATAAATCTCACGACTTCTATTTGCATGAACTCTTAATCCTAAGAGAATTATGGATCTGATCATGAGATGTAGGTTGCTTTGATATATCAAGAGTAAGATCTAAAGTCACAATCAAAACCTCAGTATGTTGGGCAGCCACATTTAGTGTTGATGGAACATATATTCTCAAGATGGAATTCATAATCTCTTAATGGAGATATAAAATATTCCCTTGAGATAAGTTTAATGGGTTTGGTTATTCAGAATGTTAGGCCTAACCACTTTAGTAAGGATATATTAAAGTATATATTTATGAAATTGGATTTCATAAATATATGATGAATAACTTAAAGGATTAAATCGGGTACTCAAGGATTAAAATATAGTAATTTCAAAGTGGCAGTTTATATTCATGACTTTGTATTACTACGAAAATTTAATGAAGGGGTTGCATACATAATAAAGTCTTGGGATATAATTTATTAATAAGGCCTATAGTGCAATTATATTTATATAGTGTTATTAAATATAATTAATGGTAACTTTGGACTTGTCAAGAGTTGATAGAAAAGCCCAAGGCTCATTGGAGCTAGTGTCTTATTGGTCCCTTTTGGTCCCACTCCAAGTCACACACTGAAGCCCAATTAGAAAGGCCCAATAGGCCGGCCCAATTAGATAATTGGTTAATTATAAAGGGAGAAACATACAAAATTTTATATATAAAAAAAAAAGAAACATCATTGTGAAGTGGTGTGTATGTGCAAGTGAAGCCACTCAATTATTCTCCTTTGAAAATTGATTGAGAGACCACACTTCTTGGACGTGAAGTGGAATTGGAGTGAAGACTAAAAGTGTTTCCAAGTATTTCTAATCTTTTGTTTTGAATTTCACCGCACCATGGAACACAATCTCGTTCTTAAATTCTGAAATTTACATAGTGCATGTTATCAATTATGAGTGAAATGGATCCATTTTTGTTGCTTCCGCTATGTGTTTTGTATGAGATACAAATCCAGATTTTCCAACAAGACGGATTAACAAGCCAAAGTACAGTGAAACAAATAACTTATGTCTACGGGTGGTAAGCTTGTGGGCAAGTGCTTCTTTTGCAGGCTCGGGTCCAAGTCCCCAATTTGCTAGACGATGGAGTATCACAAAAAAGTGAAAAGTCCTGTTTGCGAAAGAGCGTGTTCACTAGACGTGGTCTAAGAAGAATTTGGTCAAATAAGGTCGTCTTACTACTAAAAAAAATGGAATTAGGCTAATATAACAAAAGGAGTAAGACAAGCAATGAAAAATAGCGTACTCTCTGGACGTAGGCGACCTATCTCACTAGTGTATGGAGGGATGGGTCCCTGCCTACCTCAATAGGGTTCCTTACCCAAAACCCTAAGACAAAGAAAAACTCCGTCTTCCATCTCCTATCCGACGAAGGAAGAGATCTAATCAACCTACAACTAGAACTTCTAGCTAAAAATTGATAGAAACCTAAGGATTGATTTATTTCAGAGAATTTATAATAGTATAGGAACTCGTCCACAGTGAAAGGACGGTTCCCATCAAAAGTCTCTCTTGAGGTTAAGCTGGTTTAGACCAATACCCAGCCTATGGAAGATCTCCCTAGCAAAAGGTGAGAGGTAACCTAAGACCCCATAATAGGTAGGCCTCGTATACACCAACCCCTAAGTTGAGAGTACAGCACCATTCACCAGGAACCGCTAGATGAGGGTTAAGATCGTCAAAAATCTAATACTTACCCCTAAGAGAATTAAGTTTTTTCTCGTTTGTTTTTGAAGAAATACATGCGGCACAACAATACAAATTTCCTCCTTCTCACTTGGGGAGGGGATGGACACTAAGACACTAGTGGAAGGACCAACAGACGACCCTGACGCCATCCTCTACCTTAACTCTTCCTGGAGAACCTCAAAAGGAATCCCAGGAACCCCAGACGAGTATTGCTTATCTGAAGAACCACTCTCGCTACTACCACTCTCACTACTACTACCACTACTATTACTTTCATCATGATACTTGTCTATCTCTCTCTCATCCCTATTACTAGACGAGGGCACTATAATCTCAGCCATTTGTAAAGAATGCTAAAGAAAAACACCTACAAACGAGAAAATAAGGATACCTAATTCTAGATGGAGATGACTAAGGACGGAAGGAAACTTCTGTTGGGGTTTATGCTTTAAAATCCAATTTATTAGCATGTCATAAATAATTAAATAGCTTAATTATACGAGACTGTCTATAAATGAACTAGTGGGACATTATCTTAGTCTATGAGATGCGTAGTATGTAATTTATGTGATTTAGTCACAGAAGATATAAATCACAAGTTTGTTGTAAACTCAAAATTTTAGTTCATAATCGGTGATGAAATTAGGCATTTCATCTGCGAAGACTATAACTTATCAGCTAAGATGATTTGTCTTGATCATGGAAGTGGAGACTTCTAGTTGATATGTTGATATATTTTAAGAGTTAAGACATATTGAACTGAACCGCTGTGAGATTTATTATTTTCCTAACGACTGTCAAATGTATAATAAATCTCACGACTTCTATTTACATCAACTCTAAATCCTGAGAGAATAATGGACCTGATCATGAGGTGTAGGTTGCTTTGATATATCAGGAGTGAGATCTATAAGTCACGATCAAAACCTCAATATGTTGGGCAGCCACATTTAGTGTTGATGGAACATATATTCTCAAGATGGAATTCATAATCTCTTAATGGAGATATAAAATATTACCTTGAGATAAGTTTAATGGGTTTGGTTATTCAGAGTGTTAGGCCTAACTACTTTAGTAAAGAGTTACTAAAGTATATATTTATGGAATTGGATTTCATAAATATATAATAAATAATATAAAGGATTAAACCAGATACTCAAGGATTAAAATGTAGTAATCTTCAAAATGGCAGTCTACATACATGACTTTGTATTACTACGAATATTTTAATGAAGGGGTTGCATGTATAATAAAGTCTTGGGATATAATTTATTAATAAGACCTAGAGTGCAATTATATTCATATAATGGTATTGAATATAATTAATGGTAACTTTGGACTTGTCAAGAGTTGACAGAAAAGCTCAAGGCCCAATGGAGCTAGAGTCTTATTTGTTCCCTTTTTTATCCCACTCCAAGCCACACACTAGAGCCCAATTGGAATGGCTCAAAAGGCTAGCCTAATTAGATAATCAGTTATATTCAAGGAGAGAAACATACAAAATTTCATAAGTGCTTTTTCACATGAGAGAGTTTTCTAAGTGGTTTTTCATTATGATCACATGAGAACATGAAATGGTTTGCATGTAAGTGTTGGACACTCTCTTATTCTCTCCTTGAAAACTGATTGAGAGACCACACTTCTTGGGCATTAAGTGAAATTGAAGTGAAGATTAAAAGTGTTCCCAAGTACTTCTAATCTTTTGGTTTTGAATGTCACTGCACCAAGGTACGCTTTCTTGTTCCTAAATTCTACAACTTACATAGTACATGTTATCAATTGCGAATGAAGTAGATCTGTTAATTTTCTGCTGCGTATGTTTTGTATCTAATACAAACATATTTTTTCCCAACAACTTCTAGACGAGGCACAGGACGACTGATGTCAGAAAAGAAAATATGAAAAATGTGAGAGGGTAGGAGAGATATTCCCCTATTTATAGTCAGTAGGGTGGGACACTGAAGCAACATGAACCAACCAAAGTGCGCCACATGGTAATATTTCGAAAAACGGAACGACGCGACATATGGACCTCTAGAATTGGGCCACGTGTCAACATCTAAAGCGCATGATCCTAAACCACCATGGCAGGACACCTGGAAAATCTTTCAACCAATGAATAATCGCGACGTGTAAAGCCAACAGTGGTATGGACGACATAAGGACAATAAGGCAACTGATGGGGTCCCAAACCAAGTTTAGTTCATCCATGATCGTCGTCTATGACCAGATCACATCTAGAGGGTTTTACAAGAAAAGAAGCCCAATAGAAGCACTCCAAACATGAATAAGATCCCCTTATAAGATATTACAACCGTCCAAATCAAGATGGTCATCCATAGTTTGGAAGGGTATGGACAACCAGGGATGATTGTCCATAGCCTACAAGGGTATGGACGACCATACGACACTTAGTAATTTTCAGAAGAATTCTCTACAAACTTTACGCAATCAAACCACGATCTATCATTCCAGAACGTGGGGAGGATTCCCTGGAATTCACTCCATTTTTTCCATTAACTCCGCACATCTCTCGTGATAATAGTGGATTCGAGCAATTAGACCCACTTCTAACTCTCTATAAAGGATCAAGTTTCATTCAACGAATGTAAATTTTTACTATTCACAAAAACCACCATCCTTGTGTTCTAGAGAGAAAACTGAACTGACTTAACTGTCAGAAGGTCCTTGTTCGGTTCATACCGGTCACCCTTGACAGTTTCTTTTTCTTTTCAGGTCATCAAGCCATCACCATAGCCCGGAGCATTCAGCCTACTGATTTTCATGTATCATCAAATATCATAATTTTTTTACAACAAAAATCCAATCTATTTATCGTGTAATATGCTTTTTTTTTTTGAAGAAATGCTAAAGCTATATAAAAAAAAAAACTTACTACAAAAAACTTACAAACGATGTAGCAATGAATGTGATTAGTGACACTTCAAGAAGATAATAAACAAGTATTTGAATGAATGATGTTAAGGATATTATAAATTTTACAACATGAGGTACATAAAAATATAGCACCTATCACAAAAAGTAATTTAGAAAAGCATTTAATAGGTTGTTGACATCCATAAATCATATTAATTGTCACAACAATTAGTAATAGTTTTCAAGTAAAATTTATAATATTTCTAGCATTTTTTTATTTGAATTATTTCTTGCCATTAGTGACACATATTTGTAAGCCCTATGTATTTTTAAAATATATTTCAATTTTTGCCCCTAAAATTTGGGCCTTTCTATAGGAATGGGCCCTAAGCAATGGCTTAAGTGGCCTAGGCCTAGGCCCAGCCCTGCTAAGTCCACACATCTCTCATGATGTTAGTGGTACCTAACAAGTAAACTCACTCCAAACTCTATATAAAAAGGACCCAATCTCACTAGTTTAAGGTTCGTTTTACTATTCATCCACTCATTATACTTGAGTTCTAAGAGAGAAATTTAACTTAACCATCGGAGGGTCTTTAACTAGTTCATCCCGATCACCTTCGATAGTCTTTTTTCTTTCTTTTCAGGTCATCCATCCACTGTTGAAGATAGAAGCATTCAGCCTACTGATTGCACGCATTATCAGTTAGCGCCGTCTGTGGGGAAGAATAAGTGTTAGCCACTTTGCTCTCTAAGACAAAAGGTTGCATGATCTGGAGGTCGATGGCCACAAGTCTAAAAACACCCATAGAGTGGAAATGCTTCCAGCCATCCAAACCGCATACCAGCCCTACCACTAGTGTCCGTCTAACAACAATTACAGTCCATGGTGGCCGCAATGGCATACTTAACGCAGTAGAACCAGGAACTAACTAGGAAAGTCCACGAAAAAAGCATATTCTTTTTTATCTTTCTTACCATATAAATGGGAGAACAAATTCATTGAAATAGTTAAAAATTAGCAATAATAAATAATAAATTTAATAATTTATTATAGTACAAAATTCACTCTTCTAATTATTTCACAAAATTTCATCCAAAAATAATAACTTCACCAAAAAAAAAATCCCTAAACATTATAACCTCATTTAGACTTGTTAAAGCATTTCGGTTTCTTGAAAATTTCTTCATTTCATACAATTCCACAACTCACCCATGATCACCATTAACCAAAACGATCCACGACAGCAAACCCAGGACCACCAACGCAAATAATTGAAGGACCACCATCGCAAACAATCAAAGCCACCAAAATGACCCACCCAACAATCACAAGCAAAACCAAGCAACCAAAGTCAATCTAACATCGTTGATGTTGATGTTGATACGTATTTTGTTCACTCTCGATTTGCATGCTAGACCTTGCGTGCTTACCAAGGGACCACGAGAACATCTAAATCATCATGGTTCATTCCGTTTAAGCTTAAAGAGCTCAAAATGCCAGTTTAGGTCAAAATGACCAAAATGGCCATAGTCGGCTGAGAGTTAACCGAAGGTCAAAATTGGTTAAAACTTCACCAAAATCAAAATTTTCATGTTTTTATATCAAATCCAAGGTTATTGCATCTTTTTGTCAATTTTGAGTAAATTTGACATAGGGTTGACTTTTTGGTAGCAACTGAGGGTTAACTTTTTATCCAACCATCCTATTGTGATGAAACCAACATCATTACAAAAACTATTGAATTCTCTATAAAACTATTGCTCACAAGTCAAAATCGTAGTTGAAATGATTAGATATCATAAAAATATTGCCAAGCGTGTCAGCTTGCTTCTAAGGTCCATAACTCTTTGGTCCTCTATCCAATTTTCGAAAACTCAGATGATCTGGAAACTAGACATTCATATCTTTCTAATTCCACTAGAATCAGGTCAATCAAATTTCTGGAACACTTTCAAATATGCTTCCAAATTTGGAAGCTAATAAGTCACGAAGATTGATGTACTGGCGCACACTATGTGTGCCTAACATGACTAGCACACATTATGTGTGCACCTATGAATTCCGGGCACACACACCAGAATTGAAAGTCACAAAAAAAATATATAAAGAGGTTTCTTCCCTTCTAGATTTCCAAAAAAAAAAAAAAAAAAACGGATTTTGGTGTCTTAGGAACATTTTCTCTAGGTAGTTCTCTCTCTATTTTCACTATAATTCTCTCCCAAACACATACATCAAAATCTTTGATTCTTTCTAGCTCCATACATCAAGAGGTAGTGTCGTTGCTTCCATTTCCTCCTCATTGGTCCTCCTTCCTTGGTTTTAAGGTTTAGAGGGTGTAGATGTAGCTTTTTAGCTACTATCTACACTCGTTTAATTTAAAGGACTTTTCTTGCCTTGTTTAATTTTCCTAGTATGCTTTATTGCTTTGTTTAATTTCTCTAGCATGTTTTCATTTCTTTGATGATGTTGGTCTAGCTTTCTTGTCTATGATATGTCTAAATTTCATTGTCTATGTTTTTTATGCCTTAATTTTGTGTTTTGGAGTCTTGAGTAGGGTGTAGATCTTGATTCTCTAGTTAAGGTCTTCAACTAAACACTCATGCTCGATAAAGGGTTTGGATTATTGTCTTAAATACATATTTGTGCTTGTTTGGCTATTTTACTTGCTTTTTATGTGTTTAATTTCTAGATCCTTTGTAATGAGAGGTCATGTTTGGATACTTCATTCTTGGATCCATGTTCCTCTTTAGATCCATGCTTGCATACTTAAATCTAACTTTTTGCATCTTCAAACATGTTTCCTACGCAATATATGCCTCTTTCATGTTTGGTTGCACCTTTTGTGCTTTTACTTGTCTATGTTTGGTTGCATCTTTTCCCTTTGTTGCTTGTATGGGTGCACTACTTGTTAGAGATCATATGATGATTATGTTGGTATGCTTATACATTGCCTCTCTCTCTTGCCTAACTTTGCTTGTTAAGGTTTCTCATGTTAGCCTTAAGTGTGCGTCAGAACATGTTTAGCCTTTATCCTTGTATGTGATGATAACATGCTTTACGTTGCTTGCTTTATGTCATTATGTATGATTTTAACATGTTGGTTGCACCCTTTCTTGCTTGTTTGTCTTGATTATGCATGTTTACTTGCTTGTTTACTTTTGTCACCAAGCCTCACTCTTGGGTAGGGTTTCGTGGGTCTTTGCACCTGTCCATATACACAAAACCCAAGACCCACTTTTAGGAGCTTGCTTGTTGAGATGTGTGTCTTCTGTAATTTAATTCAATGGATCTACGAACACAATCCAAACCTACATTTGTTACATATGTCTCTTTGTTTGTTTACTTCCATGTTTTCATCCCTTTGTTGTTTGTTTGTTTGCCATGCTTTGCTTGTTTTGTGTGATGTTGTGTTTCTTTATATTGCATGTGGCAGATGGAGCATGAACCCTACTTCCAAGAGGCAAGCAAAAGGGCATTGATCAGTAAATATTAGGGGTTTAGCCCCTCTGAGAGATTTATTCTTTCCTTAGCCTTTCCTTTAGAACTATGTCTGGTCACTTTCCTAGATTAGGGTTCTTTCCTTACATCTTGCTTTGGGCCACACCTTCTGGGTGTAGATATATCTACATTTTCACTTTTTGTGATGAAAATATATTGTACATGCTTTATATTGTGAAGGTGTATCATGCACTTAGGATGATAACATCCATGATTAGGTGGCAACCCCTCCTTAATCATGTATGCTTCTTAACCTTGGAGTGTGGGTAACAATTCAAGACTTATATTGTAGATGCATGTTAATGCTTTTATTGGGTACATGATCTACCACGTATGTGATTGCCCCTATCCATGTCATCTAGTGTCGTGGTTTCGATGTGTATATGACGCGCACCATATGTTTGGTACTTAGGTGCACCTCGGTGTGCCTTAGACCAAATATATTGGTGCAAGCTATATAGTTGGTGTGCCGTGGCACACCTAACATGAAACTATACTAGATTTTCACTGTGATAATAGGACAACTTCTTGCTATATTTTCACCACGAAAGCTCAGTGAGGATCACAATTTGCGTGCCATGACACACTCGATTTGAAGTGCTATCGGATTTCTGCCACAAAAATAAGGTGAAATGCTATTGGATTTTCATCATAGAAATTTGGTAGTAATTCCAATGTGCTAGCAAAACAATGATGAAGACCACACACTTTTCTAAATCAAACCTCAAAAGCTCAAATTCTTTAAAGCCTTAAAACCTATAGCCAATGGCTTTATTTTATCTGCTAATGACCAAAATTTAAGATTTTATCAAAACAAAGGATTGTCTCATGACATGCATTGTGGGTGCTTAACATCTTTCTCACATATAACCAAATTTCCAAATCTAAGAATCAAGATTTTTTTTATTATCCATTTAAATTAGAAAAAAATCAACTTTTTCTAAACCTAGGATTGGTAATAAAATCAAAATAGAGTTAGGTCTAATTACACCTAGAAAAACCCAATGATTGGGAGCAACTCTTAAACCATAATAAAATGGCTCACTATAATAATTAACACCCACCGTGCACATACCTAAAAGGGGAAGAGAAGGGGGGACATACGTGTTTGTTCCTTTCCCCTTATCCACATGTGTGGAGTGGGCACGTATCGCCATTCAAGGTACTTGTAGCCATGAGGTATAGACAGTCGCCATCACCAAACTGTCGCCTTCCATTCTTAAGGCCACCATCGTCAACCAGAGGGGGAGAGAGAAAGAGAGCAACAAAGAGAAGAGACAAATAAGAGAGAAAGTGTTGAGTAGAATAAAATAAATGAGTTTTAAGTTTAGAAATGACGAACAATAAGTTTATAAGTAACAAATTATTATAGCAAAGATGTAAAAATTTTTAGATATAAGAATTTAGTTGTTGCAATTTTTTTGTGGTTTGGGGTCCTAAAATGCTAAATTTTAGCTTTTAGCAAACCAGATACTAATGCTCTTATAGTATACAAAATGTTAAATAAAGTTAATAAAATGAATAACTGGTATTAATGCCCCAAGGTGTGACCTATGAATGTCACAATGTTTATCATTTGACCTGCTCCCTTGGAAATGCCATGTTTAACTTATGTCGAGGGTGGAAAAGTTTTCCTTCCAACAAATGAGATTTGTGTTGGGTTAGGGGCCTAGACCAAAACTCGACAATGGGTTTGAAGTACGGCCCAAAGGCTATCAGTGAAAGGGGCATCAATACTAGGGTCGTCCTGAGCTAGCTGGGTGGTGGCGTCATCCTCTATGTTGATGTCTTCTGAGCTTGTTTGGAGTAGGGAGCTTGTAGCAGCACCACCAAGGCTGAGCTTGATGGAGCTAAAGTCAACCTTAGGGAAGTTTTCCATAGCGTCCATCCTGAAATCCTCGAACCCAGCTGCATAGTTGGTATTCATATGATCAGTGAATTGCTTGGACGTCTTGAACTCCGCAACTGCATCCCCCTTTGCTTTTTCAAGAAGGGTACTCAACTTGTAATTGCTTTTTTGGAGGTGATCAAGACGAGTATCCTTCTCTATAGCATCGATCTTTAACTCTTCAACCAAGTTCTGCAACTCCTTGGCATCATCCTTGGCCTTAGTCGCCACCTCAGCCCACCTCTTGCATTCGTGCTTGACTTCCTGGATCCTCTTCTCCAGCAGAATTCTCGCCTTGTCCATTTCCGTCGCTTGCCTAGACGCGGTGATGAACTTAGACATCGCCTATACAAGAATTTTGTTAGACGAAATACATGTTTATATTATTGAACAGGATGAGATAAGGAAAAAGAGGAGAGGGAGCTTATATACCTTAAAAAGGTCATGAACACCAGAGTGCTCAAACTCCTTTAAAGACATGTCGTAGCACACCGCCACATCTTAATCAGTCACAGCCTTCTCGAGCCTTTCCCAAGCTAGGTCTTCGTTTTCAATGAGATTTTGAGGGGCTTGTCGAGAGGGCTGGGACGAGGCAAGAACTTAGGCTGTGGACGGAACATCCATGGACGGAGGATCCCTGGGCTCGGAGTCAACATTGTAGATTTGGATAGAAGGCTGTTGGGTAGGAAGGACAGGAAGGCTGGGCTTGACGACCTTAGGCTTGGACGACCCTAGGCTTGGACGACCTATGCTTAGCCTTTTGCTCCCTGCGTCGACTTGGAAGGTTCTCTAAATCAATCCCCTTTGACAAACTTTTTCTCTTGTCACCTACAGATGGACGAGGCTGGGATTGCACCCCCTACAGACTGCCTCATCCATCACTTCCTTGCCTTTATTTTCTTTCATTGTTGTCATCCCTGAAAAGAAGGATGTTAGTTAAAAAAAAAGGGAGAAAAGAAGGAAATGAGGTAAAAGAAAACTTACGTCTACGGATAGTGAGCTCGTGGGCAATAGCTTTAATGGACGGCTCATGGCCTAACCCCCAAATTGCAAGACGTCTAAGACTTACCAAAGAATGGAAAGTCCTATCAGTGTACAGATGAGCTTTTTGAACTCGTTCAAGATAGTGTTGGGGTTTATGCCCTAAAATCCAATTTATTGGCATGTCATAAATAATTAAATTGTTTAATTATATGACACTATCTATAAATGAACTAATGGGACATTATCTTAGTCCATGAGATGCATCGTATGTGATTTATGTGATTTAGTCACAGAAGATATAAATCACAAGTTCTTTATAAACTCAGAATTTTAGTTCGTAGTCAGTGATGAAATTGGGCGTTTCATCTGCGAAGACTATAACATATCAACTAAGATGATTTGTCTTGATCATGGAAATGGAGATTTCTAGTTGGTATGTTGATATGTTTTAAGAGTTAAGACATATTGAACTGGACCGCTGTGAGATTTATTGTTCTCCTAACGACTGTCAAATGAATGATAAATCCCACGACTTCTATTTACATCAACTCTAAATCCTGAGAGAATAATGGACCTGATCATGAGATGTAGGTTACTTTGATATATCAGGAGTGAGATCTAAGTTACGGTCAAAACCTCAGTATGTTGGGCAGCCGCATTTAGTGTTGATGGAACATATATTCTCAAGATGGAATTCATAATCTCTTAACGGAGATATAAAATATTCCTTTGAGATAAGTTTAATGGGTTTAGTTATTCAGAGAGTTGGGCCCAACCACTTTAGTAAGGAGTTACTAAAGTATATATTTATGGAATTGAATTTCATAAATATATGATGAATAACATTAAAGATTAAACCGGGTACTCAAGGATTAAGATGTAGTAATCTACAAAGTGGCAATCTATATTCATGACTTAGGATATAATTTATTAATAAGGCCTATAGTGCAATTATATTCATATAGTGGTATTAAATATAATTAATGGTAACTTTAGACTTGCCAAGAGTTGACAGAAAAGCCCCAGGCCCATTAGAGCTAGAGTCTTATTTGTTCCCTTTTTGTCCCACTCTAAGCCACACATTAGAGTACAATTGGAATGGCCCAAAAGGCTAGCCCAATTAGATAATCAGTTGTATATAAGGAGAGAAACATACAGAATTTCATAAGGTTCTTTAAGAAAGTCTTTTCATAAGTGTTTTTCATTAAGATTACACAAGGATTGAAATGGTTTGTATGTGAATGTTGGACACTCCCTTATTCTCTCATTGGAAACTGATTGAGAGACCACACATCTTGGGCATTAAGTGGAATTGGAGTGAAGATTAAAAGTCTTCCCAAGAACTTCTGATCTTTGGTTTTGAATTTCACCGCACCAAGGTACGCTTTCTTATTCTTAAATTCTGAAACTTTCATAGTGCATGTTATCAATTGCAAATGAAGTAGATCCGTTAATTTTCCACTGCGTATGTTTTGTATGTGATACGAACACCTATTTTCCCAACGAATAGAACCTGCTCAAATAAGGTCGTCTAACACCTGCAAAAAATAAAAAAATAACTATTAGACGACAACACTCAAGAATAATAGCAAATAAAAAACAATAAGAAAAACAACCTTAAGCATACCTTTAGGACAAAGGTTCCCTAACTCTCCTATATAGGGAGCAAATGGATCCCTGTCAACCTCAGTTGGGTGTCCAGCCCAGAAACCAGAGACGAAGAAGAACTTTGCCTTCTAATTCCTATACGAGGTGACTAAGGACTTTATCAGCCTATAATCTTTCCTTCTGGCTGTGAATATAGAAGCCAAGGGATTGTTTATTCTCGGAGGGTTTGTAACAGTAAAGGAACTCGTCCACAGTGAGAGGACGGTCCCCCTCAAACACTCCACAAAACTTGCATAGAGACAATAAGCCTCCATGCATTGTGATTGAATTGACAAATACCTAAACCTAACATAGTGATCAACTCCCTAGCAAAGGCATTAAGAGGCAACCTCAAGCCCCCCAAAAGATAAGCCTCATAAATGCCAACACCAAAACGGGGTTGACAACATCACTCCCCATGCACGGGTAGCTTGGGGTTTAGGTTATCAGGGATTTGGTACCAAGCCTTAAGGGAGTCTAACCTTTTCTTGTCTGCCTTAGAAGCAATTCCTATAGCACAACTATAAACTATCTCAACCTCGTCCTAGACAGTAGACTCAGCTCTCGTCCTAAGCTCTTCCTAAAGAACCTCTAAAGGAACCCCAAGGACACCAGATGTATACTCGTCTGTGGTGTTTCCCCCACTACTACTGTTGCTACGACTACTACTACTATCACTAGAATCACTGAAACTACTAGGGTCGTGATACCCATCTATGGCTTTTTCGATGCTATTGCTAGACGAAGAAAGGACAACCTCAGTCATTTTTTGAGAAAACTTAAAACCTGAGGATGGGAGTGAGGAAAATACCTGGATCTAAACGAAGACTATAAACGCAGGAAACTTTTAGACGAGGTGCTAAGATGAAGCATGTCAGAGGAGAAAATTTCATAAATAAGAAGGGTAGCGCAAGAATTCCACTATTTATAGGCAATGGACTTTAGTACCCAAAACGACACAACTAACCAAAGGCTGACACATGGCATGCTCCTCGAAAAGTAAGTCGACACAGACAATCACCAATAGGATCATGACATGTGGTGAACCTAGTCGCTGACATAAATACACGCGTCCAAGGAATGACATCAGGCTATACATTTCCCTAGATGACCCATGGACAAGGGGGCAACTGATGGTGTATTAAATATCAACTCCACACTCGTCCATCGGAGTCGTCCAGGGCAAGAATAGAGAGTTACTTCGCGTGGAGAGCTCGTCTATAGCAAGATCGTTCATCCAAAAGGAGGCATGGACGGCCTATAAGCATTCCAGGCATGATTACCATATGCAGGTATTGGACGAGCTCCACATCCTTATTTCAGAACACAAGTAAAAATTGAGGTTCATTATCACAAAACCACTTCCAATGACAGTTATGGAATATAAGACCAAATAATGTAACTTCCATGGCAGTTGTAGAGGTTAACTCTGAACCTTTCGACCTACTTGAATATAGGAGAAGTTACTAAACAAGTAACTGCTCACAGTATGTACTATATAAACGCTCATTGGCAACAAGAAAAGGTATGTACGGAAACCATTTCCAAGTAGTTTGGAATTCCAAAATTTGAGAGATATACTGACTTTATCATTGGAGGGTTTTTGGCCGGTCCTCCCTGATCACCTTTGATTGTGTGTTCATCTCTTTAGGTTTCCCAGATAATTCTCTTATCATTGAAGCCCGAAACATTCAGTCTACTGATTTTATTTCGCATCATCATAAACAAATAAACAAGGAACAAATCAATAAGTGGTAAACTACATTAAATAAATAAACATGTTAAACTTGACATAAAACTAAAATAATAAAACAAGAACAACCAAAACAGATTATAAACCACCTAAAATTAGATTAACACATGTTAAAAAAAAAATTAAAATGAACAAACAAACCAAATAAAACAATTACAAGAACTACATTAAGAAACTCATGTGAATCCTATTAAACAAATAAAGAACACAATAGTTTTTAGGAATCACAACTCCAAAACAAAAGGTTTTGAATAAGTTTTTGTAGAAATCCAATTAAGAACAAGTTTCTGCCTTAGAACTAACTAAAGAGAGATTTTTGAACCTGTATAAAACGTGCTAGCTGCTGCCCCTAAGGTTTTTGAAAAGAGAAAATAGGGTTTTAAAGAGGATGAAGGCCAAAAAATAACTCTCTCTAGCTAGAGTTTTGATTGGAGACATAAGATGAGTGTTTATAAGTTAAAATTAGGGCTTTTGAGACTTTTTAATAATAGACATTCTTAAGGGTCTAGGGGCCGGCCCACATCAAAGCATGATGTTATGGGCCCTTAAAATGAAGTTTTAAAACCTAGAAAATCTGACTGCTCAGTTGACCCAAATTCAAATGGTCATAACTTATTTGATATAAGTCCAAATTAGGAAAAATTTGTATTCAAATTGAATCCCAGGATGTCTACTTTCTAATGGAATAAACCTCACTTAAAAGTTATTTGTGGATAAAAAGTTATGATAAAAAAAGTGAGAAAAGGTCATTTTTAGTATCGATTTCAAAGCGATTTAAGCACTTTTGAGTTGTGATTACTACCAAACTATTGTGAACTCTCTAATTACCCTTGGTTGATGGGACCAAAATTTATTAATGGGTACAAAATACAATGTCTACAATAGATCATATAGTAAATAATATCTGATTGATACAAAATTTGACATATGTATTAAGAGAGTAAAAAACATGCAATTTAACGGTAGATTTTCAAAATATGCAGTATTGTTTATTTTATTGAGTAAGCTTGTAGCCTTAGGTTACAACTAATTTTGTAACTGAATTTTGTCCTTTATTTATTCTCTCTCTGCTTTTCCTTAAAAAAATATTTTTCTTCTCTTTCTTTCTTCTCTATTTAGTCCGCTTGTCTCTCTCTTTTTTCTCTCTTTCTTCTCTGTTCAGTGTTTAGTCCATTTTTTTTCCTTCTCTTCTCATCGGTTCTCTCTTCTTTTCATCGGTGGATCATGGTGGTGGTGAATCATGGTCTTTGAATTCCGTGGTGGTGGATCGTGGACCATTTTCTTTCCTTTTTCTGGGTTTTGGTGGTTCCGACTGTAAGTGATCGTGGTTCGTGGGTCATGGTGTTTCTGTGGGTCACTTTGATTCTGTGAGTAATAGTGTTTTAGAGGAGGTGATGTGGGTTGATTCAGTGGCTATGGGTTGTGGCTAGGTTTTGTGGCTGTGTTTTTGGGGTGGTCATTACTATTGGTAAGGGTGGCTGCATCAAATCCGATCGGGATTAGGGTGGATCGTTTGGGTGGCTAGGGTGGGTTGTTGTTAGGGTTTTGTGGGTGGTGGTTGGTTGTGGGTTTGTGGAGATGGTGAATGGTGGACTGTGAGGTTGAAGAGAGAGTGACCGAAAGAGGAGAGAGAAATCAATAAAAAAGAGGAATAAATTTTAGTCGAGATGTGAAAAATATAACCTTTTGATATTTGATAATTTATAAGGTGTTTTGTTAAAATAGATAAAATTATAATTTAAGATGTTAAAAGCTAAAATTTTTAGCTTTTTTGATGTGGATGCTATAATGGAGACAGAAAAGAACAAGAATGTAAAAAAAAATTTGGGTGCGAAATAAATTAAAAAAGAAGTAGAAAAAATTGAAAAAGAACTAACAAGAAGTTGAAAGGCGCAGATTCCAAAAAATAGAAAAGAAAAGAAGAGCGGCAATTTATAAATAGAAAAGAGTTATAGATCTAGTAGCGTTTGGCTGATTAGCCATCCGAATCAGAAACGTAGGGAATTCTGGCCTTTTACCCTTATTTTTTAAAAAATTTAGCAATATACCTCTGTTTTGAAACTATTGGCAAATGCCCCTGTTTCGATACCCGATTACCTTAAAATCGAGTTTTCAATGAAATACTCGATTCGTACAAAATTGAGTTATGCCCGATCAAACTTTAAAAAAAAAAAAACATTTGCATGGAACTCGAGTTCAGGAAACTCGAAACTCGAGTTCCATAAAAAACGCCGCTATAGGACAAAAAAAAACGTAGCTATAGGTTATGCCCGATCAACTTTAAAAAAAAAAAAATTTGCATGGAACTCGAGTTCCATTAAAAACGTCACTATAGCAAAACAAAAACGTAGCTATAGGTTATGCCCGAGTTCCATGCAATTATATTTTTAGTTTGATCACCTATAGCGGCGTTCTGTAACACCTATAGTGGCGTTTTTTATAGAACTCGAGTTTCCTGAACTCGAGTTCCATGCAAATTTTTTTTTTTTTAAGTTTAATCGGGCATAACTCGATTTTGTACCAATCGAGTATTTTATTGAAACTCGATTTTAAAGTAATTGAGTATTGAAACAGGAACATTTACTTATATAGTTTGAAAACAGAAGTATATTACCAAATATTTTAAAAAATAGGGGTAAAAGGGCAAAATCAACTACTAGAAACGTAAATAAATAATTATAATAGTAATATATTTCCTTATTCAGACGCTTTCCCTCTCTCAGACCAAAGAAAGCGTCATTTTCCAAATTCGGACCTCTACCCCTTGTTCTCTTCTCCTTGTCTCTCTCTGACACTGACTCTGTTCTGACTCTATTTGTGTTAAACACTCATCAGAAAGCGAAAAAAAGCAAAGCAAAGCAGAGATAATAAAGAAGAGAAACAGGAATGGAGAGATATGGGAGTTCGAAACGGGGGGCATTGAGAGTGAAAGTAAGGTGGTATTGGGTTTGGACGGTGGGACCACCTCCACTGTTTGCGTGTGCATTCCATTCTCTAACTCTGGGCGAAAATGGGGCTTTAGCCTCATTTTTGCAACTATTTAGTTAGTAGTCACGATTTTCAAACTATATTTTTTACTAGTATCTCGAGTGTAAAAGTCTCGATTTTGGGCTTATAAATATAGTTTTTGATGCTCGATTTCATTGGTCCGGTGAGTCTGAAATGGCGTTTAGGCTGACGTGGCGAACATATGAAAATCGAGTCTTAGAGACTCGATTTCCAAACCAAAAAAAAAAAAAAAAACACAAGAAACCCAGAAACATCCCAGCAAAAGGATGAACAGCACCCAGGCCGCGGGGCCGCGCGCGAGCTCCGGCCCAGCGCGAGCCCAGGCAGCGCGAGCCCCGGCCGCGCAGGAGCCCAGGCCGAGCGAGCCCCGGCTGCGCGCGGGAGCCCAGGCCGCTTCGTTCCGGAAAGAAATGAAGATCGGAGGAGAAGAAGAGCAAAAAGAGATAGGAAAAAAAAAATGAAGATCGGAGGAGAAGAAGAGCAGAAAGAGATAGGAAAAAAAAAATGAAGATCGGAGGAGAAGAAGAGCAGATCGGAAAGGTCAGATCGCGCGGCCTGATCTTCTCCTCCGATCAGATCTTCTTCTCCGATCTTCTCCTCTGGCTTGATCTTCTCCTCCGTGGGTTGGGTTGAAAAAGTGTGTGTGTTTCTGGGTTTCTTGAAAAAGTTGAAAAACTGGTTGGGAAGGTTCTGCCTTAGAAATCGAGTCTTAGAGACTCGATTTCCAAGGGTTCGCCACATCAGCCCAAATGCCACATCAGACTCACCGGGCCATGGAAATCGAGCATCAAAGACTCGATTTATAGGCCCAAAATCGAGTCTTTGAGACTCGAGATGTTAGTTTCTTATATAGTTTGTAAAATCAGCCTACTAACTAAATAGTTGCGAAAATGGGGCTTTAGCCCCATTTTCGCCCTAACTCTGTGGAACCTCTTGCACCTCCTATCCCTGTACTATCTCGAGCCATTGCAGGGTGTTCCAACCACAACAGTGTGGGTGAAGATGCGGCAAGGGAAACTAGTAGGAAATAATGGGTCATAATTCTAACATTCCCAGTCACCCTGTGGAGCCCAACAAGCAGACAGGATTTGAGAACTCATGATCACCAGCTCTAATCTAAGATAAATTGCTAGTTGTTACAAAATATTAAACTATTAGGAAATTGTGAATTTATTCATAATTCTGATAAATTGTATTGCATTTATTGTCTTACATTAATTTTCAGGACGTTCTTTGAATTATATTACTTATTATTTTTTGGATTAGTTTATGATCCTGAACTTGTAATATTCCTCATATTGATTAGCTGCTCTCTCATTTTTGCTCTAGAATCTGTCGCACTCTGTATCTAATTTGTAAAAGTTGGGAAGGAATTTGTTTAATTTGAGATTTTGTCACCTGGATAGTGCCTAGAAAATTTTCAATTGATTATGTTCTGTCTAGATATGGTACCTATAAATTTGGCGCGATGGCAAGTGCCCTCTGCCCAAGCGATATGCCACGAGTTCAAGCTTGGGAATTAGTCTCTCCCACATTTGGGGTAAGGCATCAACCACCTCTCTCTAACCTTGTACAAATGGGAGCCTTAGGTACTGGGTATGACCTTTTTATGTTTTCTCTAGGCTCAAGCCAATGCAATCGTTGCATTGTAGGAGAGGTGGGGGCGGTATATGTTGGATCCTTTAAAACCTAATTATGATTTTTAATACTGTTGAGGACTAACTGTTGAATTGTAAGTGAGGAGGGGATTGTGGAACACTAAATATGTTGGATCCTTGAACTTCAAAATCCTATTTGTATCATTTAAGAAACTTGTCATCAAAGTTTAGCGCATGTGTAAAAGAGGATGGGGAGACCATTGATCACTTACTCCTCCATTGCTCTGTCACTTGGGAACTTTGGGGCATGGTATAATCTCTTTTTGGGGTTTAGTGGGTTATGCCAAAGGGTGTTGTGGAGTCCTTAGCAACCCAGCAAGGCAAGTTTGGTGGGTGTCATAATGTGATGATTTGGAGAATGATCCATCATTGTCTCATATGGGACATTTGGTGAGAGAGGAATGCCAGGATGTTTGGAGGATGCAAAAATTATGTTTCTGGCCTGAAGCTTTTATTCCTCAAGAGTCAAGTCTGTGTTTGAATATATAAATGCTTTGGGGCTTTTGTCTTTTGGTTCTTTGCTTGAGATACTTGACAGTTGTTCTTTTAGAGGTTTGATGTTGGTGTACTTGTCGAACACTCCGTGTGTATTTACTTATGAAAATAATAAAAAATTCATTGTCAAAGTTGGATAGGAGACTTTTCAGTTAACTCATCGAATGCTACTCCTCAGTCCTCACATCACACATTGCATGTGTATACTCCTTCTATCTCTCTCTTTTTACTGTTTTTTTAAGCAAAAGGGGGGGGGGGGGGGCTTTGAGCATTTTGATTTGAAGGCGTGCAGTGATTCCTTGGGTTTATTATTGTAGAACATTATCTGCAAGTGATTTTGGATTATTTCAACATCCTTGAGAGGTAGAAGCAGTTATGGCAGAACCTGCTACCTGCATATCATTGCGCCCTTGCTTACACTATATTTCATTTGGCTGCCAATGCCACTTTAGCTTTTATGAATTTAGTCTTCATTTCCAATCATGACAAACTAGCTTTTCCCTTCCCTTTTTATACTTACAGAGGCCTATTTAATATCTTGTTATTTAAAATATGTTTTGTCCTGATGTGAACAGGGATGTATTCCCCAGCCACGTATGACTATATGTTCAGAATGATGCCGTTGCAGCTCTAGCAAGTGGCACTATGGGAAAGCTTCATGGATGTGTTTTAATCGCTGGTACAGGGACCATTGCTTATGGATTCACAGAAGATGGCAGAGAAGCTCGGGCTGCTGGGGCAGGATCTATCTTAGGTGATTGGGGAAGGTATAGGCTTTGTGACTAATCTTCTATTATATATATAACGTGCCTTCTGCACACAGCCAGCACTCTCAAGATGATTCTGTCTAATTCTGCAGAAACTATTGGGAAAGATTGATACTGTCTAGCTATTATTGTTTTCTTAGGGTGTTTGAGAAATTGCTGAGTATGTTCAGCTTATTTAACTTATTTATCGGAAAAAAAATTGTTCTGCTTGCTTCTCTTGTTTAATTACCATTTTCTGGTGAGGGATTTAGATCCAGCTGAATCTGATCAACAATTTTGTACTGTACTATATTTTATTTTATGCTATAACATTTTTGGCCTAATCTATGTTTTAAAGTCCAATGGTTTTGTTACTAAGATAAATATATTTACGGATCATGTTGATATGGTCCATTAAGGTTTTTCAAAAGGTTATGACCTTGGCAGTAACACCATATAGAGCAAGTCTTTTGTCTTTAATTAGCTGGTTTAATATTCTCAATTCTCCCTCTGAATTATAGCCTTCGATTGATGGATTCATTTACTTGCAGCGTGTGGAATAGCTTCATAGGCATTAACCGCCATCATAAGGGCTCATGATGGTCGTGGTCCACAAACAATGCTTACAAGTAGTATCTTACAAATATTTGGCCTTTCATCTCCTGATGAGCTCATTGGGTACCTATCTAAAAACTTTTAGTAGTCATTATCACATGTGTGTGAAGTTACTAGTTGTCATTTTGGATTCTACAGTGTACAGCCAATCCTACGCACAGTTTCTGAAATAAAATACTTGACTAGCTTTTTTTAATGAATAGAAAAGGACAACAAGCTTTGTTGCATTAAACTAACAATTTTATATTTGAGCAATCCACTTGGATATTTGAGAAATGAAAATAAGATTGAGGAATTTATATTTTTATAACCACCAAAATTCACAGTGGAAATAATTTGGTTAATTGCAGGAAGTTCCATTGATTTTCTAAACTACATTATGATACATTGAAGAGAAAATGCCTCCCAGAAGTATGATGAAGATCAACCTTTCATTTTTCTTCTGTGGACCTTCGTCATGTGTTCTTGGTTGGAATATAGTTCTGCTAAAACAAATTTGTTTTTGGGGGAAATTATAGTAATCTCACCTGTTCATTTTGCCTACCTGTGGTTTAAAACTTAACATTTTGCCCACCTGAGGTTATTTCGGTTAGGGCTCCATTACCCACCTCTGTTAAAAAGAAGGTTAAATATGTATTTTTGCACCATTTTTGTCTCTCTCCTCTCAAAACATAAAACACATAAAAATTCAAGAGAAAACAAGATCAAAATGTGCTATTGGTAAAAATATTATGCAATTCCTTAGAACTTCAACTTGTATTTGAACTTATCATCTCAACCACAAACAAACTAATTATACATCTGAAAGCATGATAAAACCATATGAGAAAAATTGGATAAAAATTAAAACTCCTAATCTAACTCAACAACATTCAAATAAATCAAATCAAATCTCCTACTCCTCATGTCCCTGCCAATAAAAATTGAAACCCAGAAAAGTTCAAAAACTAGAAACCCAAAATTGGCACTACAAACGCCATTAGATCCCATAACTGCCACTAGCACACCCACAGTCCACAACCACCGCATCACTATCAGTCAATGTTACATGTAATTTTCTATCCAAAACAGTAATCCACTTGAGTGACCAAACATGGTGCCAGCAAGCCAGAGTGGAACTTGAGAGGAGGCAATACATGGGGAGACATGAAAGTCTCACCATTGAATGATCTGTGTGAAAGAGGAGATTTTGGAAATGGGTCACATCCAATCTTCTCTGTTAAAGGAGATCGAACTAGTGGGGGTTCTTCCACTTGTAAATCTAATCCCTGAAAACCCAAAACTCAAAAAGATGAAAAAAAGAGTCATAGAATCAAAATGAAAGTGAAAGAAGCAGATTAGAGTTAGACCCATAATTTGAAATAGAAAGAAAGGGAGAATTGAACAAAACAAAGAATACAGAACTCAATTTTCTGTAAAAGAGAGAATAATTTTTACAATACAAAATGTACCTGTTTGACCCACTTGATTGCGCTTTCATCCAGGCCATCAGTGAACATCTTTGTGTGCTTTTTGGTTTGAGAAAAAGGGTTTGGCAAATGAGCAAAGCTTATTTGAAAGGATAGGAGAGGATTTGAGAGTAGAAGTTGAAGAAGTAAAGAAGAAGAGAGGGCGTGGGTATCATGCTTTGGGGATTTTCATGATTCTAGGAAAGAGTTTAAGGGTTCGTGGTTTTGTTCCATCTTATGTTGTGATTTCTATTAAAAATGTGTTTTTCTAATGTCTGAGGGTGAGGTGGGTAACGGAAAGCAAACGGATTGAAGCTCAGGTGGGTAAAGTGTTAAGTTTTAAACCACAGGTGGACAAAGTGAAAACGGATCAAACCATAGGTGGGTTTTCAGTCATGTTCCCTTGCTGAAGGAATTTAAATATTTGTGGACCTCTTTGTCAACTATCCTTTATTCATTTTATTGACTAAATTTCTAAATTTCATTCTAGCCTTCTATGTGGTTTTCTCTTGTATACAATTTTTACACTTGGGCTACACCCCCTTTGCATCCTTAACTAATTTTCTTTGTTTCCTAAAATTAATTAGTTAGGAGATTGGTCAAAATTTTCATCTTTTGAACTGTAATTCACATTATAAGTTAATATATAAAGAATATCAGGAAGATAATTGGATAGAATATGGGGTCACAATGTTTTTCTCTCAATTTAGGTGGACCTATGCAGATCCATCTTGGGCTCGCATTGCAGCACTTGTTCCAGTTGTTGTATCTTGTGCACAGGCAAGTGATGAGGTTGCAAATAAGATCTTGCTAGATTCAGTCCAAGAGTTGACTTCAAGTGTGAAAGCTGTTATTGAAAGACTTGGTTTGTGTGGTGAAGGAGTGGTAGTATCCAACTGAAACTGAAACATACAAAAGAATCTCTTCTTTTCTTTTTATTCCTTGTTTGTATCATCATATATTAGGCATGAGGTTTAACATCTTAAAGCATTTTACTATTCAACATTTGCAGTTATCCCTTCTTCCAAAAGTAATATGATTCCTATATTTGAATGGTGGCGTCTACAGACAGAAGCTTTAGATGGCTATGATACCAATTTGATGTAGGATTTTTAGAGATTCATTATGATTCTCGATCCGTTTAAGGATTTAGGAACAGTTAGATAATAAAAAAATGGATCTATGTTATTAAAAAAAAAGAAAGATTGGATCTTGTCCAAATCTTGAAGGAATGTGATGGTAGTGTGGTGTTGAAACAATGAAAGATAAACCTTAGGCAATCCCTTTTTGGTTTCCTAAGAAATCACACATAGGAAGGCGAAAGCACTCATGCCCTGTTAGCTTAACAAGCTGTAGGAATTATTAAATGCAATCTCTTTGAATCTTATTGACTACATAAAAAGCCTTTATATAGGCTATAGCCAATTCTTTTCATGGAAAGATTAGGACAGTGAAGAACATTTTCCTAGAAAGCGTAAGACTCCCAAATAACAAAGAAAAGTAATTTAATGCGGCTTCAGAGTATAAGCATTTGAACTCAATCTCCCCATTGTCTTGTGTGGTGCATTTGAGGGAAAGGAATTAGTAACTAAAACAAACCTTTGTTGTCAAGAAACATAAAAGTAATATTATTAGTAACTAAAATAACCTGTTTTTCCACTTAAAAACTAGACCATATTTCATAAAAAATATTTTCATCTTCGATCTTGTTTTTCCAAGAGATTTTAGGTGTCAGCATCAAGTAAGTAATATTGTTTGGATTTCATTTAGAAAATGCTTATAGAAACTTTTTATGGGAAAGAAAAAGAAAAAGAAAAACTGATTTTTTGACAATTTTTTATATTTCCCACAAAAGTGATATCAAAACTTTCTTTAAATAGTTTATTAACAAATGCCCTGAGTGCACCCATTAACCGGACCCATATTGTTTTTCAGCATTTACTATCTTACCTCAACTACTACAAAGCTGCTTGTTGTGTGTCACAGTAAGCAACCGAAGCCTCATTGTCCTATTCTCTTTTTGTGGAGAATGAACGCCAATGTAAACTTTGTCATTTATATGAACAAAGTAAAGTCTATAAGATTAAAAGTAAGCAGAAGATGATTTGGAGATAATTTTAAATTTTTCATTGAGGCTTTAGGTTTTGTATGACAAATAGTAAAAATTCATAGCTATGATTCATTATGTAACATCCTTTATGCAGCCACTTCTGTGACTTCTATTTTAACTCAATTTTCTAATAAATGTGTTGATATGCTTTTTGAGTAAACATTGCATGCCAAAGAATAAACTCAACACAATGCAATTTGGAGCAAAAGCATTGTTTCCAGCCTATGAGATCCGACTCAAATGGGACTTCTTCCTCCCAAAAGAATGGGTGGAGGGTAAGGACATGGGTTCATGATCAATTGGGTGGATGTGTAACTTACGAAAAAAAAAAAAAAAATGTTGTCATATCCAAGCATTTATTTCATTGTGTCTGTGTGTGTGTGTGTGTTTTTTTTTTGGGTTGAGGAAAGAATTTCATTGTGTATTTCAAGATCTGAGATACCTGTCATACATATGAACCAATAAGTTTCATATTTTAGTTCCCACCCTCACTTGCCGCCCTTCCCCTTTCAGTTTTATTACTACTTTTAGTGATCAAATACTGTTTGAATGCATGCCAAAATCCTGGTTTGGTATAATGCTTATAGGGAGGGGAAAAAATGAACTGTTTGTCATACCTTTCAGGGTATTGGTATGGCCTTATTGACCATATAAGATATTGCACCATCATGTTAACAAATGTAAAATGACACAAAATCTTTATTTAATAAGTTATAATATCTAGTAAGTCAAATTCTTTTGATCTTTGCTCATTTATTATTCTTATGGGCTTTCTGTAAACCATGCAATGGCTATTAGATGTTGTTTTCACTATACGTTCGTCAGGAGTAATGCATATATACTTGCCCATAATTATTGATAGTTAGGAAGGTTTTCCACTAAAGTGTGCTTTTTTAATTTTCTTGGCGTATCATGTGAATGTGTTGTGCTGATTTTACATGTTTATGGGTGAAAAAATTTATTGCAGTTGGAAGAGATTCTTTTCCCCTTGTAATGGTTGGTGGTGTTCTTGAAGCAAACGAGAGTTGGGATATAGGAAAGGATGTTATAAAAAACATACAAAGGACTACCCTGGGGTACAGCCAATTAGGCCGAAGGTAAGCACATTTAGTAACAATAATCTAAACTGAGGACCATTTATTTTTTTAGTACAGCAAGTGACGCTAATTTCACTTAGCCTATCTATAGATGTCAGCTGAAGAACTAAAATTATATGAAGCTAAAATGCTTCTGTACATTTAGTATTGGGTAAATTGCACTGACACTCCTTCTTGAACAATCTTCTTGTGTCATAACTCATATGTTTCTCATTTGTGTAGTACACTGGTAACCAACGATCAATAACTATGTCATCAATCGTGCTTGCAAAATTTATAGAAGGTCAAAGATCAAGAACTATGTCATCAATTAAATATTTAAATTTCAAGTTTTTGTGGTATAAAATTATGCATAAAAAATAAATGTATGGATCAAATGGTAAATAACATCTAATTGGCACGAAATTTGACTTTCGTGTTAAGGACCTAGGAAACATGCAATCCAACGATTAGATTTTCAAAATATGTAGTCATGTTAATTTTTTTTAGTAGGAGTTGTATTTATTGGCTACAACTAAGTTTGTAGCCAAACATTTTCTTTTTTTTTTGTTTGGCTAAATCACAAGAATGTGTGGTTTGGGGAAGTTTATTCTTTTTTTTTTTTTTTTTTTGAGAAGAAAATTAATTTGATGTCAATAAATTACCGTGGTTAATAAAGTTTTTGCAAATGTGTTAACCGTGGTATGATGTTCAATACACTAAATGAATAATGGACAACATCAACAGTCTATTGAAGAAACAAATCGGTTAAAATCATTGCCTTCATTTTTTAGAATTTTCCCTGTAAGTAATAATATATGTTTCCTCATTATTTGTTTTAGTGGGCATATAAAGTAACATGCATGAGCGTATACACGCTTGTAATCTGTATATTGGCAATACTATTTACAGTATTTGTCTTCTTGAATCAACACCAGGTGGGGCCTGCAGTTGGGGCAGCTCTGTTAGCTTGGAGTTTCTTCATGAAAGAATCTCAAAAGGAAGTTTATAGACGCTGACGGTTAATTATTCATGAGGAGCTCATTCATTGTATAGTGGCTGGAATGAACAACAATTGAAAGGGAAATTAGCATTGTGAAATTAGAAATAAAGATGATTTTGCAAATATTCTCCATATAGTGATGCAATCATACCAGCCTTGTGCTGTTTGGTTGATTTTTATTTTTATTTTGGTTGATTTTCCGAGTGTAATCTTGTGTGAAATAATTCTTTTTTGATGAACTTGTGTGAAATGATTCATCAATGCAAACAAAAGTAACTGGAATTATGATAATTGTGCTGTGTTTTTCTTTTTCTTTTTTGGCTTTGAAGTTTGAAGTATTTTTCTTAGGGGCCCGTTGGTTAAGTCTCACGAGTTGTCTAAGGGGATAATTTCTTGTTCAGACTTCAGAGCATGAATCAACACCGATAGCACGTTTGCTTACGACTTGTAAGACTTTGTTGGACTTTGGTAATAAATATGGTATTGTACCGGCCAAAATACATTGTATGGGTTGGTAATAATCCATTATACTTTAGCCCCTTGAAACACATTGGTTTAAAACGTATAATTTAGGTTGTTCCAACTGACAAAAAATTATGCATTTTTGATCAATTATATGGAGCTTCGGTTTTTTATCTTCATCAGATGAAATTTCACAAAGATATTGGAAACTGTGTTTGAAACCCAATATAGTTGTTATGTGTTTCTTATCATGCCATTATGGTTGACTAATGCATTAGTTGCTTGTCATGCCATTAGGGTTGACAAATGCATTGGTCGGTTATTATCAAGGGTTTTTAGAAGGATTCTCCAAGATTTTAATGAAAGAAAATGAAGTATGAGTGGATATTATAGGGCCAGGCTTGGGTTCAATGTCCAATGGCACTAGACCCGTTGAGATGGTAACACTTGTCCACTTTTAAACACGTGTCACTATCTAAACGAGTCTAGTGCACTAGATGAACTGGACCTAAACCAAGTCTGATATTATATGACCATGAATGCAGTTTTCATGATTTAAAATAGAAGTTGATTACCATCCCAATACTTCCTTACCTTTCATGTTATGGGGGCTCTGTGATATACAAGGGTTTACATTAATTATGGTGTGTCCTGATGCATCATGCATGGCAAGGTTGACTTATAACTTATGCCTCAAAACAAACTAATAATGTCATTCGAACGAAACTATCATACTCAGGCACTCTCAGTACGGTGAACCCCGTATGATATACATAGATCAATATTGCGCTTTGGTGGTGTTTGATACTGGAATATTGGTTGATCAAGATCGTGCCAAGATAAATTAGGACTTTGATTTATTCTTGAATGCAATGATTTTTATTTATTTATGAAAGATTGATTTTTCTGATTGGAATTGAAGGATTTGTTCTAGAATTTTCGTGGGTGTCGGTGAGGGTGACCTCGATCATGCTCAGTCCTAGCTATTTTTTTAGAGGTGGATTTGAACAATTGGGTCTCCATGGAATGGGTGTTTGATTATGTAATTTTGTGGTCGGTGCTTATCATATTTTGATGGTGGATATATCATATATGATATATGCTTGTTTCAACGTGTGTATGATTGAAGATTTTACTAAGCACTTTGACAGAAGAAATTAGGGAAATAAGGTGAAGATTGATTTAAGGCAGGGGTACTTCATCATGGCAGTTCCACATGTTAATGGTGACATGGCAATTCCACTTGTTTATATTCTTTTTTTATAATAGATTATAATAATGTGTAAGTGCCCACGAAACTCAATTAATCTATATATAATATTATACTCTGATATGTATAAATGTTTAAAATATTTATACATACACTTGAAATTTTTTATTTATTTATATAAGATAGAAATTCTAGACTAGTCTAATCTAAGTATATATGTGTGTGAAGTTTTCTCCTAAAGACTTGAACCTTGGCCCTTACCCTCCACACCCCACACTTACAAGTACTTATACTTGTGGAGTGGCTCTTGCACCAATGGTGTATGGTGGTTATATATACTTGAAATTGGATTGTTGTAAATAAAGTCATGAGATATCAAATTATCATTTGTAATTTGTTGATGAAATAAATAGTCTTTTAACAATACAAGGTTAATGACTCTAATTTTATAAGTTTATAAACAAAAATTATTCTATCTAATTAATTCAAATTATACAATTTCAATTATAACCTAGTTATTAATTATAAGTATAACTTAGTTATTAACAGAGTTAGTAAAATACAGTATGTGTACAATACGATAAATGTATGGATGGAGATAATTCAGCATCTTTAATAAAAGTACGTTTCAAAAAATTGGCAGAAAAATACAAAAACATAGAAATAACGAAACATATATAGTACGTGTATAATACGTTTATATTTTAAAACTTCACCACAAAAATACGGACATATTTACCATATTCTTTTTAGAGATAAATACAATGATTCAACAAATTACAATCATATAAAAACTTCTCAACAATTTAATTTGAAATAATCCTCTTAATAAATAAAATTAATTCCATAATCAAGAATAAATCAACAATTACGTTTATATCCACCCTAACAATAATAACCAAATTACGAGTCCAGAGACGCTTGTTGCTGGTTCACCCACTGTAGAATGCGAGTCCAAGGACGCTTGTCGCTGGTTCACCCACTGTAGAATGCGAGTCCGGGGACGCTTATCGTTGGTTCATCCACTGTAGAATGTGAGTTCGAGGACGCTCGTCATCGGTTTACCCACTGTAGAATGCGAGTCCAGGGACACTTGTTGCTAGTTCACCCACTGTAGAATGCAAGTCTAGGGTCGCTTGTTGCTGGTTCACCCGCTGTAGACTATGAGCCCGACGACGCTTGTCGTTGGTTTACCCACTGTAGATTGTGAGCCTAGGATGCTTGCTGCCAGCTTACCCACTGTAGAATGCTTGTAAGAATCTTTTTTTAATTTTTTTTGTGAGATCATATGTGTATGGTGCCAAGGTTCCCAGGCCCATTGGGACCTTAAGCCCTATCCCAACAAAATGGCCCATAAGGTCTTGGGCCCGGGCATTGGGCTACCCTGAATCCGTCAGACAGTCGATGTTTTACACGTGTCACGCCCCATCTATTGGGCTCACGACCAAGTGAACTACTTACCGAGCAGTATAGCTACTTACCATATGCTCAACAACTCCTTAGGTCGTATTATGCCGAGCAACCCACTGAGATGGGAACTGGTTTCAAGGCCACTCTCGCCATGTTCCACTCCCACCTAAACACCTACTTAGCCAGGATAACATTGGGCCTCTCCTTCCACTGACCATCAAGGTAGTCATAACACCCCACTAGTTTTGAGGGTATAAATGAGAGGAGCTAAGGAGGAAGAAAGGGGGATGATGAGCGAAGGGAGATAGAAGGCAAAAAGGTGAGGACACTAGAAAAAGAGCAAAAAGGGGAAGGGGAAGACAGGGCCGTGGGATCTCAGCACAGAGGACCACCTGAAGTGGGAAATCCAAAGCCCACATCAATAAATAGGTTATGAGCCCAAGTGGAGGTTGGCCCATTCATTTGATCACTTTGGTGCGCACAATATGCTTGACATAGACTTGTGTAACATGTTTAGGAAAAAGTGTTAGTTCATCTGTGTTGCCATTTAACTTTTGGGCTTACCACTTGTGTTGAATTTCTTGCTATTTTGTAGATCATGTCTCAGAGAGCTAGTTCCAGGGAAGATAGGGGGAAGGCCCCCATGTATGCTACATCCCACAGGGACGATTCTTCTGATGATGAAACTGCTTCAACTGGTGAGCGGGTGGCTCAAATTCTGCAAAGCCATTTCGGCTGTGGAGGTGATGATTCCCAGTAGGGTTAGCATTCTGTTGTAGCATGATGTAGCCTCTACGTGGGCATGTATGTATTCTTCATGTATCTTGCAGACATCGCTACATGGTGGGCCAGTTGTGTATGTATATGATGTATCACCTCTTGATAGGCCTGGATATGTGCGTATTATATTGCCTTATAGTGGGCCTTGATGTATGACATTATCTCTTTGTAGCTTCATGGTGTATGTATGAAATAATGCTTCTTGTTAGGACTTGCATGTATGATTCTGGAAACTGCCTTTGAAAGGGCTGATGTATGACTTTAGGAAAAGTGCCTTTGAGAGGGCTGCCAATATATGTTTGAAACAATGGCTCTAATTAGGACTTACATGCATAGTTCTAGGAAATTGCCTTTGAAAGGGTTGCTGATGTATATGAAAGACAATGCCTCTAGTTAGGATTTATATGTATAACTCTAGATAAATCGCCTTTGAGAGGGCTGTAGACATCTGTGGGAAGTAATGCCTTTTGGTAGGGCTTACACCTTTGAGAGGGCTAATGTATCACCATAGATAAATCGCCTTCAAGAGGGCTAATGTATCACCATAGATAAATCACCTTCAAGAGGGCTGCTGACGTGTATGAGAAACAATGCCTCTATGTAGGACTTACATGTATAATTCTGTAAATCGCCTTTCAAAGGGCTGCTGCTGTTCGCACAAAACAATGCCTCCAGGTAGGACTTACATGTTTGATTCTAGATGTCGCCTTTAAGAGGGCGGTTGATGTGTGCAAGAAACAATGCCTCTAGGTAGGACTTGTTGGAAAAATACATGTTTGTATCACATACAAAACATACGAGCAAAAAATTAACAGATCCACTTCATTCATAATTGATAACATGTACTATGTAAGTTTCAAAATTTAAGAATAAGAAAGCGTACCTTGGTGCAGTGAAATTCAAAACAAAAGATTAGAAGTACTTGAGAACACTTTTAATCTTCACTCCAATTCCACTTAATGCCCAAGAAGTGTGGTCTCTCAATCAGTTTCCAAGGAGAGAATAAGAGAATGTCCAACACTCACATACAAACCATTTCATTTCTTGTATGATCTTAATGAAAAACCCTTTTTGAAAAGACTTATGAAATTCTGTATATTTCTCTCATTATATATAACTGATTATCTAATTGGGCTAACCTTTTGTGCCATTCCAATTGGGTTTTAGTATTTGGCTTGGAGTGGGACTAAAAGAGAACAAATAAGACTCTAGCTTCAATGGGCCTTGGGCTTTTTTGTCAACTCTTAATAAGTCCAAAGTTACCATTAATTATATCCAATACCACTATCCAATACCATTAATTATATCCAATACCACTTTATTAATAAATTATATCCCAAGATTTTATTATACATGCAATCCCTTCATTAAAATATTTGTAGAAATACAACGTCATGAATATAGACTGCCACTTTGAATATTACTACATCTTAATCCCTGAGTACCCAGTTTAATCCTCTATGTTATTCATCATATATTTTTGAAATCCAATTTCATAAATATATACCTTAGTAACTCCTTACTAAAGTGGTTAAACCCAACACTTTGAATAACCAAACCCATTAAACTTATCGCAAAAGAATATTTTATATGTCCGTTAAGAGATTATGAATTCTATCTTGAGAATATATATTCCATCAACACTAAATGCGGCTGTCCAACATACTGAGGTTTTGATCATAACTTATAGATCTCATTCTCGATATATCAAAGCAACCTACACCTCATGATCAGGTCCATTATTCTCTCAGGATTTAAAGTTGATGTAAATAGAAGTTGTGAGATTTATTATTTATTTGACAGTCGTTAGGAGAATAATAAATCTCACAGCGGTCTAGTTCAATATGTCTTAACTCTTAAAACATATCTTAACTCTTAAGACATATCAACATATCAACTAGAAGTCTCCACTTCTATGATCAAGACAAATCATCTTAGTTGATATGTTATAGTCTTCGCAGATGAAATGTCAAATTTCATCACCGATTACGAACTAAAATTCTGAATTTACAAAGAACTTGTGATTTATATCTTCTGTGACTTTTCACATAAATCACATACTATGCATCTCATGGACTAAGATAATGTCCCATTAGTTCATTTATAGATAGTATTATATAATTAAACAATTTAATTATTCATGACATGTCAATATATTGGATTTTAGGGAATATACCCCAACAAGACTTACATGTACAATTCTGGATGTTGCCTTTAAAATGATTGCTGATGGAACATATATTCTCAAGATGGAATTCATAATCTCTTAACGGAGATATAAAATTAGTGTTGATGGAATATATATTCTCAAAATGGAATTCATAATCTCTTAACGGAGATATAAAATATTCCTTTGAGATAAATTTAATGAGTTTTGTTATTCAGAGTGTTGGGCTTAACCACTTTAGTAAGGAGTTACTGAAGAATATATTTATGGAATTGAATTTCATAAATACATAATGCATGACATAAAGGATTAAACCGGATACTCAAGGATTAAGATGTAGTAATCTTCAAAGTGGCAGTCTATATTCATGACTTTGTATTACTACGAATATTTTAATGAAAAGGTTGCATGTATAATAAAGTCTTAGGATATAATTTATTAATAAGGCCTAGAGTGCAATTATATTCATATAGTGGTATTGAATATAATTAATGGTAACTTTGGACTTGTCAAGAGTTGACAGAAAAGCCCAAGGCCCATTGGAGCTAGAGTCTTATTTGTTCCCTTTTGGTCACACTCCAAGCCACATACTAGAGCCCAATTGGAATAGCCCAAAAGGTTAGCACAATTAGATAATCAGTTATATATAAGGAGAGAAACATACAGAATTTGTATGTGAGTTTTTCTAAGTGGTTTTTATTAAGATTATATAAGAGAATGAAATGGTTTGTTTGTGAGTGTTGGACACTCTCTTATTCTCTCTTTAGAAACTGATTGAGAGACAACACTTCTTGGGCATTAAGTGAAATTGGAGTGAAGATTAAAAGTGTTCCCAAGTACTTCTAATATTTTGTTTTGAATTTCACCGCACCAATGTACGCTTTCTTGTTCTTAAATTCTGAAACTTACATAGTACGTGTTATCAATTGCGAATGAAGTAGATCCGTTAATTTTTCGCTACGTATGTTTTGTATGCGATACAAACATGTATTTTTCCAACACCGATGTCAGGGGAATCAGAACAAGAGGGTTCAACAAATATTGCTTGATCTTGTCAAAGGTTTCTTGGCAGTCGTCTGTCCATTCTATCTTTATGTCCTTCTTCAAGAGCTTGAACAACGGATCACATATGGCGGTCAACTGTGCTATAAAGCGAGCTATGTAATTGACTTTGCCTAAGAAGCTGCTGATCGAAAAATACATGTTTGTATTGCATACAAAACATATGCAGTGGAAAATTAACGGATCTACTTCATTCGCAATTGATAACATGTACTACGTAAATTTCAGAATACAAGAACAAGAGTGTGTACTTTGGTGTGGTGAATTTCAAAACAAAGATTAGAAGTACTTGAGAAAACTTTTAATCTTCACTCCAATTCCACTTGTGTCCAAGAAATATGGTCTCTCAATCAGTTTCTATGAACTTGTTCAAGGGAAAATGAGAGAGTGTCTAACACTCACATACAAACTATTTCATGTTTTTTTTTTTTTTTAATTCTATATGTTTCTGTTATTATAACTGATTATCTAATTGGGCTAGCTTTTTGGACCTTTGCAATTGGGCTTTATTTTGTGACTTGGAGTGGGACCAAAAGGGAACAAATAAGACTCTAGCTCTAATAGGCCTTAGGCTTTTCTGTCAACTCTGGACAAGTCCAAAGTTATCATTAATTATATTTAATATCACTATATAAATATAATTGCACTCTAGGCCTTATTAATAAATTATATCCCAAGACTTTATTGTACATACAACCCCTTCATAAAATATTCGTAGTAATACAAAGTCATTAATGTAGACTGTCACTTTGTGAATTACTACATCTTAATCCTTGAGTACTCGGTTTAATCCTTTTAAATTATTCATCATATATTTATGAAATCCAATTTCATAAATATATACCTTAGTAATTTCTTACTAAAGTGGTTAGGCCTAACTCTCTGAATAACCGAATCCATTAAATTTATCTCAAAGGAATATTTTATATCTCCATTAAGAAACTATGAATTCCATCTTGAGAATATATGTTCCATCAACACTAAATGTGGCTGTCCAATATATTGAGGTTTTGATCGTATCTTTAGATCTCACTCCTAATATATCAAAGTAATCTACATTTCATGATCAGGTCCATTATCTTCTCAGGATTAAGAGTTCATGTAAATAGAAGTCATGAGATTTATTATTCATTTGACAGTCGTTAGAAGAATAATAAATTTCACAACAATCTAGTTCAATATGTCTTAACTCTTAAAACATATCAACTAGAAGTCTCCACTTCCATGATCAAGACAAATCATCTTAGTTGATATGTTATAGTCTTCGCAGATGAATCGCCCAATTTCATCACTGACTACGAACTAAAATTCTGTGTTTACAAAGAACTTGTGATTTATATCTTTTGTAACTTTTCACATAGATCACATACTATGCATTTCATGTACTATATGATAATGTCCGAATATTCATGTTACCATTATTTTAGATAAGAATAAAATAACTTTATTAATTACAATAATAAGTCATACATAATGTTATACATAATAACATATATAACATCATACAATAGGATTTAAGGGCATTAATCCTAACAGTTGCGAATCTGTTTCTCGGTTTGCAAGGTCGGCATATCCCGAATGGCTTGGACTTTTGCTGGGTCCACTTCGATTCCTCTTTGGCTGACTATGAAGCCAAGCAATTTCCCTGAACTAGCTCCAAAAATGCACTTGTTAGGGTTTAGTCTCAACCTATACTTGATAAGGCACTTGAACAGCTTTCTCAAATCCACCAAATGATCCCTGGCAACGCGGGATTTTGACAATCATGTCATTTACGTAGACTTCAATCTCTTTGCGCATCATATCATGGAAGAAGGTTACCATGGCTCGTTGATAGGTAGCTCCTGCGTTCTTTAAGTCGAAGGGCATAACATCATACGCATGGGTTCCCCAATGAATGGTGAATGTTGTCTTGGCTTTGTCCTCCTCAGCCAATTTGATCTGGTTATAGCCTGAGAATTCGTCAATGAAGGAGAAGAACCTATTGATAGCGGTACTATCGACTAGGGTATCAATGTGTGGCAACAAAAAATTATCCTTGGGGCTGGCCATGTTTAAATCCCTGCAATCAATGCACATGCGTACTTTTCCATCCTTCTTAGGCACGGGAACAATGTTGGCGATCCAATTGGAGTAGGCTATCGTGGTAAGGAAACCGACTTTCAATTGCTTTTTTACTTCTTTTTGATCTTCAAAATGATCTCAGATTTCATTCTTCAAAGGGCTTGCCGCACTGGAATGCATTCAGGTTTAACTGGAATTCTATGCACGACAATCTTAGTATCTAATCCTGGCATATCTTGGTAGGACCAAGCACAGATGTCTCTGAATTCCTTGAGTAGCACTCTAAGCTCGGGCTTCATGTCTTTAGGAAAATTTACCCTAATCTTGACGGGTTTTTCATTCTCGCCTCCGTCGGCAAGGTTAACCACTTCTATCTCTTCTATGATGGGCTTAGACCCTTCGCTTTCTCTATTTAGAGCTTCCAAAATATCATGAGGCAGTCTCAGAATTTCCACTAACCCTTCAATATCATGTTCCAACTCTATAGTCTCATTCGTGTCATCAATGTCTTCGTTATAGCAACAGGACGATGTAGTCGCTTGGGAATTAGAATAGATCCTGTAGAATGAAACATATACAAGGAAACATAAGACAATTTGCAAACACATATTCATAGGAAAGCAAGTGAAGAGATAAATGCGAGGATTTCCTAAATAATACGTTGGATAATTTCATTAGTGGATTATAGATATGGGGAATAACAAAGTTTATGCCTGATGATGATAAAAAGGAGACATTTTTTTTTCTTAGAAAATAAACTGGGAAATACAAACAAGGAATGCTGGAAATGAGAAATAAACATGTAAAACAAACTAGATATGCTATTCCAACTCTCTCGAGCAATTGGAGGACCCAACCACACGATAATGGAATACTCCTTACTGAGCCGGTGCAACCACAAAATAAGGCTTGATGGTCCAACGGCCTACTGTCTCGCCTAGCACATAGGGCCTAATGGTGGCAGTCGGATCATCCCCTGGGGATATGATGGCATTCATTGAGAATTGTTCTAGATAAAGACGAATGAGACAAGCCAGATCTGATTCTTCCTCACATGATTCTTGCGCTACTTCTAATCTGATGACCTTGGCCGAAGCTGGAAAAGTGACCCTGATGTGGGGAATAGACATCCCTTGGCCAATGCACTTCCATACCTTTCCCCTAGAAGCCTAAAAAAGCTCTTCGTCGGAGGGGTAGCCTAGACCGAATCCTCCTTTGTTGTCTCGGAGTTCAATCAAAGAAGTCTTCCCATGTCCTACAGCACCGAGGCATTGGCCTAACTGATATCCAAATTTGAGCATCTCCTTGGCAGCCATTATAGTAGCCGAGGGCCATGCTGACTCGAGTTCTAAAGCTCTGGAAATCATGGAGACTAGCTCGAAATTGTGAAAAAGTTCCTCCGGAAAACCATTGGCACCAATGTAGGGGACGGAAGTCTCCTTGAAGAAAGTCAAGGGTTCCTTAACCTTAATAGTGATTAATAGATGGGAACTTGGGTCTCCAATGAGGGGTAGAAGCAACTGCGCCCGCGGCGTGTAGCCAAGGCCTTCCTAGGAGCATATTATAAAGGGAATCCACCTTGATGACTTGGAAGTTAACCATGAAAAACAAGGGGCCAACTCCAATGGCTAACTCGATTTTGCCTTGCACCTCCCAGAGAGTGCCATTAAAAGCTCTAATGATCATGGTGGTAGGGCAGATAAGAGAGGTATCCACATTCAAACGCTTTAAAGTGGACATCGGGCAAACATTTAAGGCTGATCTGTTGTCAATCAATACTCTAGCGACGATCATATCTTCACACTTTACCATAATGTGCATGGGCAAAGTATGCTCTCTACCTTCTGGTTGTAGCTTATCATCTGTAAAGGAAATCTGGTTGGTGGCCAACATCGTTGAGACCATACCTTAAAGGGCGAATTCCGTAGCACTTGTAGGAACACGTGTCTCCTTCAAGACTTTTAAGAGAGTATTGCGGTGGACATCAGAGGATAGCAATAGCGCTAAGATGGAGATCTGAGCTGGTGACTTGTTTAGCTGCTGAATCACGTTGTACTCTGAGTTTCTAATAATTTGAAGAATTCTTCGGCCTCTTCGGTCGTGACCTTGTCCCTGACGGGTTCAGCTGTACCCTTGCCAACCTCTTTCCTTCTCTTTTCTAGCTCTTCAGGAGTATAGCAGTGGCCATTCCTAGTAAGCCCAGATAGACCTGAAGAGATACTGGAACAGACCTCCCCTTTTTCAATTTGAGTGGAGATTAAGGACATATCATATTTCCAGGGGACACGATAACTATCTTCATAAGGGAACGGTTTTGGCATGCGAATGATAACACCTTCTTGAGTTTGCAAATTGGGCGCTATAGAGAACGTCTTCGGATTAATGACCACCAAACCTGGCAGAATGGCTTTAAGGGCCTTTGAGCCAGATACCCTAGAGATTCCTAAGGCAGGCTTTGGCATAATAAAAGGGTCGAACCCTCGGATAGCGGGTACAATGGCAATTCCCTCTCGAATCGGTGACGAGGCTGGCCCTATGACTGCAGGCAATGCAAGAACTAAAGGAACAAATCTTCCAATGGCAGGCGGGACTTGCCCTTTCCCTGAATCTGATGACCCCGAATTCACAGGCATCTCTACGATCTCCTCAGTTACTATTGAAGAGGAAGGTGCTGAAGTAACCTGGCCAAGGCGTTTCAGTAAATATTCATCCTAACTCTGCACTTATGCTTGAAGCACTTTACAATCGAACATGGTATGACTGTCTTCACTGTCACATAATGAGCAGATTCCCCAATCAAATACTGGGGTTCCCATACCTTTAAGATCAAGGTGGCTTTCTTAGACCAAGGCTCAAAGCATAGCCTTCCATGGGAATGACGGTGAGGAGAAATTCGGAACCCTTTCTTCCACTATGATGATGGCATTCACATTCCCTTCCTGATGGGAAGGCAAAGGGTTGGTGATGATGTTTAAAGTGGTTGCATTATCGAGCTGTATCAATTTGTTGTCTATGAGATCCTAAACACGGTCTCACAACTGGTAACATTCTTCAAGGGTATGCCCTTCGGCCCCAAAATGGTGTTCGTACTTCTTGGACGAATAAAAATTGGGCGATGGAGGGCCTTCTCTGGGCCTCTAAAACATTGGCGTCACTAACTTCCTTTCCAGTAGGTAAGCATAGAGATTTGCCATGGGCATGGGTGACGGAGTGTACTTTTGGTTTTCCTTCTTAAAGGGATGAGGTGGGTCTGGCCTCCCTCTTTGATTAAAGACTCGGTTAGGTGCTTGAGTAGACTGACCCTGTTGCTGATAAGGTCTAGTAGCTGGGGTAGCGTAGGTAGAAGCAACACCCTTAGGCCTTTCTGATGCATTGTCAACCATATCCACATCGGCTTCCTTAGTCTTGCGGCCGGTCATTCTTTTAACTTGTTGTTCAACCATGGAACCCAAAGAATCGGCATCCATGATCTTTTTGCTCCTAATACCCTTATCAATGCGTTCCCCAATAGGGATGAGGCTAGCGAAATGAGTAACTTGAGTGCTGATCATCTTCTCATAGTAAGGAGGCTTGAGGTTGTTGATAAACCATTTAATCATCTCATTTTCCATCATGGGGGGTTGCACTTGTGTTGCTAGCTCACACCATCTCTGGGCATACTCATGGAAGGACTCCCCATTCTTCTTTTCTATCCTCTAAAGAACTGTGCTGTCAGGAGCTATCTCAGTGTTGAACCTGTAGTATTCCAAGAAGGAGTTGGCCATTTCCCTCTAGCTAGAGGTCTTTTCCAATCTTGCATACCATGTGGTAGCAGGGCTGGTCAAGCTATCAGGGAAAATCTGGCAAAGTAGAGGGTGATTATCCCCATAGGGAGTCATCTTCCTATAGAATATGTGCAAGTGCGCGCAAGGGGCTCTAGTACCATCATACTTGACAAACTCTGGTGCCTTGAACTTAGGAGGCATAATGGCCTGAGGGAAGTTTATCAGACTGTCTAGATCAATGCTTCCATGGGCGCTAGAGCCCTCCATGATACGAAGCTTCTCAACTAGATTTTCCATTTGGCTTTTTGACTTATCCAGATTCAGGATTCTTGTCCTTAGAATGATCTGTTTCCTGGTCACTGCCCTGGGGCGGTACATTGTGACCCTGATCTTGTACTGGCAAAGGTTGATTTTCATTCTCTGTTTGGGGCCCTCCTTGACTATGTCTAGAGGAGTTCAGTCCTTCTCCTACAACCAGTTGTTGCACCATGCGCATCAGTTCTGACACTTGCTCTTTCAGAAGAGCGACTTCCTGAACAGTTTCCTTATGGGGAGAAGTACCACTAGTAGACATCTCTCTTGCGTGAGACCTAGTGACAATGGGATCACGGCATGGCGGTAGCTTAGCCTATTTCTATTTAGCGATCTTTTGATCCTTGGAGAGAGTAGGAAGTGAAAGAAATGGGGTGCATTTGACAAGGTGGAAACACAACAACAAAATCAAGTTTGTTTATGTCCTTGCTATTTAACATGCACCTGCCATTTTCAGAAAAATTTGGCTTTGCACTCTTGATCGGGTATTTATCATGGTGAGTTTCTACTTTGATGCAAGATTAATGCACAAGATTGGCAAGTAACCGAAACTTTCATGACATGTTCAACAATGCAGGAATGACCATTCCTTTGATTACATGCTTGTACAAGACTTGTTGTTTACAATGTTGGGTTCATCAGCTCCAATAATGGGCCTTTTACAAGAAATGCAACTGTGAGAGAGAACTTAGCTTCTGATAATGTGGACTTCTCAGGGAAGCTCTTGGACACTTGGATCTCTTGGTAACTTGGACAGCGTGGATCTCTTAGACCTTTAAATCTCTTGGGGGAGCCCTTGGATTCTTGACATCTAGGACCTTTTGGCAATTTTGACATCTTGGCAATTTAGATCCCTTAGCAACTTGGATAGCATGGATCTCTTGGACTCCTAGCAATCTTTTTTTTTGGATCTTCCTTGGGAGAATTCTTGAACTCTTGATGCTTTGGAATTCTTGACAGCTTTTTGGTAGCATTTCCTCTTGAACGGGGTTTCTGTTACTTGCTACAAATTTTATCTTTGCACAATTAGGTGACGGAACCAATTAGTGCATGCATGAATGCCCTTGTAGGTTTGTAAACCCTTAGGGATAGGGTATGATCTAGCATGTACAAGTAACGGGGTTGCTTTTCCTAGGGGTTTAATCATGGATGCTGTGCAAGCAGGATTAAAAGAACCTGGAGTAGAGCACAATTTCTTTGGCACAAGCACAAAGGGCGCACCTGTTACAAGACACTTTCCCTTGACCTCTAGCCCTATAGGGGTATCCTTTCCTAGGCTTGGATGTCCACTCTTTAGGTTTCACCTAGTCCTAATGGGCTCTAGGATTGATCTAGTCCTTGGGGGTTTGACATAACTAGGCCAACTATGTGTAAAGGCTTAACTGGTAGGTTGTTCCTGTCCTAGGGTACTCAATCGCCATACCCCTCCCTTCATGGAAGTTGCGGGGTAGGAAGGATCGAGGGGGCCTTTTCAGTTACTCCTGTCCACCCATGGACCTAGAAGTGCCTACAACATCAGCCCTGAATCGAACTATGGGTAACACTGCTGATGTTTCTGTCTGGGCATTTGCAGATGGGGTGATGAAATCCTCAAAGAGATGTGACTACACTAACAGTGCGGAGCCCGGGTTCGGCTCAAAAAGGGTTTATATGTCATGCAATTCTTAATGAAGGGAAAAGACTTTTTCAAAGCACAGCAGATATATATATATATATATATATATATATATATACGAAAGCGGATAAAGGTGTAGCGGAAATTAAATTTTGCTACTCTATGTTTGCATGTGAAGGAAAGTTGTAAAGCATGTGAGAAGAGTTGTAAAGCATATGAGGAAAGCGGTAAAGCAAGTGAGAAGAGCGGCAAAGCATGTGAGGAAAGTGGTAAAAGCCCTGTGTGAAAATATCTCAAAGCCTCCCTTTTGGAAAAGGATTTTTTTTGGAAAATAATTTTTGCTCTTTTGAAAATAGTCTACTAGGATATAGTAGAAGCCTTTTTCAAAAGGAAAGCCCCAAAGGCCAATGCCAATTTATGTTGTTTTTGAAAGCCAATGTCCAAAGATTATAGTTTTATCAAAAGCTCTAAGTGCTAAACTTTCATCAATCCCTAGTGGAGTTGCCAGTCTGTTGATGCCTGGCCTCGATTGGAAAGGGGTGAAAAAATCGCCACCGTCGTCGCGAGCCCTCGTTTGACAACCCGTCGTGGCGACAGCTCCTACGCACGCATGGCCCCGTTGGAGGGCCCCTCTCGATATAATGAAGGTGGTTCGCGCGGTGCTTTGGGTGCTCTTTCTCTTAGTGGAGGAGAGTATTTGTCTACCTTTGGTTTTATGGCAGGAATCTGGGCCAAATTTTTAGGGATTACCGTGTTGGAGTTTATGCCCTAAAATCCAATTTATTGGCATGTCATAAATGATTAAATTGTTTAATTATATAAGACTATTTATTAATGAACTAATAGGAAAATATCTCAGTCCATGAGATGCATAGTATGTGATTTATGTGATTTAGTCACAGAAGATATAAATCACAAGTTCTTCGTAAACTCAGAATTTTAGTTCGTAGTCGGTGATGAAATTAGGCATTTCATCTGCGAAGACTATAATATATCAACTAAGATGATTTGTCTTGATCATGAAATTGGAGACTTCTAGTTGGTATGTTGATATGTTTTAAGAGTTAAGACATTGAACTGGACCGCTGTGAGATTTATTATTCTCCTAACGACTGTCAAATGAATAATAAATCTCACGACTTCTATTTACATCAACTCTAAATCTTGAGAGAATAATGGACCTAATCATGAGGTGTAGGCTGCTTTGATATATTAGGATTGAGATCTATAAGTCACGATCAAAATCTCAATATGTTGGGCAACCGCATTAGTGTTGATGGAACATATATTCTCAAAATGGAATTCATAATCTCTAAACGGACATATAAAATATTCCCTTGAGATAAGTTTAATGGGTTTGGTTATTCAAAGTGTTGGGTTTAACCACTTTAGTAAGGAATTACTAAAGTATATATTTATGAAATTGGATTTCATAAATATATGATGAATAACATAAAGGATTAAACCAGGTACTCAAAAATTAAGATGTAGTAATTTTCAAAGTGGCAGTCAACTTTCATGACTTTGTATTGTTACGAATATTTTAATAAAGGGGTTGCATGTATAATAAAGTCTTGGGATATAATTTATTAATAAGGCTTAGAGTGCAATTATATTTTTTTTTTAATGGTATTGAATATAATTAATGGTAACTTTGGACTTTTCAAGAGTTGACAAAAAAGCCCAAAGCCCATTGGGTAGGCCCAAAAAGGCTAACCCAATTAGATAATCAGTTTTTATTTAATAAGATTTGTTAAATAAATAACTAAAAAATGTAGTTAGAATGTATGTATGATGAAAAGAAAATAAAACAGTTTTTCTCCATAAGAAGAAGAAGAAGGATTTTTCTTTAAGAATCAACGTACAAAAGACTGATTAAGAGACCACACATCTTGGGCACCATGTGAAATTGGGATGAAGATTAAAGGTATTCTCAAGTCTTGGTTTTGATTTTCACTGCATCAAGGTACGCTCTCTATTATTTGTTCTAGAATTCAAGATTACATGTTATCTCTCATGAATGAAGTAGATCCATATTTGTTGCTTTCGCTATGTGTTTTGTATGAAATGCAAAACCAGATTTTCCAACATACCGATGGTGAGTGGAGTCACCACCAATCATTAGGTGTTTCTAAGGTTTGATTGGTCACCTGTTTCTAGTTGATTCTATTACTGATCCTAGGTTTAGAAAAATGGCATGTTTCCTAATCTAATGTGGATGGCAAAAATTCTGGATTCTTAGGTCCAAAAGTTCGGTTACATGTGGGGAAGGGGTTAGGCACCCCACAAGGCCTGTCCAAGGACAGTAATTTGTTTTGATAAAATCTTAATTTTAGGAAATTGGCAGTAGAAACATGATTTCGGCATTGGCTATCGGGGCTTTGCATGCATGGGGGCTTTAAGGTTTGGCTTTTGAAAGGGCATGGTCCCAATCTATGCTTTCCTATGGCATTTGAGTTGAGCACCAAATTTCCACGGTGAAAATTCTATGACATGTCACCTTACTTTCGCAGAGAAATTAGGCATCACTTTGCCTTAGGTGACATGGACTGTGACGATCACACCGAAAAGGGGGCTCATGTATATATACATACATTATGCAGAATGCAAGCACACAGAACAAGAAAGTAAATGCCTACATCCCTAGAACATAGCCCAAAATATAGGTGTAGGAATGTAAACAGGGCCATACTCTAGAGATAAGAACAAATGGTACAAGGCATGATATACCTAATACGAACCATCTAAGAGAGAAAGGAAGGAGGAAGGAAGGGGTTTAAAAGAGTACATAACAAAAGGGACAGGGTAAACTCCTAAACCTACTAAACACAGCAGCTTGGCTTATCTCTAGATACTCGCGTCCGTGCCCTTTTTGTTTGCGCCTTGGAGACTGGGCCCTAGCTCCAAGCATCCTCACTCTATGTGTGTACATGCAAAAGTAAAGACGAGAAACCAGCAGACAAGCAATGGAAGGAAAAGATGCAAAGAGCATATGAAAGAGGCATAAAGCAGATACGCGAGATAGACATGGCAAGCAAGGAAACAAGAAAGCAAGCAAACAAGCGAGAATGCAAACAAGTAGGAAAGCAAACAAAAGGTGGTGTCCACGAGGGACAAATGTAGGTTTTGATCGAATATCCATAACTTCATTATGTTGAAGTATGGACGACACACTAGCAAGCAAGACTCATGCATGGACATGTAAGCAAGTGTGTAAAGAAGCATATAAAGCCAATGCGTGGCACAAACAAGCATGACTAGCATATCTTGCACGGAGTGGAAAAGGGGAAAGGTATGCACGAAGCAATCGACATCATGGTGATGCATCCCAAGTGGTTGCGTCCAAATAAGGCCTCATGGGCATTGGATGTAACCATACAACCACATGCCCGCTAAGGGCGTCAAGCGTGGCAAAGCCTAGAACAAAAGAGGCTAACACAAGCATAAAGCATAGAAGCAAGTAAGCATAGACATGCAAAATAGGTGATCCAAACCCTTTTATGTAGGCCTTGGTGTATGGACGATGACAAAGACCACAGAGTCTAGATCGGGTCCTAACCACTAGGCCAAAATACAAGAAAGAAAGATAAAGTGACAAAATGGCTACAATAGCACATGGCATGACAAACATAGCCTAGGTCTAGGCACACAAACATGGCATGAAGCACACAAGCACATGGAATATAGCAAAAAGCATGTAGAGGACGTAGATCCAAGCACATAGGCATGTGAAAGCATAGATCTAGACATATAGGCATAGGAACATACATGTAAACATGTAGAAATTTAGCACATAGATATGGAAAGACATGAATCTAAGCATGTAAGCATCGGAAGACTCGGATATAGGTATAAGAGCATAGAATGTGCATACGAACATGTAGATCTAAGCAAGACATAACCATAGACATGATATCAAGCATGCGAGCATGTAACCCTAACATCAACATAGAGTAAAAAGAGGAACAAAACATAGAAAAACATGGCATGAAACCCTAAGCATGTAGATCTAAACATATGAACATGTGGGAACTTGGATCTAAGCATGAAACATGGCATAAGACATAACAACAAAGAGATTTAAGCTAGAAACACAAATAAAGCAAGAGACATGCTAAAGAAAGCAATAAATCATGTTATTCAAGCAAAAAAAGAAAAGAAAAAAGAAAGATAAATGCTAGGAAAAGATTTAGAAGGTTAGGGGTGTGGACGATAGCTAGAAAAGCTACATCCATACCCCTAAACCCCAAATCCAAAGTGCAGCACTAAAGAAAGGAATATTGGATATAAGAACAATACCTTGTGTTTTTGGTGAAGAGAGAAAAATCATGAGGCTTTGATGTGCTTTTTGGGTGTTTTTTGGTGTTTGGAAGAGGGATAAACATGTAGAGAAACAAGGAAGAGAGTAGAAAATTAGGAAAATGTCATCCTCTTTTCAGTCTGAGGGGTGCTTGGGGCTATTTATAGCCCCGGCAAGTGTTTCCAAGGGCTGCCGCCTCAAAATGCTTGCCGAGGCTATAAATAACCCCAGGCACTCCTCAGACTGAAAAGAGGATGACATTTTTCTGATTTTCTACTCTCTGCCTAGTTTCCCTACACGTTTATCCCTCTTCCAAACACCAAAAAACGCATCAAAGCCTCTTGATTCTTCTCTCTTCACCAAAAACACAAGGTATTGTTCTTATATCCAATATTCCTTTCCTTGGTGTTACACTTTGGATTTGGGGTTTAAGGGTATGGATGTAGCTTTTCTAGCTATCATCCAGACCCCTAACCTTCTAAACCTTTTCCTAGCATTTATCTTTTTTTTTTTTTTTTGCTTGAATATCCGAGGGGTGCTTGGGGCTATTTATAGCCCTGGCAAGCATTTCGAGGTGGCGGCCCTTGGAAGGTCGTCGGCGACCCTTCAAGGACCGTCAGCCTCAAAAGGCCTCTTATTGGATTGACCTTGACTCCCCTGGAAATATTTTGACTTCCTGTTTTCGAAAAGGTATGGGTTTTGAAAATCCAATGGTCGGATTAAAAGTTATAGCTCTTGGAAGTTTACGGTGCATCGATCAGTGCGTCATCCCGGTTTTCGTGATATCTCAGCCGTTCTAACTCTGATTATGACCCATGAATAGTCGTTAGAATGAGAATTCGATAATATCCACAATGGAATTGGTTTCAATCCGTTCTGACAGCCAGATCAAAATTAAGGTTTTTGGGCCCCCCCATGATCGACTTCTGGTTAAACTTGGTCAAAGTTGTTAAAATTCTCCGAGAAGCTCGGGTTTGATGTGAAACTATGAAAAATGTTTTTTTGTGAGGGTTTTGACCTTGTTTGACCTTTGGTCAAACCTAGGGTTGATCAGGGGCATTTTGGTCATTTTAGCTGAAAAAGGCACTTTAGGTGCTCTAGTGCTCTAACGAGTTATGCCACATCGTTCTGGATTTTTTTGCAACCCCATGGAGAGAAAATGATATACTTACTCTCTGTTTCCCTCTATATTCAGCAAATGCCTATATTTTTCTGCTCATAAACACATCTCCATTTCTTTCTCCATTTCTCTTACAAAATCTCTTCTCTTAGAAAGGAACATAACTCATTATCGTAACACAAAAGTCATTCCAGCAGCAACTATAATCTCTTGTATTTAATATATTTAACCTCAATATCTCTCATACTTCCCTATATTTTACAAACACATTCCTCACAAAATATCCATACATACTTCTCATATATCTTTAAACTTTATGTCTCATAAAGTAATTATATACAAGATCCATATTCAACAAAGTATCTACATATATTTCTAATACATCTTTCAAACACCTTATCTCACAAAACATATATATTTCTCACCATCTTCATACACCTTAAAAGATATCAAATACTCTTCCAAGAACATGTTACAAAGCCCTTCTCATAGAATGCATTAATTATAATGCTAAAAAGTCCTTATGAAAGGCACAAACTTATAATATTAAAAGTCATTCTCATGGAAGGCAATATCACTCAGATTTGAATAAAAACTAAAAAAGCATTACATAGGGAAAATCATTTAAGTGCATGATAAAGGGGATAAACTTAACCAACCTATGCACACAACTGGATATACTCTTTCTCCCTCTAGCTACACCCATTTTTTTCTCTTCAATCATGAAGTCATCATGAAAGGACTCGTAATATCATATTGTACCGCTGGACTCATTTTAGTATGCCGCTGAAATGTTATAAGTCCATTAATGTCATTTGGCTAGAGCCACAAACCACATAAAGATAAGTCATTATATCTTTATTTCAAAATTTACATTATTGAATATATTTTACTTCATTATCATTGTACTGCTAGACTTATGTTATTATGTCGCTAGAATGTTATCAGCTCACTAATGCTATACGGCTGGAGCCGCAAATCATATAAAGAATAAAGTGATGCTATACAGTTGGAGTCAGAAACATAAAAGATAAGTCAATGTTTTCTTCATCTTTGAAATTATATTATTAAGTGTATGTTAACTCATTATCATTGTACCGCTGGATGCAAGTTACTTTTATATCATCTCACTATTTAATAAAACAATGATCTCACTAATACTTCATTAATGAACATATATATTAATAAATTGATCTATCATTGTTGGACATATTATTTGGACATAAACCACTGATGTACGTATATTATTCGGACATATACCACTGATGGACATATATTACTTGGACATGAACCACTGTTGGATGTGTAATGTTTGGACATAAACCATAGCTAGATATATATATATATATATATATTATTTAAACATAAACCATTGCTGGACATATATTATTTGGACATAGACCATTGCTAGACATACCTTATTATATTGAACATGAACTATATCACAGCTGGATATGGACTATTGGACTCATTCCATTATTAGATATATGACAATTAATTAATCATTCTAATGGACATCACTTAACAAACATAATAATAACTTTCAACTCACCATTTAATCAAATCTATTATGCTAAACATATTATTTATTTATTTATTTATTTCATCCATTATCATGATTCTAAGACTTTGGGATTTATCTATTTTGTAGGCTTGAAAATGCACCAAAAGCCATTGGTCTATGCAGCACAATGTCGAGTTCTGGATTGAATTCTGCAAAACAAATCTGGGTCTAGTAGAGTCACACCTCCAGTGGAAGACACGTGGCAACGCGCAAAAATCGCCCCGACAGTTTCGAACCATATTTTTTTCTACATAATAGACACAAAAAAAAAAGTATTATAAGTAGAATCAAATATAAATTTTAAAAAAGGATAGTCATTAAATTAAATAATATAATAAACTTGTTAAGTTGTTTGGTGTCTTTTTTTTTTTTTCCTGGATAACCATGTTTGCTTTTTAGTTGAACCTACTTATTGTATTAATTCTAATTTGATAAGACTTTTACAGATTTACAATTAATTCCATTAATAAAATACTCATTGAGGACTCTTTTTTTTGCCCCACATGGCACTACTTCATTGGCAACCCATGCTACATCAACATTGATAGGCCAAAAATGTATTGACTTCTTATGGTAGATTAGCCAAGTTAATTAATTAGGTCAATTAACATGCAAAACGTGTGGTAGCACAAACAAATCACCAACTAAGTTAAATGCAGCGGAAAAATAAATTTGACACGGTGGTTTGTTTATGAATGGGGAAAACCTCCAAGGCAAAAACCTCACTAAGTGAATTTAAGGCCACCACTCCCGAGAATCCACTATTAGCAAAACAAGCGGTTACAAGTAAAGGAATCTCAATACCTTATACTAACCTACAGTTGAACCCTTACTCTAATACACAATTTGACTTGTAATGTAGTGACAATCTCTCCTTTCAATGCATGACTCCTAGTACGTGACTAACCAATCGATGCACAGATCCAAGTACATGACTAACACACCAACTTGAGAAATATGTTGGATGCAAAGTTCTTCAGTTCATCCACACGATGAAGATCAAGAAGCTCCTTGGTCACAAAACCTTATGGCGTACAAACGCAGCAGCTTTTTCAAGAGAAAGATGAACTAGGGCATATATATTCGGTCACAATATGCTTGCATAAAACCTTTACATCAAGTGAGACAGCCCTTAAAATAATCCTTAGATATGTCTAGGGTTGTGAGAGAAGAAAACCTAAACACATAGCTTGGATATGCGTGAAAAACAGTTCTGAAAAAATGATTTTCGTAATTCTCGATAGATACAGCTGTTGAGCTTATCCATCGAGCTTCACATTTTAAATCTCGATAGATACATCTATCGAGCTATCTGTCGAGCTTTAAAACACAGCACTTCTTCACTTGATTCTTGGACAGATTTGCATGGTTTTAATACTTGAACTTGAACTTTTGTTCCTTTAAAACACATCTAAATCTACCCAATTACAAGTAAAGTGCGTTTTGTCAAAGGATTAGCCAATTCTAAATGACATATGTTCTTAATATGATCCACATATGTCCTAACAATCTCCCCCTTTAGCAATCCGTGACAAATACAACAAACAAATAAAATATGAGAGAAGTCATAAATCACTCAACTCATATTCACTTGCTGAATACAATAAAATCTACCCTAACACAAACTCTTGAAAAACTTTGCAAGAAGAGAGTTCATGGCATGGAAGACTTTGACAACCTGTATTTCTGAAACACTTTAAACAAAACCCATCATGGCATCTTAGTGTGAAATAGAAATAAAAGATTGCATACAATAAATAAGAAGCATGTGCATAAAAAGAGAAAAGAAATAACACTTGGAGAGATAGGTGAAAAAATGTAATAACAACCTCATCAAATATATATATTAAAAAAAATACAAGGCTTGCTATCACTAAATGGTCACAAAACCGATAGTACAAGAACAATGTATCTAAAAGATAATGAAAAGAAAAGAAACAAAAAATCCTCGCTACATCCCTCAAAAAGATAAACACTCCCCCTAACAAAAAATCTCCTATACTAACTCTCCCCCTAAGAACATGACAACTCTCATACCTAAAACAACTCCCCCTTTTTGTCACGAATGACAAAGGGCAAGTCACTCAAGCAGTTTCTCCTTGTCACCAAAAGAGCTAGCATCCTCATCCTCCTCCTCATCATCATCACCATCGAAGTCACCATCATTGTCCTCGTCCTTAGATGCCTCTAGAGAAGACGAGGGAGACGCCACGAAGCCACCAAAGTGAGCCTGTCGTCATGCAATACGACCGACACGGGTGTTCACCTGACATAGCTCATCATTGAAAGTGTCAAGATGAGCATTTATGCGTTGAAGTTGTGCCATGACCGCTTCGAAGGTCACACCACCTGCGGAAGAAGAAGGTGCGGAGGTAGAAGGAGCAGAAGAGGCTGGAGGAGTAACTGTCTTGATTCGTGGCCGCTTCGGTTGAAGATAGGCCTCACTCCGTCTAAGGGACACGCCGCTGATGGCACCCATGATAGAGAAATAAGCAGACTCAGGATAGGAGACAGACGCATGACGAATGATCCTTGTGATAGTAGAAGGGAAAATAAGCTTATCACGGGTCGTTGTATCCTTATAGACATCTATAAGGGAGAGTATGAAATGAGAGAGAAAGTCAATGGTATGCCCCATAAGGAGGGACAACAAAAAGCGAGCACGATACTCAGTAATAGAATTATAGTGAGACAAGGGATGTAAAACAAATGCATCACCATATTCAAGAACCTCCAACCTTTTGCAAAGCTTGAGCAAAGGGTGTTTTGACGGTCACCCTAAGATGAAGATGTCTCACGAAAGAGAGACATGAGTTCATCTTTGGACACAGTCTGCAAACGAGGAAAACTGAGGTAATCGGGATATGATACCCTCGGGACAAGTAGGACATTGGAGATAAGCTCCGGAGTGACTACTATATGTATACCTTGAACGGAAGTGAGAAAGCGAGGTATGGATCAAATCCATGCATATTGGAGTAAAACTCCTATATGATCACGGAGGGACAACTGATCGGGATATCACAAAGGGACTCCCAACCCCTACTGTGAAAGACAATGGGTAAGTCAGTATCGGAAAAATCTGAAAGGACGACCTGGCATTCCGAATGAATGCAACATTTAGAAAAGTTCTCCGAGAAGTCCTGTGGGGCCTTCTCATCATGGAACCAAACGTGAAGAGGAGTAGAATCAGAGGAAGAAGATGCCCCAGAACGAAGAGGGTTCCGGGACGGAGCAGACTTGCGCTTGGGTGCCATGCGCAGGCTATTCGAGAGAAAGAGAGAGAAAGAGAGAGAGAGAAAGACAAGCAAAAAAGTACCAATCAATAACAAATATCAAAAGGAAGAAAAGAGAGGTACGTATTTATGAAAAATGCATGAACATGTGACAAGCAACAAAATAAATATCATGGGCTCAGCCCAATCCAAACCTACCAGCACATAAGTTTTCAACATATAAAACACATCTAAATCCATGAAACATAGTGATAATGCAATTGTGATGCAATGCATGAGCATATAGGATCATTTAAACATAACCCAACCAAAAATTTCACAAAAAACTCATCAATTTTAAAAAACCCCAAAAATTTTCAGAAACCCCAAAAACCTAGGTTTAAATGATTGAAATGCATGATAAAAAGAGAGAAAAGATACCATACCAGAGGAAGAGAACAAGCTTTAGGCTGAAAAACAAGTGGGGAAGGTGGAAAGGTTGAGTGAGAAGTGTTTGGGAGAGAGAAAAGAGTGTTTCTGTCAAAAGAAATTTGAGAGAAATAAGAAAAAAATCGCGCAGAAAATATATATAGAAAAACGAAGCTCGAGGGATCGAGAGCTATCGAGAATCTGTCGAGCACTAATTCTCGACAAATTTAGCTGTGGGAGTGCTATCGAGAGCTATCAACAACAAAGAAAGCTCGATGGATCGAACAGCTATCGAGGAGCCATCGAGCAGACAAAAAGTTTCTCGATAGATCTAGAATTTGTCAAGAAGTTATTGAGACAAATTCTAGAAAGCTTCGATGGATCGAGATTGCATTAACTTCTGTTGAGAAAGGAAGATCAAAGATCTCGATGGATAGCTAGCTGTCGAGAAGCTATCGAGATGTGCAAAAACAATTTTCAGAGAAGAGAAAAACAAAAAAAATGAATGCAATCAAGCAAGCTACTCAACCAAAGATCCAAACAACATTTTAAGTTCTCAAAAACATCTCTCAACAAAAAAAATGTCAAGCATTTAGATCCAAAACACACACACACACACACACACTAAACAAGTCTAACCAATTTTATATTTCAAAAACAAGTTAAGACAGTTTAGTGAGCATACATTAATACATGTATTCCTTGTGATGGCCAAATCACATTATACCTGCGCATGTATCAAAAGTAGCAAAAAATTTACATGTTGTGTGTGAAAAAAAAATTGCAAGATTGCATAAGTGTCTACATGTTATGACGAATTGAGATATAAGAAAATCAATTTAACTCACACACAATCATAACTGCTTAATAAAGACTATCACCTTTGAGGTACATCCTATAACTCCCACATCTCCTAGAAGACACACTTGCAATCATAAATAAAGCATTTTGATTCTTTTTGCTTTTAATTTTTTCTTTGCATATTTTTCTTTTGAGCATATTATGCATGGGCATATAAGAGAGAGAAAAGAAATACCTAAATATGTTAAGTTTTTGACATTGCACTTTTGCTATGCCGAAGCATACAGATGTCATTTCATAATTGGTGGACAACAGTGGTGAGATGATTATTTATACCTTTCTCTTAGGATTTTTTAGATATTCCCGTCAAAAAGAGTGATATGAGTGTTAAGTACAAGAGATTTCTTAATCTTACTAATCACTGTAGACACCTCATTTTACAACTTGCATTTAACCAACCGGTAGGTCTTCAAATTTGTGATACAAAACAAATCTTGATTCTCTAACGATCATAATGGTATGTCATGGGTTTTGATCGGACCACCTGATCAAAAGTTATCATACAAACAATTTTCAATGATCATGGCTTACCTAAAAAAGAGGAGAAAAATGCTCAAAAAACGTTATTATCTTCAGCAGAAACTTGATTCGCATTTTTGGTCTGGAAATTGTCGAAATTTGATTTTCTCTATTTCTTGAAAAGTTGTAGAGAATTAAATTTCCTTTCAAAAAACACCAAGCCTGAATCAAGTGGAATTTTGGGCAGAAATTTATGGCCAAAATACAAAACAGTTGTAGAAGATAATACAAAATCAGCATCACCTTCAGTTTTCTTTCAAAATTTCAAATGAGGATCAACACCCAATCTGATCAATCTTATCTAATAGGCTTATCCCCTCCCTTAGCTTCAGAATAAATCTTTTGAAAAACAAGTTGGATAAAGAAACAGATACATCCTGTGAAAAATTTCAAAAATGCACAAAAAACGTTACTATTTTCAGCAGAAATTTGAAACACATTTTTGGCCTGAAAAACGTTGAAATTTGGTTTTCTCTATTTCATGAAAAGTTGTAGATAATTGAATTTCCTTTCAAAAAACACCAATCATGAATCAATTGGAATTTTGAGCAGAAAGTTAGAGCAAAAATACGAAGCAGGCGCAGCATCATCTTCAACTTCTTTTCAAAATTCAAATGGAGATCAACACCAAATCTGTTCCAGCTCATTTAAACAGGTTATCTCCACCCTTAGCTTCAGAAGAAAGCTAATAACTTAGCTTTAAAGCTAAGCCATCCCTTCCCCTATAAATAGAGAAGACCTCTTCCATTTTCTGGATCCCGAATTCCTGCTAGAGAGTTAGTGAGAAAGCAGAAAAGAAAAGCTGTTGCGCAATCATTGTTCTTACTTTAGTTGTAGTTTAGTAATTCCTTACTTTCTCCCTAGCCCTTTAAGTGATTACTTCCCCCTTTTAACTTATGTTCTATGTTGGTAAGTAGTTAATTATGTTCTTAACTTTCTACACATGCTTGAATAAATGTTTAACAAGTCATTATTTGTTTCTATGCTTGAATGAACATGCCTATATGTCTCATTAACATTCCTTTTACATGCTTAGATGAACACTTCTAGGCTAAAGCACAATTTTCTCTTGAATGCTTAGATGAACACTTCTAGGCTAAATCACAATTTTCTCTTGAATGCTTAGATGAACACTTCTAGGCTAAAGCACAATTTTCTCTTACATGCTTAAATGAACACTTCTAGGCTAAATCATAATTTTCTCTTGAATACTTAGAAGAACACTTCTAGGCTAAAGCACAATTTTCCCTTGAATGCTTAGATGAACATGTCTAGGTTGTTCTTTTACTTTTTTAGAAAAATGCTTGAACGAACATGTCTAAGTATTTTGATTGTCTCTAGATGAACATGTCTAAAAGATTTTTCCTCTATGTTTTCATAATTGCTTGGATGATAAAAAATGCTTAAATGTTTTATTTTATTTTATTTTCTTTGTAATTATATTGATGACAAATAACATGACAACTTTGTCTTTTCTTTACATGCTTAGATGAACATGTATAGGCTAGAAATTCTTTGTTTACATTGATTTCTTGGATGAACATGCCATTATCTTCATGCTTTCTTTACATTAAAATTGTTATCTAACAAAATTCTTTTTTTTTTTTTTTTTGTTTCATTTTATGTCAAATTCCCCTAATACATATTTTCTTACATTCTTGCAAATTAACATGTTGGTATGACATATTGTTTGTATTTGTTTGACATGACATGATATTGGCCATCTTAACCTAGGAGACCGGTTTTACCGGGCGAGATGGGTGCTTAATCCCTTCCCATCTTGTAAATTAGCCTCCGAACCAAGATCAAGGGTTCTAGACTGTGCACTTGTATATGCAATTTTACATTTTTTTTAGAATGTAACTAGGAAATAAAGCAATATAATTTACTTTTCTTAGATTATATCTAGGACAAAAAGCATTGTAAATTTTTATTACAAATTGATGTAAATTGTTATATACATTAATACAACAGAAGTATTTTTTTTTAGTATTTTTATTGAAGGTTTTCTTATTTTTCCGTTCAAATTAAATAAGTGACGACTCCATGTAAAACCCTCGATCTAGGGGGGAGTACGTTTCACAATCACAAACACAAGCCACAAAGCTCACTTACTTAGTTGTGCAGAGAGATGCTCATCTAAGCTACAAAAGACACAAAGTTTAGAAAATTTTGTTTCAATGGCCATCCAAGGTACACAAGTACCAATGTACACAAAACACACACTACTATTGTATTTTTCTGATTTTTCAATTTTATTTTTTATTTTTAAGAAAAATAAAATAAAGAAAAACTAAAAACAAACAAATGAAAACATGTTAAACAAAGCATAGCATAAAAACTAGACTGACTCAAAAACAAGAAAACAAAACACACAAGTAATGCAAACAAAAATTAGAGGGAGAGAGAAAAAGTGACTAGATCACTTAGAACATTTTTCCTTCCACACCTTGGAAGAACCTTTCAATTTGGCCAACCTTTGATTTGACGGTGAGGGGGAAGAATTAAAACTATTCAAGTTTGAAAGGAACATGAGGGCTTTAAGAAGATCTCTAAGAGGAGTAAAAGAAGATGTAAACTGATTCTGGTTTCCAGATAAGATCATATTGTTGCTCTATTGAGTGGCTAACCACTTATAGCAATTAGGTCGAGTATGTCCAGTAGCTCCACAGTGATGACAGAGATGCTGCTTCTTCTGTTTAGACTTTTGGTTATTGCTCTTCTTAGCCCTAGGGTTTTTAGTCTCTTTTTATCAAGCTTAGGGGGTGCTCCTAAGATAGATTTACCCTTATCTATGTTCTCACCAGCTAAAATAGTTTTCACATCATTATTCTTAGATTCAACATTATTAGCAGGGGAAACAAACACAGTAGTACTAGAAGAAGCAATATTAGAGGAAGCGAAATCATACCTCATACCGGTTCGATCAGAAGCAGGTTTCTAAAAGCTAAGCATCTCATTAAGCTTTGCACTTGAAGTCCTCTCCAATTGAGCTCTGACTTGAAATAGCTCCGCTTCAAGCTTTTTGGTTTTCTCAGCCGAGAAATTGTTCTCAAACCGCAATGCTCCAATGGTCTGATTAAAAGAAGGACTATTGGCCTTCCTACGATGTAACTGTCATTCCTCTTGGACGGGATAGAAGCAAATGCCTCGACCATGGGGTAACAAAACCCCGATCTTATCTCTATTTTGCGAAAACAAGATCGTGGGGGGCTATTGTAGGTAAGCTGGGCTCGGGTGACCATGTCTACCCACTTAACCAAAGCCCAACATGAAGCCCGAGGCCTATCAGGCGAATTAAACTTGATATGCAAGGAGGGAATTAGCCTTGGGCCTTATCATAGTGGGCCCAACCCTAAGATAGGGACCATGGCCAAGGGGATGGCACTTGAGAGGCTCTTGAATGGTCAGCTAAATATTGACTGATAACAAAGGTGGTCGGGGTAAAATGCGACCCTAGTGAGATCGGTAGCCGAGGACTAATGTGCCAATAGGGTGCCACCCCCAAACACTATTCGGCGTCTGGAACAAGTTTCAAGAGAATCTTCTAAAGTCGTGAGGATCTGTTGGGATTCTGATGAACCTAGGAATATGTGTGTAAGGCTGCATTTGTTTCGGTGGTAAACTGAGATCAGAAAACATTTTACACCCAGGTCCATATTTAGCACCAATTAAAAATAAAGTCAAACTGAAAATAGAATTCAGTTTAACCATAAAATATCCTTGCCAACCCGTAAAATCATTTCCGTTCCCATTTTACCTTCAAATGCTTTCCAAAATAACTCACTCCTCACACACTCCTCTCACACATGCACCAACCTCATTTCAGCTCTAGCCTGCGCACCAACCTCAACTCCACCCACAGTTTGACGCCAAGCTCCAGCGGCCCAGCCAAACCAAGGCCACCCATAGTCTGCACATCCTCGCCGGACTCACACCCAGAGAAAGAAGACCAATCCCTCAAGCCAAGCAAGGAAAGGGTACTCCGCCAACCCATCCATCATCCTCACCGACCCATCCCTTATCCTCGTCCTCCGCCAATCCATCCCTCGTTCTCAGGGTAGCCACCGAAAAATAGATTGGACCACTATGAGTTCGATCCGTCTCACCTCCAACATCTCCGATCCGTCGCTCCTACGCTGCCGACGAAACACTTCTCCCAGACCCACCCTCTACAATACATCGTCACCGTCGCTGAAGACCGATCTTATTGACCCGATCTCCATCTCTTTCCCGATCTATCTGTCTTTCCTTCAATCTCTCACTCTTTCTTCCTCTTCTCACCAATCTATCATGTAAATGTTTTTATTTTGATTTTTGGTTATGTTTATTTTGAAATTTTTTGTAATAAAATTTTTTTGGATGCTAAGAAAATGATAGAGAAAATGTGAAAAATTTGTAGGAAAATAGCATTTTTAGAATGTTACAAAACACCGGAAATCGATTTTCGGACTATTTTTCATTGTAGAACCAAACACTCGGATTTCATTTTCCTTACGGGAATTCACTTTCCCCTGCATTCATTTTACACTCGAAATTCGATTTACATTAAACCAAACGCAGCTTAAGTGGGGAGATAATGATCACAACCCCACTAATAAGATACTATAAGAAGGAGAAGAAGCTAGAGGGATGAGGGTGGGAAAAAATATGGGGAGTGAGAGACAGAGAGCAAAAAAACTAGGAAACACAAGGGAAGGAGGGGAAACCAAGTGAAGTTTAGGGCCTAATTTGTAGGATTATGGCTCAGCCCATGTACAAATAAGTTGGGTCCCAAAAAAAAAAAAAAAACTACGAGCCCTTCCAGGTTTTTGTGACCACAGTAGAATATATATATATATGTCTTAAATTGACTGACTTTGACAATGTTTGACAAAGGCCAAAATTAGGTCATTAGAGCCTTCCTACCCAAAATTATGTACATGAGTTCAACGTACATTTGAATAAAATGTCAATATGCCTATATTTGGATGAAAATTTTGTAGTTGAAATTTAGGAGTTTGATGAAATTTAAATTTCTATTAAATAAAATTCATTAAGACATGTCATGTGAAAAAATTCTAAATTTTGATAAGAAATTTTAACCAAATATTAAAGGGTCATGATTTGTTAAAAGCTTTGTACCTCAGCTAACACTTTTTTGTGTGTTTCCAATAGAGGCATCCAAATTTCAAATTTCCTAGTACTATCAAATTATTTTAAAAAAAATGTCACAATTTAGGGGAAAAAAAGCTTGCTTTATTGTTGGTAAATTTCACTGGTGTCATTACCAAATCCCCCCTTGACATTTTAATTATTATTTTTATCTAGCAAGAGGATAAAGTTTAGGAATTTTCCCTAATTCATTATGGGGTAACTTATAAAATGTAACAATATCTAGCAAACACAACAATTTGAAACCAAACACTATAAGCTTTTACCCTAGGGCTGTAAACGAGCCAAGCTTTGTCTAGTGCATGTTCACGCTTGGCTTGTCAGGAAAAGCCAAAATCTCAAGTTTAGCTCAAGCTTATGACAAGCCTAGAAATCATGTTTGAGCTTGAGCTCGTGGGAAAGCAAAAAAGTTTGAGCTTGGTTTGGCTTGATTAATTAGTTAAGCCAAACTCAAGCTTAATATCAAGATCATACTCAAGCTCAGGTAATGCTTTTAAGCTTAAGATCTAAGAAAATTACATTATCAAATGCTTAAATCTCAAAAATTAAGAAAAAAAGTAGTATACTCACTTTATTGTACGTCTAGTCCTACTTATGATTAGCTATTATTCAAATTAAAAATTTGCATAATTAAATTCATTCATTCATTCTTACTTGTCTACAGCTTTTGTGGGTGCAACGGAAGGAGTATGCCTCGGCCGAATGGACTGGGGCGAAGAAGAAAACAGAGTCGCCACCCAAATTAGGTTTAGGAACCATAAATGTAGGGCCCTTGTGGAAGAACTGATCTTTACTAGAGCACGTATCTGAAGTTTAGGTATAGAGATGGGAAGCTGTTAGGCATCTGACCCCACCCGACCCTAGGTCAGGCTCCACTCATTGTGTTTCAAATCCAAATCCCATCAAAGGGTCCTCTAACATGTTATTCTAAACTCACACACACACTAACATGCATCTAACATCCAAACATGGCATATGTCCCTTATCCATAGCATAAAATCCTACTATTTATCTAGCAATATATATATCCAAAGGCAGCAAGTATATCACAAGGCAAAAACATCAATAAGGCATTAATCATTAAGTATATTCAATCATCCAAACCTAGCATCATGGTATTCATCAACCAAGGAGACCAATCAGGGTGTTTAAAGATGCATGTTCATATTCATATGCCTGATTTACCTTCACATACCTCGCTGCACCATAACTCCTCAACACCTATGCATCAATGCATGTTTAAATTCTCATTAATGTTCATGTGATTCAACCAAGACATAAACCCTAATTATTACTTTGTCAATCCAAGCATGCAAAACATGTTATTCTACTAACCCTAATGCTAAACATGTGAAAACTAGATTCAACAAGACCTAAACATGTGATTAGACCTAAACATGTGATTAAAACTAAACGAAACAAACAAAAAGTAAGAACCCTAAATCTATGATTTCGGGCACGAGTATGCGTGCACATACATAGGTTATGCATGCATACTTCGAGTATGAGTACGCATGCATAGAGCATGTGCACGCATATACACCCATAAACACATATTTTAGAGAATTAGGGTCTTAGAGAAGATAGAGGCCAAAAAATAACTCTATCTAGCTAGAGTTTTGATCAAAGACATAAGATGAGTATTTATAAGTTAAAATTAGGGTTTCGGGGTTTTTCAAAGGTCTTCGGATGTACCTAAGGGTCTATGGGCTGGCCCACATCAAAGCATGATGTTTTGGGCCCTTAAAATGAAGTTTTAAACCTAGAAAATCGGACTATTCAGTTGGGCCAACTTCAAATGGTCATAACTCACTCAATATAAGTCCAAATTAGGCAGTATTTGTGTTCAAATTGAAACCCAAGATATCGATTTTCCAATGAAACAAATCTCACTCAAATTTTCTTTGTGGATCACAATTTATAGTGAAAATAATGAGCAAATGTCATTTTTCAATATCGTTTTCAAAGCGATTTGAGAACTTTTGAGTTGTGATTACTTCCAAACTATCAAAATAACTTCAATTACCTTTTTCAAACATGGCAAGCTCATCATTGGGACCGAGGACTAAAGTTTATTAACTGAAAATAAAATAAGGTGTCTACAGCTTTAACAATTATTTAAAATACAATTTTTACATTCACTTTAGATGGTGAAGAATTAGAAAATACTGTTTGTAACTATTATTAGGGGGAAAATAATAGCATATTTCATAATTTTACATTAGATGATTGATAGGGAAAGATCATATGTGGTCCACTTAATTAATTAATTAATTTTTAAATGTAACTAAAGTCTAAAATGGTTCTTGATCAGTTTAAAAGAAAGAAAAAAAAATTAAGGTAATAGATAGTGGTCCCATGTTAGCCATATCATTATTAAGATATGTGTAATGAGTATATTTAGCTAACACATATAAACTTATAAATGAGTCTATACTTGAATTATTTTGTATTAAGCCTTATAGCTTGTTTGTGAAAAAAAATTTTTGTTTGGGCTCAGCTTGTTTATTAAATGAACTTAAAACTAATGCTCAAGCTTAGCTTATTTATAAACAAACAAACATGAACGAGCTTTTTATTGAGCCAAGCCCAAGTTGTTCATGATCAACTTAGTTCATTTACAACCCTACTTTTATGCCTCTCTCTCTCTCTCTCCCTCTCTCTCTCTCACACGCACACACACACAAGCACACACATGCAGGAATCCAAATCTATTTCCAATAATATAAGCTTTCCCGCCTCTCTCTCTCTCTCTCTCTCTCTCTCAGACACACACACACACGTTGAAATCCAAATCTCTATTTCCAATAACCATGACTAAGTATGGTGGAGCAAGAGGAGACATTTGTGGCTTAGGGCGAGGCTTTGGTAGCAGATGCCCAAGGAGAATCGTGAACGTGGAGGAAGTAGCCATGGGTAACGTGAGGAGGAGAAGTGGGTCTCATTTATTCAGATAACTCACTAGAACAGATTTACCTCCACTCACTCTGTGATGGGTGATTGGGATTTGATATCGGTGACAGTGATACAGATATAGGCATTATTGTTTTTAATATGTTGTTGGAGTAGAAATGACAAAATCGATTTCTGGTGATTGGGTGGTTTAGCCTTCAGTAGTTTGGATGTTAATGGTGGCTATGCTGGAAAATTACATGTTTGTATCGCATACAAAACATACGCAGCAAAAAAATTAACGGATCTACTTCATTCGCAATTGATAACATGTGCTGTGTAAATTTCAGAATATATGAACAAGAGTGAACCTTGGTATGGTGAATTTCAAAACCGAATGAAGAAAAGCACTTGGAAACACTTTTAATCTTCACTCCAATTCCGCTTGATACCCAAGATGTGTGGTCTCTCAATTAGTTCTATGTGTTGTTATAGAGAGAATATGAAGGAATTTTTTTTTTTTTTTTTACATATATGAACATACAAACCATTTCATTCTAATATAAAATTCTGTATGTTTCTCTCCACATAACTGATTATCTAATTGGGCTAGCCTTTTGGGCCTTCCCAATTGGGCTTTAGTGTGTGGCTTGAAATGAGACCAAAGGGGAACAAATAAGATACTAGCTCCAATGGCCTTGGGCTTTTCTGTCAACTCTTAACAAGTCCAAAATTACCATTAATTATATTTAATACCACTATATAAATATAATTGCATTCTAGGCCTTATTAATAAATTATATCCCAAGACTTTATTATACATGCAACCCCTTCATAAAATATTCGTAGTAATACAAAGTCATGAATATAGACTGCCACTTTGTAAATTACTACATCTTAATCTTTGAGTATCCGATTTAATCCTTTTAAATTATTCATCATATATTTATGAAATCTAATTTCATAAATATATACTTTAGTCTTACTAAAGTGATTAGGCATAACTCTCTGAATAACTGAACCCATTAAACTTATCTCAAGGGAATATTTTATATCTCCGTTAAGAAACTATGAATTCCATCTTGAAAATATATGTTCCATCAACATTAACATCAACATTAAATGTGGCTGCCCAACATACTAAGGTTTTGACCGTTACTTTAGATCTCACTTCTGATATATCAAAGCAACCTACATTTCATGATCAGAACATTATTCTTTCAGGATTAAGAGTTCATGTGAATAGAAGTCGTGAGATTTATTATTCATTTGACAGTCGTTAGGAGAATAATAAATCTCATAGCGGTCCAGTTCAATATTTCTTAACTCTTAAAACATATCAACATATCAACTAAAAGTCATCACTTTCATGATCAAGACAAATCATCTTAGTTAATATGTTATAGTCTTCGTAGATGAAATGCCCAATTTCATCACTGACTACGAACCAAAATTTTGAGTTTACAAAGAACTTGTGATCTATATCTTTTGTGACTAAATCACATAAATCACATACTATACATCTCATGGACTATATGATAATGTCCGAATATTCATGTTACCATCATTTTAGATAAGAATAAAGCAACTTTATTAATCACAATATTAAGTTATACATCATTTCTCACATAATATCAAACATAATATCATACATAGTATCATACAATAGGATTTAAGGACACTTATCCCAACAGGCTATAAATCGTTAAATCCGTGGTGGTTTTGATAGTTGTGTGATTAGTGTTTGGTTGCTAGGAAAATAGATTAAAAGGGAAGAATAGAAAAGAAAATTGAGTCTTAATAATTGTGTGATTATTTTTTTGTTAGATTGTTGTCTTGCTGGGAATTATGTTTAGCAGCTAAGAAAATGTTTTAAGAATACAAAAGCAAATAAAAAAAATTGAGATTTTTATTAAAAAAATAATCTTATTTTTTCCTTTCAATTCATGCTTTTTTTAAAAACATTAAAATGATTATGTTGTTTTAAATATTTAATTATTTAATTTTATATTATTATGTTAGCCATGTGTGTGTCAACAATGTAAGTTGTTTGTTATGTAGGCATTTTCCGTTAGTTACTTAATAATAAGGACTAAATTGACTGCAACTTGAAAACAACAGGAATCAAATTGACTACTACTAAAAAAATATAGGAACTAAATTGAATACGACCCTAAAATATAGGGACCAAAACGGTGTTTTTGTCAATAATGGAATTGGAAACTAGTGGCTTAGAGCATTCTCATCAGTTTCACCAATTCAACAGTTCAGCAAAAATTTGACTAAACCCAACCAAAACAGTGCGCATTAGTCTTGGTAGATTAACATAAGTTTTTAGCGATGTTGAGTATCTTCGTTACATGTAGTGAGTCACTCTTCTCACTACATTTAAAAGAAAGACTATTTTATTCAATTTTTCAGTCTGCCTCTCTTCTCCCTTCCCCCTTCCTTTCTCTCTTCATCTGACTCTTTCTCATCTCCATCTCTTCTCTCTTTTGGTTTGACCTTCTCTCCTTTAGGCAGAGGTGGATTGTGCAATGTAATGGTGATCAGATCCATTTTTTGGCAGTTTTGTGATTTGGTCTGGTGTGGTGTGGATCTATCATTTTCAGTGGTGTTGCGATTTGGTTTGGTGTGGCATTGTGATGTGTTCTAGTGGAGATGTTGTGGTACGATTTGGTGGTTCTGGTGGTGGTGCGATCTAGTGGTTCTAGGTGGTCAGATTTGGAATCTTGTATTTTTTATTTTGATTTGAGTGGTTTTTGTAATTTGGGTTTTTGCTGGTTGGGTGTTATGGGTTGTACTTGTGGTTGTGCTCGGTGGATTTATAATTTTTAATTTGGGATTTAAAATGTGAATGAGAATTGAGAATAAATTATATTTAATTGCTACAATGATATAATATTGAGATTGATGTATATGCATGAAAAAAATTAAACAGTTAAACTAGAAAAAGTAGAGATTTTCGGATTAATTTAGCCAAAAATTTGAGAAGACTGATGTGAATGCTTTGTGTCCGTTTGGAAATAGTTTATCTAGCTTTTTACTGAAATTTTTTGTCGAAAATGTGCTAAGTATACTTATACCTTTAAAAATTTGAAAAAGTGAAAAAAGTAGAAAAAAGTAAGATTTTAAAAAGCTGTACATAAAAACTAAAAACTAAAATATAAAAGTTGAAACTGATGCTAAACATGCTCGTAATAGTATATATTTTGTTAGTGTTTTAAATTTTAATAGGTAGCCGGGTGGGCAATAAATAATAAATAATAGTGTTGCAGTAAAAAAGAATAGTACCGTATTAGGCATCCTTTTAATTTGATTTGATATCTCTCACTCTCTCTAATGCTTATTCTGAGTCATGACACCGTTTCTATTAAGAGTCTATTTGAGAATAACTTATTAGCTAAAATTGAAAATTTTTTACTAAAAATATTGCAAATAAAGATAAAAGTTAGCTGAAATAATACAGTAAGAGTCATAAATAGTACCAAAAAGTGCAATGAAACCCATAAATAATAGCAAAAATAAGTTAAATAGTAGAAAAAATAAGCTAAATAATAAAATAAGCTAAGTTTAAACTCTAATTCCAAACCCAGTCTACCTCTCTCCATCAATAATTACCTTTTCATGAATTTTTTTTATTAATTAATTTCTTTGTCTCTTCTTTCTAGTGAGTCTCTTCCAAAATAATTAACCAGAAACAAACAAACAAACAACTAAAATAATAAGAAGCGACAACTCTACCAAGCCACCGCATCCTTCTCCTCCTTGTCCTAACTTTTTTCTTTCAAGTCCTTCAGCTCTCTTACTTACAATTATTTATTAATATTATAATAGTAAAACCAATCATCACTATTTAGTATTCACTACCCGAGACAGTAAAAGAGTAAAGAGCAAATAGTAGTAGAGAGTAGGGAGAAAAGTGGATTTCCCAAAATGTCACTACTCTCAACTCTGCTTACTATTCTTCTTCTTCACTTCTCATGATCTCAATCAAAATTTAATAAAGATCTGCTTCTTCTGTTCAGTAGGGTTTCTTCTTCTGGCAACTGTAATTTTGGTGGTTCAGGTTAAGGTTTCTGTTGTTTCTTAAATATTAAAAAAAGATGTACTCCTACTCAGTGCTGATGACTGGGTTTGGATGAACCAATATTATAATAAGCATTGCTTTCTTTGGATTTTTCAACAGTGAGACTCTTTTCTTCACCAACCACTGGCCTAAAACCCTAACCCAATCGATCCATTGATTGCCAAACTCAACCAACCACAGTCCTAAAACCCTAACCCAACCGACCCATAACCCATAACTTGGCCTGAACGTCGATCCAAAATGCCACCATAACGTTGATCCACAACATCACTACTTGATATAGAGAGAAGAAAGAGGTTTTATGTGGGTTTGATATGATATGTAGAGAGAGAAGTTTGAAGGTGAGAATGGGCAGAGAATTTGACAATGAGAGAGATATGGAGATGACATGGCGATGTGAGAGAGAGAACTGAATAAAAAATACTCAAAATATGTTTAGAACACCAGCTGTACCATTCTACTATTGGAACACTACTGTAGCAAACGCTAAATAAATTTGGCATTCAGCACATCTCATGAGAGTTGGTTTTTGATGTTTGGTATGTCAAATGTAAAAATTTAGCATTTGGCACACTCGATGCTAATGCTTTCAGACCAATTTACTCCAATTGAATGTGAGATTGGAAAATCCCATGAAAAAATGCAGAATATATATATATATATATCTCAAAATTGACTGACTTTGACAAAGTTTGACAAAGCCTAAAATTAGGTTATTAGAGCCTTCTTACCCAAAATTGTGTACATGAATTCAACTTACATTTGAATAAAATGTCAATATGCTTATATTTGGATGAAAAATTTGTAGATGAAATTTAGGAGTTTGATGAAATTTAAATTTCTATTAAATAAAATTCATTAGGATGTGTCATGTGAAAAAATTCTAAATTTTGATTGGAAATTTTAATTAAAAATTAAAGGATCGTGATTTGTTAAAAGCTTTGTACCTCAACTGACACTTTTTTGTGTATTTCCAATAGAGGCGTCCAAACTTCAAATTTTTAGTACTATCAAATTATCAAAAAATGTCACAATTTAGAGGGGGGGGGGGGGGGAGCTTGCATTATTGTTGGTAAATTTCACTAGTGTCATTACCAAATCCCCCCTTGACATTTTAATTATTATTTTTATCTAGCAAGAGGATAAAGTTTAGGAAATTTACTCTCATTGTAGACACTCAATTTTGCACCCATGATTTGATCAAAAAAGATGACTAGAGTGACCATTGATGTACCCAAAATTCATGATTGCATTACATGCATTAATTTGTCCATTGCATATCATAAAAATAATCTTGAGATTCTAACGGTCACAACGGTATGCCCGATTTCGAAAGCGGACCATCGGATTGAAAGATATCATGAGATCAATTTTCATGGTCTACATGCATTGTATGTGGTGAAGTCAATCACGTGTAATTAATTAAAATTAATTTTTATTGGTTAATGATTAAAATGAATTAAATGAATTTATGTGATTGGTGGAGTATTTTTCTTAAAGTGAGATTTGTTGCATGGGATTAAAACAAATAAGCTGATAATATTTAAAGGCTGTAGATAATTTGGCATTTAGGATAATTATATTCAAAATAATTATTTTAAAAATCCTAATTATCACTTTGGAATGAGGTTTATCATGAAAATAACTCTGAAATTCGTCCAAATACAGTTTTAGAGTTGAAAAACACTTCAAAAACGTGCTAATCAAGTAACAAATTCCATATTTACGTTCTAAGGGACTTTTGGCATAGTAGAACTCAAAATTCGGACTGGACTATTTCTGGAAAAGTTGTAGAGAATCGAATTTCTCTTTAGATATCAAAATTTCAACTTAATCCGAATTTTGAGATAGAAGATATGATCAAAATATTAAAGCTTGTTCTGATCTGAAAAATCAGCTTACTCTTATTTGAATCTCCTTTTTTTAGGATTTTCCCATATGTTTTTTGCTTCTTTTTTTTTTTCCAGCATTCCAACCTCTATAAATAGAGGCTGGATCTCAGAATTCAGCACACATTTTCACGCTCTCAGATTTCCCCTTTTTTCTAAATCTCTTTTCTAATATTTTCTCTTTTATGTTAAAGATGTTTTGGAGGCTCTAGCCTTAAGAATTTTTTTTTTTTTGTAAGCAAGGTATTTTAGGTTTCAAAGATAATTGAACAAATTTCTTTAAACCCTATAATATTCCCTCAACAAGAAGAGAACATCCATGCAGGAGGTGGTTCTTTCTTTACCTTTTTTTTTTTTTTTTCTATTTCTTTTATTTTGATGATGCATGTGTAAATCTTCTTTTAGTTTAATTTCTAAATGCTCTTACCATGTATTGTCAATATATTTTTGTTGAAACATGTTCTTGATGTTTTTAATGTCATGATCAATTTTTTTTTTTTTTTTGTTTCAATAATCTGCTTGTCATTATATCTTTTTCAAAATCAAAAACTGATTTGCATCTTCATTGGACGTGAATATGAATTTTTTTTTTAATAAAACTTATTTGCATCTTCCTTAGATGCAGATCTAAATTTTTTCAAAAATAAAAACTGATTTACATCTTCCTTAGATGTAGATTTGAGTTTTTCAAAAATAAAAACTTATTTGCATCTTCCTTAGATGCAGATCTGAATTTTTTCAAAACAAAAACTGATTTGCATCTTCCTTAGATGCATATCTGAATTTTTCAAAACAAAAACTGATTTGCATCTTCCTTAGATGCAAATCTGAATTTTTTACATAAAAATTGATTTGTATCATCCTCAGATACAAATATGAATTTTTCTAAACATAGCAGATTTTGAAAAAAAGAAAGAAAGAAAAGAAGTCATAAGTAGTGATGTTTTGCTTGTTTGATTCATAAGTAATGTTGTTTTGATTGTTTTGTTTAATGCAAGTAGCGTAGATTTATTTCATGAGTGTAATCCTCTTCTAAAAAGATTCTTTTTTTGTTTTTTTTAGATCTGATTTTTTAAGGTTTTCTACAAATCTAAATTTTTTATTTCAAAACAGATCTAATTTTTTTTACATACAAACCAAAGACCAATTTTTTTAGTTCTCAAAAACAGATCTTATATTTTTAAACCAAAAGGCTTTGCTTTACTTAATAAACTCAGGTCTAACTTTTCTTCACTAATTTTTTTTTTTTTCATATACAAAAAAAGATTTGATTTTTTTATAAACTAAATCAATTTTTTTTATCACAAGGCAGATCTAAATTTTCTCAAAAGAAGAGGATGCATTCATAAATAAACTTATGTGACTTAGATTAGTTAAGTGTTTCATGCATGCAACATTTCATTCATATCATGCATAAATGGGTACATTAGATCAGACTTTGTCTGGACGAAATGGGTGCCTAACACCTTCTCATTCCGTAATCTAGCCTCAGAATTTAGTGTCTTTGGATAGATAGACCTAGGCTTTATCTTCTTCTTTTTTTGGGTAGATTGTTGTTGGAAAAATATATGTTTGTATGGCATACAAAACATATGCAGCGAAAAATTAACAAATCTACTTCGTTCGCAATTGATAACATGTACTATGTAAATTTTAGAATACAAGAACAAGAGAGTATATCTTGGTATGATGAATTTCAAAATAAAGATTAGATGTACTTGTGAACACTTTTAATCTTCACTCCAATTCCACTAACACCTAAGAAGTGTGGTCTCTCAATTCGTTATATGTTTTTATTCAAGAGAGAATTAGAGAGTGTCCAACACTCACATACAAACCATTTCATGTTCATATTAAAAACTGTATGTTTCTCTCCTTATAACTGATTATCTAATTGTGCTAGCCTTTTGGGTTTTTCCAATTAGGCTTTAGTATATGGCTTGAAGTGGAACTAAAAGGGAACAAATAAGAATTTAGTTCTAATGGGTCTTGGACTTTTTTGTCAACTCTTGACAAGTCTAAAGATACCATTAATTATATTTAATACCACTATACAAATATAATTGCACTCTAGGCCTTATTAATAAATTATATCTCAAGACTTTATTGTACATGTAACCCCTTCATAAAATATTCGTAGTAATACAAAGTCATGAATATAGACTGCCATTTTGTAGATTACTACATCTTAATCCTTAAGTACCTGGTTTAATCTTTCAAGTTATTTATCATGTATTTATAAAATCCAATTTCACAATTATACACTTTAGTAACTATTTACTAAAGTAGTTAGGCCTAACATTCTGAATAACAAATCCGTTAAACTTATCTCAATAGAATATTTCGTATCTCCGTTTAGAGACTATGAATTCCATTTTGAGAATATATGTTCCATCAACACTAAATGTGGTTGTCCAACAGACTGAGGTTTTGACTGTTATTTTAGATCTCACTCCTGATATATCAAAGCAACCTACACTTCATGATCATGTTCATTATTCTTTTAAGATTAAGAATTCATATAAATATAAGTCATGAGATTTATTATTCATTTGACAGTCGTTAGAAGAATAATAATTCTCACAGCTGTCCAGTTCAATATGTCTTAACTCTTAAAACATATCAACATATCAACTAGACGTCTCAACTTCCATGATCAAGACAAATTATCTTAGTTGATATGTTATAGTCTTCACAGATGAAACGCCTAATTTCATCACCGACTATGAACTAAAATTTTTGTAATTTATATCTTCTGTGACTTTTCACATAAATCACATACTATGCATCTTATGGACTATATGATAATGTCCGAATATTCATATTACCATTATTTTAGATAATAATAAAATAACTTTATTAATTACAACATTAAGTCATACATAATAACATACATAGAATCATACAATAGGATTTAATGGCACTAATCCTAACAATCTCTCACTTGCCCTAAAGGCTATTGTGCACTAATCTAACTCTCATTCCCTCCAAATGTGACCCGAAAGCCCTTTGAGGCAAAGTTTTGATAAATGGATCTGCTAGATTATTTGCCCTTTCAATCTTTGCTACTACTACATCTCCACGAGCAACAATGTCTCGAATGATGTGATATTTTCTTTCAATGTGCTTTCCTTTTTTATAATTCCTTGGATCTTTGGATTGTGCAACCGCTCCATTATTGTCGCAAAACAATGTAATAAAAACTTGCTCCATTTTTACAACACCAAGAACAAAAAGGAATTTCTTGAACTAAACAGCTTCCTTCGTTGCTTCACAAACAACGACATATTCAACTTCCATGGTAGAGTCAGCAATACAAGATTACTTAACACTCCTCCAACTTATGGCTCCACCTCCCAAAGTGAACACACAACCTGAAGTGGACTTTCTTAAATCAAGATCTAACTGAAAATCTAAATCTATATAACCAATGGGAATCAAATTCTCACATCGGTAAACAAACATAAAATCTCTCGTTCTTCGTAAATACTTTAGAATATACTTTATAGCTTGCCAATGTTTTGGTCTTGGATTTGATTAATATCGACTGACCATGTCAACTGAATAACAGATATTTGGTCTAGTACAAAGTATGGCATATATAAGACTTCCTACTGCAGAAGTATAAGGAACTTGTCTCATCATATTTTCTTCCTCTTGAATCTTAAGCCTTTATTCATCAGACAGAGGAACTTCATGTCTAAAAAGAAGTAACCCTTTCTTGAAATTTTGCATGCTAAACCGTTTTAGAACCTTATCTATATGTCTAGCTTGTAATAAGCCTAACATCTAATTCTTGCAATCTCACCAAAGCTTGATCCCTAGAATAAAGTTAGCCTCACCCAAATCTTTCATATTAAATGACTTGACAACTAAACCTTTACTGATGACATTTATCCCTACATCATTTCCAATGAGTAGAGTATCATCAACATAAAGTACTAGAAACATTACTACTTTATCCCGATGTCTTTTGTATACACATGATTCATCAAAATTTTGTTCAAAACCAAATGACTTGATTGCTTGATCAAATCTGACGTTCCATGATCTAGATGCTTGCTTAAGTCCATAAAAGGACCTTTTAAACTTGCACACCATATGCTCTTGGTTTAGACTTCCTTTCAACACATGTGTTGGACAACATCAAATATGGAGATGTCTCATACTAGGCTTACGCCCATTCCACAACTCTATAGGTATTTTAGGAATAGACTTCGAAGGTACTAAATTTAGAAGATACATTACAGTATTTAAGGCATATCCCCAAAAGGAAATTGGTAGAGTCAAATAACTCAACATGAACCTAACCATATCTAAAAGAGTCTTATTCCTTCTTTTTGCTACACCATTTTGTTGTGGAGTTCCAAGTGTAGTCAATTGGGATACAATCCCATTTTTAATTAAGTAATCCTTAAAATCCCCAAGAAGGTATTCGCCACCACGATCAGATCGAATGACCTTTATACGTTTACCCAATTGATTCTCAACTTCAGTTCTAAACTCTTTGTACTTTTCAAAAGTTTCGGACTTCCGTTTCATTAGGTACATATAATCAAATCTAGAGTAATCATCAGTAAAAGTAATGAAATACTCATAGCCACCTCTTACTTGAATCGACATAGGACCACATACATCTGAATGCACTAGTTTTAGCAAATCTTGGGCTCTTCTACCTTTTGCATTAAAAGGTCGTTTGATCATTTTACCTTCCAAAAAAGATTTACAAACTGGAAATTCATCAAAGTCCAATGGCTCTAAGAGACCATCTTTGATCAATCTTTGAATTTTATTCGAATTAATATAACCCAAACTTAAATGTCAAAGATATGCATCACTAGCAGAAGGAAACTTTTTCTTTAATGAATTCACATGTAAATTATTATCTAATTCAGAATTATATAATTCATGCTTATCATGAGTTAAAATATAAAGACCATCTACAATTATGCCAGAACAAATAAACACTTTACCCTTCTTTATTACAACATTGTCTTTAAGGATAACACAATATCCATGTTACCTAAATAAGTTGTAGAAATTAAATTCCTACGAATATTACGTACATATAGACAGTCTTCCAATATTAAAACCCTAGACTAAAAGTATAAATTAAACACTCTAACAGTTACAACTGGAATCTTGCTCCCATTAGCCAAAGTAAAAAACAATTCCCCTTCATTAACTTTCTAGTCTCCTGGAACCCCTGCAAAGAATTACAGGTATGATTAGTACAACCTGAATCCACACACTAGGAATCTGTGGGATTTTGTTCTAAACATATTTCAAGGAGTAATGAACTTTTAATACCTTTATAATTGGCAGCCCTGAATTTTGGATAATTCTTCTTCTAATGTCCTTTCTCACCACAATGGAAACACTTTTCTTTGATCTTCTTTCCTTTGTCGGCAACCCTTAAGGCAGTTTGTTTACTCTCTTACTTGGTGAAATCCTTCTTCTTCTTTTTCTTTCCCTTACCTTTCGACTTAGGTTGAGAACTAAAAGTTTCAACCATATTGGCATAAACACTAGATGTACCAAGAATGTTTTCCGCTGCTATCAATTCATTCATTAATACAGCCAATGAATAAATCTTTTTGTTCATATTATAATTGAGTCTGAATTCCTTGAATGATTCTGGTAGTGACCAGAGTATCATATCCACTTGTGAGTCTCCATCAATATCGGCACCTAAAACCTCCAATGTATTCAGATTAGAGATAATTGTCAGACAATGCTCCTTCATTGAACTGCCTTCAGCCATTTTGGTATTATAAATTTGCCTCATGGTTTCTTGCCTTGCAAAACGACATTGCTCACTAAACATCTCCTTCAGACTTAGCATAATGTTCGAACCTAATTCTACATCATGCATTTGATGCTGTAGAACATTTGAAATAGATTCTAGGATGTAGCACTTGGCCATCTCATTAGATTTTTACAAACGATCATATCGTTGTTTTTCCTCAGGAGGAGTATCTAATGAAGGAAAGTTAGGACATGGTTGAGTAAGCACATATTTATGCTCTTCAGCCGTAAGAATAATGTCCAAATTTCTTTTCCAGTCAACACAATTAAATCCAGTTAGTTTATTTTGATTAAGAATAGTAACAAGTGAGCTAAAAGATGCCATGATCAAATCTGAAAATAATAAACATGAATATAATAAGTAAATAGGACATTATCAATTTAGCATATAAACATATAGTATGGAACCTTAATAAAACCATAATATAATATCGGCAACGACAGCTCAATCCCATATTCAACATCCCTCAGTATAGAGTGAACATTAAATACTATGATTGATTGAGAATTATTCTCATTATTAGTGCTATCATGATAACTCTTATTAAACACAAATAATATGATGTTATACATGTGGCCTTTAAATAATTATAATAAGAACTCAGCATAAAGTATACTATTGTAACACCCCAAACCCTTAAGAAGGATTTAGATGCATAACCTGTCTTAGAAATAATCAACAATGATATAATGGAACAGAGCGTAATATTTATCCTCAAATAAACTTCTTGAATATCATCAGATTTCCTTAACAATCCATAAAAACAAAACAACAATAATATTCTTGAATGTAAAATCTCCAAATAACATCTCAAAATAGTTCCAAAATAATAATCTCATTTTCCTGAAACAATTTTACTAAAACAATTCTGCAATTATCAAGCTCCAAACGAAGTCGTCAATCTAAGGCTCCACTGATCTACCACCAAAAGACACTCCATAACTCTAATCTGAAAGGATGGAAAAAGGGGTGAGCTAAAGGCTCAATAAGAGACTACAAACATGAGGATGTCTTCCAAAAACAAAACGATAATATCATTGACAAAATATAGTCATCACGATACAATTAAAATTAGTTTAAACTGTAATATAATATATTCTATAAAGCTGTTAAAATAAAACACTTCACTATAACACTGCAAACATTAATAAAATAATGACCACATTTATATGCCAATATGCACCAAATAGGTAGAAACAATTTTATTTTGAAAATAAGCAATTTTCCACCTAAAAGAACAGTAGTAAATAAACAGTAATTCAATATGAAAAATATTAGTCAAACACAGACAAAAGCTGCTAAACACTCGGTGGGTGATTTCCCATGGGAACAATAACACTAACCTCAAAGAGGCAACACTAGCTCCGAAGAGCAACAATAACACTGCACCACACCACACTAACACTACTTCGGCCGAAGACCAACACTTAACCCTGTGTTGGCAAAGGTTGCAGACTGTCTAGTTGACCATTTGAAACACTCTTGACATATACAGTTTCACAAAAATATACAATAAATAATAGAGTTTGAGTATGTATAAAGCACTAACAATGGTATAAGTCTTTGAAACTTCACTTTTGCAATTATGTGTATGTATATATATATAAATATATTTTTACCACAATTATATATATATATATATATATATATACGTCTTGAGAGACGTCATGTGTTGAAGTCTACTTACCTCTAGTGGCTAAACCAAGCTTCACTTCAATTGCTCGAAACAACGTCAACTAGAACCTAAATAATAATTAAACAATTCAATATGGGCAGGATCTCTAATAACCACAAATTCCTCTTGATAAAACAATTCCTCAACCACTATGAAGATTCGGCAAGGTAAAAAAATTTAACATATATTTCTAACATACCCCCAAACCTATTCCAGTTTAAAATAATTGTAAAGCATTCCCTAAACTAACATCTAAAATACTCATATATTTAATTGTAAAGCCGCCCACAATTGCAAACCTATACAATTCGGTCAACCAATATGAATCAAACCATCAAATGCACTAATAATTGTAATATATATATATATATATATATTCAGCAAAACCAATTGAATCCGTTTGAACTATCGATGTAATATGTACTATATATATCCAATTGAATCCGTTTGAACTATTGATGAAATATATATATATATATATATATATATTCGGCAATCCCACTTGAATCAACCATGAACTATTGATGTAATATATATATATAAATATTTATATTCGGCCAACAATGAATCAAACCGTGACAATCAACTATATATATATATATATATTTATATATATATATCTATATATACTTATATATAAATCTAATAGCACAAATCACTATTTCAGCCAACAACGTGAATGTGAAATTCCAGCAAAACACAATTTCAGCAATCTCAATACCACAAAATCGAATATCAGTTGCTGAAAATTACCTTGATGTCGTCTTGTCAGTTTGGCAGAATTTCTTTCACAGCCGCTTCCAGTTTCAAGGGTCTCTTTCTCTACCTTTCACATAGGAAACCCTAATTTTATTTCATTATAAAGCTGTTGCACTTGGGCTGAAAGTTTAGAAGCCTATTCCATGATAAGGCTAATTTCAGTTGGGCTGAAAATTTAGAAGCCCACTACACTAAAATAAACTTCCAAGACCCACTTATATTCCCACTAAACACATTAATATTATTTTTATTATTGTTATCATTATAAAAAAATCACAATATAAAATTAATTATCTCCTCCAAAATAATTAAGCAATTTATCAAATCTACTCTCTAGAAGTAATTAAATTAAATTTTAAGTGAGACGGGTGTTACAACTATAATATTTAGTCTTGTGTATACCATTGTCTAGAATCATTTGTAGCCACATTTCATCCCCTTAACAAACTTATTTTGTAGTACCGTGATACAAAACATCTTCCGCATGGAATGCAAAGCTCGAAACTAAGACAAAGTATATATTTCACATTACTATGAACTGACAATGGAAGCTGTGAGACCCAACCCTTGTATCTCTCTCCCACTAGATATTTTAAAAGAAATGTTTTTATTTTGTAAACATGTGTAATCTAATCACGCGCAACCTTGCACTTTATACATTTGAAAACAGTTAGAAAAAGTTTAAAATTCCCTTCAGTGAAATTTTCGTGAGAATCTCGCGACTAAGCTCTTCCCGCAAAAATGAGTTAAAATAATGCAAACACAAAATTCAGATAGAAACTTTCGCGACTATCTCGCGATTGTTTTGCAAGTAAAGTTTACCTGCAAAAAGTTTTGTGTTTCAGAGGTATTTTTCGTGAATAACTTTGCAGGAAGTTAAACCGCAAAAAACTTGTGTATTCAATTTTTAAAGGGAAGATCTGAATAGTTTTCAACGGTTTTCTATGAACAAACAACCACCATATAAACATAATAGATGGAATTTGATATCAAAACTGAATTCCATTGATGTTATAGCCTTAAAGTTCAATTCAATATACTTGAATTCAAATTTAAACAATATCATAACATCAATATTAGTTTTTATCAAAATATAGTTTCAACAACCATGCAGAAGATTAAATACATATATAATCTTCTAACATCATGAAATTATTATCTCTAATTCCAAAATTCACAAAATATGTTATACAGATTCGAAATTAAAGACTGCTCTAATACCAATTGTTAGAAAAATATATGTTTGTATACCATACAAAACATACGCAACGAAAAATTAACGGATTTACTTCATTCGCAATTGATAACATGTGCTATGTAAATTTCAGAATACAAGGACAAGAGAGTGTACCTTGGTATGATGAATTTCAAAACAAAGATTAGAAGTACTTGGGAATACTTTTAATCTTCACTCCAATTCCACTAACACCCAAGAAGTGTGGTCTCTCAATCAATTATATGTGTTTATTCAAGAGAGAATTAGAGAATGTCCAACACTCACATACAACTTTTTATGTTCTTATTAAAAACTGTGTGTTTCTCTCCTTACAACTGATTATCTAATTGGGCAAGTCTTTTGGGTCTTTCCAATTGGGCTTTAGTATGTAGCTTGGAGTGGGACCAAAAGGGAACAAATAAAACTCTAGCTCCAATGGGCCTTAAACTTTTCTGTCAACTCTTGACAAGTCCAAAATTACCACTAATTGTATTTAATACCACTATATAAATATAATTGCACTCTAGACCTTATTAATAAATTATATCCAAAAACTTTATTGTATATGCAATCTCTTCATAAAATATTCGTAGTAATACAAAGTCATGAATATAGACTGCCACTTTGTAGATTACAACATCTTAATCCTTGAGTACTCAGTTTAATCCTTTAAGTTATTCATCATATATTTTTAAAATCCAATTTCATAACTATACACTTTAGTAACTATTTACTAAAGTAGTGAGGCCTAAAATTTTGAATAACAAACCCATTAAATTTATCTGAAAGGAATATTTTGTATCTCCGTTTAGAAACTATGAATTCCATCTTAAGAATATGTGTTCCATCAACACTAAATGTGGTTGCCAAACATACTGAAGTTTTGACCGTTATTTTAGATCTCACTCCTGATATATCAAAGCAATCTACACTTCATGATCAGGTCTATTATTCTTTCAAGATTAAGAGTTCATGTAAATATAAGTCGTAAGATTTATTATTCATTTGACAGTCGTTAGAAGAATAATAAATCTCATAGCGGTCCAGTTCAATATGTCTTAACTCTTAAAATATATCAACATATCAACTAAAAGTCTCTACTTCCATGATCAAGACAAATCATCTTAGTTGATATGTTATAGTCTTTGCAGATAAAATGCTCAATTTCATCACCAACTACGAACTAAAATTCTGAGTTTACAAAGAACTTGTGATTTATATCTTCTGTGACTTTTTACAAAAATCACATACTATGCATCTCATGGACTATATGATAATGTCTGAATATTCATGTTACCATTATTTTAGATAATAATAAAACAATTTTATTAATTACAATATTAAGTCATACATAATGTCATACATAATAACATACATAGCATCATACAATAGGATTTAGGGGCACTAATCCTAACAATTGTAACTAAGACAAAAAACCATGTATCTTTGGTAGTTTGTAATTAGAACCCAAAGCCATGTAACACTCAATTTATCAAATATGTATTCTTTTATTCAATCAATGATAAAGGAACAATTCAGTCATGTAAAGTTGTATTTAATTTTTTCTTTTTCTTTTTTGTTTTAAAAAAATATGTGGTGACTCCACACCACTTACCCAAAATGAGAGGTGCCCTTCAAAACACCCAAATTTCTTTTCTGAGGGCACCCCAATTTTGGCAGTCTCTCACACTCATTATAGGGTAACTTATAAAATTATTGATGCACATTATTTAAATAAGTAGCTTGACCCATTAAATAAGTTTAGTTTTTTTTTTTTAATAAGTACAGATATTATAAATCAAGGGAAAAAGGGAGGAGGGTCTAAAACCATCTCTAGAACCTGGGGAGGAGACTTAATCAAAAAGAGAAAAGATGTTTAGAGACCTATTATATTTATAGTGCACAACCCAGCAAGCAATGTTGTGAGCTAAATAGTTAAGGTTCATCTTTACAAAACAAAAAAGATAGGGATTAAGGGAAGCTAAAACAAATGGCAAAAAAGGAATAATAAAGTGAGAAGTATTGAGTGAAGGATGATGAAAAGTGTAGCAAAGAGATTCATTTGTGAGGAAATTATATTTTGCTTAAAAAAAGGGAAAAAAAATCATTTTGGGATCACAGTTTAATTTGGTCCCTATATTTTAGTAATAATCAATTTGGTTCCTACTGTTAAATCACTAACGAAAAATGCCTACGTGGTAAACAGTTTGCATTTGTTGGCACACATGTGGCAAACATAATAATATAAAATTAAACATTTAAATAGTTAAAAAGTCACCTAAGCATTTTAATTTAAAACAAAATCCATGTCTAACAAAAAAAAAAAAAAAAAAAAAAGAAACTGAAAAGATTGAAGGAAAAACAAGTTTTTTTCTTTTAAAATCTTCAATTTGTTTTGTTTTATTTCCTATCATTGCACTTTCTTAGATACCAAACATAATATCTAGCAAACACAACAATCTGAAACCAAATACTATAAGCTTTTACGCCTCTCTCTCTCTCTCACACGCGCGTGTGCACGCACGCACACACACACACACACACACACACACACACACACACACACACACACACATTGAAATCCAAATCTCTATTTCCAATTTTTATGGCCGAGCATGGTGGAGTAAGAGGAGACATTGGTGGCTTAAGGTAAGGCTTCGACAGAGCACACGCACACACACACTGAAATCCAAATCTCTATTTCTAATAACCATGGCTGAGCGTGGTGGAGTAAGAGGAGACATTGGTGGCTTAAGGCGAGGCTTCGACAACAGATGCCCAAGGGGAACCGCAAATGTGGAGGAAGTAGCCATGGGCGATGTGAAGAGGAGGTCTCGTTCATTTAGATAACTTACTAGAACAGATCTACCTCCACTCAATCTATGATGGGTGATTGGGATTTGATATCGATGGTAATGATACAGATATATGCCTCTTGGTTTTGAATGTGTTGTTGGAGTAGAAATGACAAAATCGATTTCTGGTGGTTGGGTGGTTCAACCTTTAATGGTTTGGATATTGATGGTGGTTGTAAATCGTCAAATCTGTGGTGGTTTAGATAATTGTGTGATTAGTGTTTGTGTAGACACTCGATTTTGTACCCATAATTTAATCAAGAAGAATGACTCAAATAACCATCCATGTACCCTAAAAATCATAATTGCATTACATGCATCAATTTGTTCTTGCATTACATATATGATTTTGTCTTTATATTACATGCATCATGTCATTCATTGCATATCATAAGAATGATCTTGAGATTCTAACGGTCTCAACGATATTTACGGTTTTTAAATCGGACCGTCGGTTCGAAAGATATCACATGATCAAGTTTGCATGATCCATATGCAATGTGTCTAGGAAGAGTCGACCACGCACGATTTATCTAAATTAATTCTGATTGGACAAACAATTTAAATTAATTAAATAATTTTGTGATTGGTTGATAATTAGTGTCTAAAGTGGGGATGCATGCATAGGAATAAAAGAGATGATTGGATAACAATAAAATTGTGGATAATTTGAACTTGATCAAGATCTATTTTAAAAGATTTATCCACAAGATAATTTTTTGAGATAATTGATTTTAAAAAGCCTGAATTATCTAGAAAAGAGATAAAAAAAAATCATAGACGAAGGATGAAAATATGTCCAGATACAAGGACCGGTCAAAAAACCCTAGAAGAAGAGTCCAATTGGCACTCGAACATGAAAGTGCGTTCAGCATCCAAGAGTCAATTTGACACTTTTGGAGAGCCAATTTGGCACTTTTGGAGTGCCAAACGACACTTTAAAAGTGCCGAATTGTGATAATGTGGGCTTTAGCCCAACGGCCTTCGAGTGACGATAAGACACCATTTTCAACCTTTTCGCAAAAGGATGCGTCCGGATTCAAACCCTAATTGTTTGTACCTATTTTTTAGGATCCTCAGGCCTTTATAAATAGAGACTAAATCTCATAATTCAACATTTTTTTTCTACGCTTTGAGAGGCATATGTTTTAGGCTCTCAAATTACTCATATTTTCTGATTCATTCTTTGAGTTTTGCTATAAAAATTAGGGTTTTTAGGTTTCAGAGAGAATTGAATAAGTTTCTTTGAACCTTAAAACATCCTCTCAAGAACAAAGAGTGCTCGTGCAATAGGTTATTTCTTAACCCTTTTTCTTATGATGTGATGATGCATGTTATATCTCTTTCTTTTTCAAATAGTCATAACATGAATTGTTAGTTGTTTTTTTATGTGATTATTATAATTTCTTTCTTGAATGTCAATAATCTGCATGTAAATAATTCTTTTTATTAAAATAAAAACAGATCTGCATCTTTTCTAGATGTAGATCTGATTTTTTCTCAATATAAAAACAGATCTGCATCTTTCCTAGATGTAGATCTGAATTTTTTCTCAATATAAAAACAGTTCTGCATCTTTTCTAGATGTAGATCTGAAATTTTTCTCAATATAAAAACAGGTCTGCATCTTTCCTAGATATAGATTTGAATTTTTTCTCAATATAAAAATAAATTTGCGTCTTTTCTAAATGTAGATTTAAATTTTTCTCAATATAAAAACAGATTTGCATCTTTCTTAGATGTAGATCTGAATTTTCTTCAAACAAAAAGAGATTTGCGTCTTTATGAGATGCGGATCTAAATTTTTCTCAATTCAAAACGGATTTGTATCTTTCTTAAGATACAAATCTGATTTTTTTAATACATGCAAATTGTTGAAATAAAGAAAAAGATCATGTATTACAATGTTTGTGCTTGTTTCAGTTCATGTTGCATAAATTTAAGTTATGGGTGAAACTCTCTTCTTAAAAAATCTTTTCCATATATTTTTTTAAGCATATAAAAAACAGATTTGATTTTTTAGTAATTAAAAACCATTTTTTTAGTTCTTTAAAAAATAGATCTGACACTTTTTTAAATCAAAAAACTATATTTTATACAATAAAAATAGATCTAAATTTTTATCTCCAAAAACCATTTTTTTTTACCAATCAAAACATATCTGATTATTTTCAAAAGAAGAGGCTTCATTCATAAATAAATTTATGTGATTTAGTTTTTAATTCACGTGTTCAACATATCATTCATGATATGCATAAAAAGGTACATTGGTCACAAGAGCCTAGAATACTAGACTCTGTTTAGGTGGAATGGGTGCCTAACACCTTCCCATTTCGTAACCTAGCCTCCGGATCTAGGTCTTTGGTTAAGTAGGTCTAGTCTTATCTTTACTTTTTATTTTTGGGTAGATTGTAACTAGGACAAAAAGTCATGTATATTTGGTAGATTGTAACTAGGACCCAAAATTGGGTAAAGTTCAAATTTTCAATTATGTATTTCATTATTCAGTTAATGAGAAGGACAATTCAGTTATGTATTTTTTATTTAGTTTTTCTTATTTTTTGTACATAAAAAATAAGTGGCGATTCCACACCACTTACTCAAAAAGATATGTGTCCTAAAAGGTACCCGAATCTTTTTTTTTGAGGGACACCATCTCTCACAGTTTGGTTGCTAGGAAAATAGATAAAAAGAGAAGAATAGAAAATAAAATTGAGTCTTAATAATTGTGTGATTATTGTTTTGTTAGATTGTTGTGTTGTTTGGAATTGTGTTTGGTAGCTAAGAAAATCTTTTAAGAATGCAAAAGCAAATAAAAGAAATTGAGAATTTTTATTTTAAAAAAAATCTTTTTTTTTTCCTTTCATTTCATGTTTTTTTTACATGAATTAGAAAAAAAAATTAAAATGCTTATGTAGGTTTTTAAATATTTAATTATTTGATTTTATGTTATTATGTTAGCCATGTGTGTGTCAATAATGTAAACTGTTTATCATGTAGGCATTTTCCGCCAGTTACTTAATAATAAGGATTAAATTGACTGCAATTTGAAAACAATAGGGATCAAATTGACTACTATTAAAAAAAATGTAAGAACCAAATTAAATGTGACCCTAAAATATAGGGACCAAAACGGTGTGTTTTTCAAGAGTAGGATTGGAAACTGGCGGCTTAGGGCGTTCTCACCAGTCTCACCAATTCAACATTTCAGCAAAAATTTGACTAAACCCAACCAAAACAATATGCATCAGTCTTGGTAGATTAATATAAGTTTTTAGCAATGTAGAGCATCCTTGCTACATGTTGTGAGTCACTCTTCTCACTACATTTAGAAGAAAGACGATTTTATTCAATTTTTTAGTCTGCCTTTCTTCTTCCTTCCTCTCGCTCTTCATTTGACTCTCTCTCATCTCCGTCTCTCCTCTCTCTTCGTTTGACCTTCTCTCCTCTAGGCAGAGGTAGATTGTGTGATGTAGTGGTGGTCAAATCCGTTGTTTTTGGTGGTGTTGTGTGGATCTGTCATTAAAACTAAAAACTAAAAATTAAAAGTTTAAATTGATACTTAACATGCTCTTAATAATAGTATCTATTTTGTTAGTGTTTTTAATTTTAATAGGTAGCGGGGTGGGCAACAAATAATAAATGATAAAAAATAATGTTGGGTAAAAGAGAATAATACAGTATTGGGGTTCCTTTTAATTTAATTTGATAGCTCTCACTCGGTGAGGTAATTTGCAAAGTAGCATTATTTTTAGCAACTATATTTTTAGTTGGCATGTTTTGGAAAGATATTAACAAACTAGGGTCTCAAGCTTTTGAGGATCGAGATTAGTGACAAAAATCGAGTCCTTAAGACTTGAATTCAATTTCGATGTGGAAAAAAAAAGCCACGTGGGATTCGAGTTTGTAAGACTCGAGTTCCATAGAGAGGAGAGAAAGAACGACAAAGGAGAAAGAAACCCAGTAGAACAAAGAAGAGATACCCAATAGAAGAAACCCAGTAGAGCAAAGAAGAAGAAACCCAGAACATCACAAGCCCACGTGAAATTTTATTCAAAACCCAAAAAAAAAAAAAAACCAAGAAAAGCATCTAAAAAAAAACCCAACCTTAACGATGAAGTTCTGGATTGATTTGGTTTGGACTTGGCTAGTCATTGCCCATATTGATCGAAAATCAAACAACAAGGGCCTCGAAGAAATGGGTCCCAAAAAGAAGAAGAAGCCCAGTAGAAGAAGAACATAACAAAGATGAAGAAGAAGAAGAAACCCAAGAAAATGAAGAAACCTAGAACAAAGAAACCCAGTTGGATGGTAATTCTTAATGAAGGAACTCGAGTCTTAGAGATTCAAGTTCTACGTGGATTTTTTCTTCTACATCAGACTGCCAACACCTCGCAACTCTAGTTTTACATTGAACTCAAGTTTCAAAGATTTGAATTGCTGGTTTGTTAAATAGTTTTGCAAATTTGACAACTAACTAAAATATTTCAAAATTAATGATAAATGCAAAGAAAAAATTAAGTGGCAGCTCTACCAAGCCTCCGCATCATCCTCCTCCCCTTCCTAGCTTTAACTTTTTTTTTTTTTAGAGTCTTTCAGCTCTCTAACTTACTATTATTTATTAATATTATAATAATAAAATCAATAATCACTATTCAGTATTCGCTACCCGAGAGTAAAAGAGTGAAGAGTAAGTAGCAGTAGAGAGTAGAGAGAAAAGTGGATTTCCCAAAATGTCTCTACTCTCAACTCTTCTTACTCTTCTTCTTCACTCTCTCATGATCTCAATCAAAATTTAATAAAGATCTGCTTCTTCTGTTCATTAGGGTTTCTTCTTCTGGCAACTGTAATTTTGGTGGTTGAGGTTAGGGTTTCTGTTGTTTCTTAAATATTAAAAAAAGATGTACTCCTGCTCAGTGCTGATGACTGGGTTTGGATGAACCAATATTATTAGAGGTTTTAGTTCCTTTATTATAATAAGCATTGATTTCTTTGGCTTTTTCAACAATGAGACTCTCTTCTTCCTCCGCTGCCTTCAATCAACACTCTCAGGAAGGTAACCCCAGTTTCTTTGTCCTTTTTTTTTTTGTTTTTGTTTTTGTTTTTGTTTTTTTCATAATTATGCCAACACCTTTTGTAACACTATCCAATTATTATTTTATTTTTACTTCCCCAATGTTGTGGATTTGGTAAAAAGAAATGGCTTAATAAATAAACTTGACCCATTTCAACGTCTAAATTTATGGTCAAGCTTGAGTTCATTTATGCTTTAGTATTCATGTATGTTGGGGTTTTCGAAGTAATGGGTGGATAAACTTCAGCCATTTCAACTTGTATAATAAGCTGTACCTCATCTCATCTCTACGCAAGGTGGAGTGTGAGGTTGCATAAGATGGCTTAGTCGTTGATACTCTATTTTTGCTGCCTTGACTTCCAATGCTGATTTCTTAGGTAATTCAGTAAATTTGATGATGATGATGCAAATATAATGTTTCATGTGTATTCATTTCATGCAAGCAGGGGAGAAGAAATGTTTGAATTCCGAGCTATGGCATGCATGTGCAGGCCCTCTGGTGTCTCTGCCTCCTGTTGGAAGCCGTGTGGTCTACTTTCCTCAGGGTCATAGCGAGCAGGTTAGTGCAAGTCGTAATTATTATTATTATTATTATTTGATAGCTAAATATATCTTATTTAAGTACTTATAAAAAAACAGAGGAAAATTACAATAGAATTATATCAAGCTAACATTGCTGCTGTTATCATCATAATCATATTTGATAGTTTAGTGAATCTTATTTAAATACACTGGAGTACTTATAAAAAAGAAGAAAAATACACTACAAGTATATCAAGCTCAAGAAGTGTTTGTTCAATATATAATATAGACACTGCTTAGAGCAGCCATCCAATCATACAATTGCAATAATAATATTTTGCTGCAACATGAATGAAGATAACAAAATTGTACTTTTTTGGGGCTAAAACTTAATGGGACACTGAGGAACTAGTGGACTAAAGTCAATAAACAATAGGATTTGTACAAAAGGAAGCCACAAATAGCTTTTGCTTTGCTATTCTTGCTTGATAACAATGGAGGAGGCATTTTAAGTAGTATGTCCAATTGAGGAAGAATTGCAAAGGAGGTAATTTTCAAAGTCATAATCAAGTAATATTCAAAATAGGTAATTACAAAGAGGAAGAAATATACCCATTCCTCATATGCTTTTCCCATCACCCTCTTCCTTCACCTCCTATCTCTCTCTCTCTCTCTCTCTCTCTCTACCCCCCCCCCCCCCCCCCACACACACACACAAGAACAAAAGAAAAAGAAAAACCAAATGTTGTGTAAATGAAAATTTTAGTTATTGTCTAATTTGAAGCTATTGCCTTATGTGCCATTGCCTTGCTGCCTATCGTATCATATAAAAAAATTGAATACAAATGTTGTTGCTTGAATAGCTGAAGCTCCTAGCTTGAAGATATCTCTTAAATTATGCCATTATTTCTTAATCCCAAATTTTCCATATCGGTAATTTGTTATCCTCAATGTTACATGTGCAGGTTGCTGCTTCAACCAACAAGGAAGTGGATGCACATATTCCCAATTACCCTAACCTGCCCCCACAACTTATTTGTCAGCTTCACAATGTGACCATGCATGTATGTCTAGATTTGTTTAGTTACATCTGCTTTAAACATTGTGTTGGCTGCTCCAACTATTAAATCTTGTGATGTTACAGGCAGATGTGGAGACAGACGAAGTATATGCTCAAATGACATTGCAACCATTGAGTCCGGTACTTTGCTTTGCTGCGCTTGGAGTTTTGAGATTGCTATTATTTTTTAAGTTTCCTGGGATAACATAAACTATTTTGTAGCAAGAGCAAAAAGATGTATATCTACTGCCTGCAGAATTGGGTAATCCCAGCAAACAGCCAACCAACTATTTCTGTAAAACATTAACTGCAAGTGATACTAGCACTCATGGAGGATTCTCTGTTCCTCGCAGGGCAGCTGAAAAAGTTTTTCCTCCTCTTGTACGTGACATTTGGTTTAAGTAATTAACCATTGCCTGATTTTCATGAAAGTTTTTTTTTTCTTTTCCCTCTCTCTCTCTCTCTCTTATTAATCATCTTTTTTATAAATTGTTCCTCCAGGACTACTCGCAGCAGCCTCCGGCTCAAGAATTAATTGCTAGGGATCTTCATGATAATGAATGGAAATTCAGACATATATTTCGAGGTAGTTTCCCACAATGCCCTTGTTCAAAACTCTATTTCGTTAGCCCTGAAATTTAAAATGTTGAAACTTGCTTTGTTTTTCTATCATGGCACTTTTTTATTGTTTCTTCTGCTTCCTTCAGCATTCGGTTTGCCTAGTTTACATGATATTGTTGTTCTAGCTTTGCAAGTGAGTAACATTAGTGAGCTTGATGTTTCATTAATTTGTGTTTTGAATTTTTAACAAAAAATTTACATAGAATACTTACTTAACTTGCTTGAGCAATATATATGTGGTCTTGTATTTCCTACCATGTTAATTTCTCTTTGGGATTTGAATTTACAATGTAACAACCTCTCTAGTTAGATGTTATGCATTAATGCTGCTGTTGTTTTACTTGTATACATGCTGTGTTCATTTGTAGTTTGGCTCCATTGGCTTGTTCAGATTGGTTCAAGTTTGTGTTTTATGTTTTTTATGGTGATACTGTTGTCCGTCTCAAGTTAGGAAGGTCATACTCTTGGATTATTGAAATCCTAGCTAACTTTTGGGGTCTTAGCTAGAATCCTAGTTGCATTGTCTGTTTAAAGATATAATGATTGTATGATTGTGTGATTGTTTGGTAGAGAATTGTGTGATTGTTTGTGGATGTGATGCATGACATGTTTCAATGTGGTTGATATAGGAATTTGTCCAGTGTGGTGGCTGTGGACCGAGTTGTTTAGAATAGAGAATTGGGTGATGATGTTGGAAAACTTTCACAAATGTTGGTTTTTGGCTAGTGGTTGCTGCAATTGGGATTTAGACATTTTAGTAGCCTCAAATTGAAAGGAAGAATCTCTCTCTCTCTCTCTCTCTCTCTCTCACACACACACAAATATGCACAAAAGATTTTTGACTTAGTTATCAAAACCCATACACCCACACATAGTCGAAAGTCCATCCACCAAACTCCCAATCACCAAGACACTATAATTTATAAGAAAATACTTTGGAGAGAGAAATCAATTTATTTTTCTTGGGTTTTTTAAATAAAAGTAGAGAAGGTCTGTTCGTAGCTGATAGCTACATTTGGCATTTGCTTTTATGTATCTTGGTGATGGCGACTAGGGTTCATGACAGTCTTGAAGCGGTATGGTTGCTTGGCAAGATCAAATGAATTTTTTTATTATTTTTGTTTGTTCTAGCTAACGGAATGTGACAAAAGGACTAATTGGTTATAAACCTATCCTTAGGGGCTTCTAATTTCAAGGGTAAAATTGCATTTTTGGTCCCCTAAATATGGGGTGTGTTAAGTGTGTATGATTTGGTTCTTCAAATTTTTAAATGGTGAAAATACCATTTTATTCCCTATATTTTCTGGTTATAGTCAATTTGGTCCTTACATTTTGGTGGTAGTTAATTTGGTCTATGTTATTTCAACTTGCAGTCAATTTGGTCTCTATATTAACTTACTAATGAAAAATGCCTACGTGGCTAACGACATGCATAGATGGCACACATAAAGTTGACGTGGCTATTAAAATAAAAAAAAATTTAATTGGCATTAAATAATTTTATGTCATCTTTTAAATTAATAAAAAAAAAAAGAACTTAATTTTTTTTTCTTTTCTTGCATGTATTTTGCAGATTCAATAATCACACAGATTTTTACAAAAACGACATCAATTCCAATGCCACCATAATTAAACATTTCCAAAATCACAAATTTATTGCATAATTGAGAATTAGTATTTGTGCATAACCCATATCCAATGATCACATCAAATTTAAAACAAGAACAAGTCCAGATTTTTCCAAATCCTCATCAATGAGGTGGTACTCGTGCATAACCCATTTGGTACGAATGCCAGGAGGAGCATGACCACTGTGGTAAATAAGGGTGTTCTTCATCTAGTGCAAAAAATGTGACGTCCTTCCCAGTATTCTTCCAATACCCATTTATAGTAGCCTGATTCGTCCTTACTCACCCCCAATCCCAGAAACACTAGAGATTTTAGTGGACTCACCCTTAGATTGAAGAGAGAAATGGGATAGATCGGGTTTAAAGAGAGTGGGTTTGGCTCATCACCACCACTTGGATTGGTGGTGGTGATGAGTGGCAGTGACGAATGCTCGGCCATGTTTAGATGGAGGATAGAGAGGGGGCGAGAAAATATAGACAGTTAAGACCGAGAGAAAAAGAGATAGATTGCAGAGAAAACATTTGTGTTTTTGTGTTTGATTGCTAAGAAAGTGCAAGAAAAGTTATGAGTGTTCCTATTTATTTTTTTTTCTATCTTAAAAATTGAAAAATTAAAGAATTTTTTGTTTTAAAATTTTTATTCATTTTAAATGCTGACTTGGAATTATTTAATGTCATCAAAATTTATTCTTATTATTTTAATAGCCGCATGAACTTCAAGTGTGCCAATTGTGAATGCTGTTAGCCAAATAGACATTTTTTTTTATAAGTAATAAAGATGTATATTCAAGAACACTACCTCATACAGAAGGACATAAGGCAGAGATAAAAGAGTACAGATAGTGAAGATAAAAAAAATAGAAAGAAAAGATACTAATTACAAAGGAGAGAGCTAAGAAACATAGGTAGAGAATCACTAGAGGTGATTCCCCAAGCCCTAGACCAATCAAAAAGGGTGCCATAGAACGAAGCCAATAGCTGGTCGTTGGAATTTTCCATGTCCTCAAACGCCCTCCAATTTCATTCCCTCTAAAGACACTACATTAAGCACAGTGGAGCTAAAATCCAGATACTAGGCGAATGCTTACCAAGCAAATTCCACCAGCCAAAGAGAGCATCCGCCATTGATCTTGGCAAGACCCATGCAATCCCAAAAGATCTAAACACCAAACTTCACAATCGGTAAGCCTTACCACAATGCACTAGCAGATGATTCACAATCTCCCCATTACAATGACACATAATGCACCAGTCAACAAAGTCCATCCCTCTACCCCTCAAATTGTCACCTGTAAGTATCTTATCCCATACAGCCATCTACAAAAGAAAGTAACATGCTGAGGGGCCTTAGCCTTCCAAACACCTTTCCAAAGAAAGATAATGGGCAATGGATCTCTTAGCTTATTATAAAACGATCGGATATCAAAATCCTCTTTTTTCGTTATCTTCCATCGCTTTTCGTTATCTTCCATCGCATACGGTCTCCATTCTCGGTTGGAGGTAAATTGGAACCCAAAGTACGGAGAAATTCATCCACAACACCCATTTCCTAATCATTTGGTCTCCGACTGAAACAAACATTCCAACTTCTCCGATCTGCTACTCCCAACCGTTCAAGATAGGAGGCCACCGATGCCTCTTGATTGGCGGCAATCCTATACACAATCGGAAATGTCAAATGAAGTGGAGAATCTCCCACCCCTATCTCAAACCGAATATATTTACTAAAAACTTCCCAGCCCATTCGGATGCTTCTCCACAAACCACATCCATTTGGATTCCCCTCATAAGAAATCCCTTTGTAATCTCTCAATTTTATTGGCCACATGCGTAGGGATAGTAAAAAGAGATAAAAAGTAAGTCGGAAGACTAGATAATGTGCTTTTAAGCAGTGTCAGTCTTCCACCTTTTGACAAATACATCTTTTTCCACCCAGCCAACTTACTCTCAAATTTCTCCAAGGTAGGATTCCAAATAGTAGGGGATTTGTGGGACGCCCCTAGTGGCATACCAAGATAGGTCATAGGCAAGGACCCAATCTAGTAACCCAAAATCTCTGCCAAGACATGCATATTAGGAACCTCCCCAATGAGGACCATTTCACTCTTCAAGACATTAACCTTTAATCCTGTCACAGCCTGGAAACAAAGGAGCATTCGAACATGTAGAATTTGCTCCACATCTGCATCACAAAATAGAATTGTATCATCCGCAAACAAAAGATGCGAGACACAAACCCCTCCACCCTGTCTACCATCAGCCCTGAAACCACGAAGAAGACCAGCACCGTCAGCTCTTTTCATCATCTTACTGAAAACTTCCATCATAACCAGAAACAACATAGGAGATAGCGGGCCCCCTTGTCTCAAACCCCTCAAACTCCCAAAAAACTTAGTTGGAGACCCATTAACCAAGATAGAGAACTAGATTGTAGATTTACATGTACGGATCCACCTACATCATCTCACCCCAAATCCCATTCTCCTCAGCAAATCTAGAAGAGCCTCCCAATTAACATGATCATAGGCTTTTTCAATGTCCAGCTTACAAATAACCTCTGGAATCTTGCTTTTCACCCTACTATCAACACACTCATTGGCAATGAGAACTGAATCAAGAATTTGTCTATCGCCCACAAAACTGTTCTGAGCCTTAGAATTCAGTTGATCTAAAACCTCTTTCAAGCAGTTTGCCAGAACCTTAGCTAAGATCTTGTAAACACTTCCCACCAAGCTAATAGGTCTGAAATCTCGGATATTGGAAGCACCATTCTTCTTGGGTATTAGGGCTATAAAAGTTGCATTAAGAGATTTTTCAAACTTACTGTATTGATAAAACTCTTCAAACACAGCTAAAACATCTTTCCACAACTCCCCATCAATAATGATAGAAGGTCATAGAAAAACTATCAGGACCTGGGGCTTTTTCTCCTTCCAACTCTTTGACAACTCGAAGAATCTCCTCCTTTTCAAACCTCCTTTCAAGCCAGTCCCTCTCCAGCCCCTCAATTTGATCAAACTCCAATCCTTCCACAAAAGGCCTCCGCTCCTCTGTCTCCTTGTACAAGTTTTTATAAAACTGAACTGCTTGGTCCGCCATCTTTGACTCGTTCTCATAAATAACCTTGTCACCTCCAGCATACTAATATGATTATATCTTCTTCGGGAATTAGCCACCTTATGGAAGAACTTGGTATTGTTGTCTCCTTCCTTAATGCAAAGCATCCTCAATTTCTGTCTCCACGAAACTTCTTCCAAAGAAAGAAGGTTTTGAATTTGAGATCTCATCACAACCCTCTCCCCTATCTCCACTTCAGAAAGGCCAAACTCCCCTTCCTTAGTATCCAATAATTTAAAGGCTTCCAACAATTCTTTCTTTTGGCAACCTACATTTCCAAACACACTTCAGTTCCACTGAATAATGTCTCCTTTTAGAGCCTTCAGCTACTTGGCAAGCACAAAACTGGGAGTACCTGAGAAGGAGTATTGATTCCACCAAGAATGAACCCTCTCTTTGAATCCATCTATCTTTAACCACATGTTCTCGAACCTAAAAGGGACTCTTCCCCCTCAACATCCTCCCAGCCTCCACTAATATGGGAAAGTGGTCTGAAATAGGACGAGATAAAACCTGCTGGATCACATCCGAATAGTGATCCTCCCAATCATGAGAAACTAGAGCCGTCTATCCTGGACGTCGAAGGCTATTTCGAGCCACTAGACCAAGTATAACTCCCTTATTCCAATGGCAATCTATCAAATTAAGCTCCTCAATGAACTCAGAAAAAATCTCCATAGTCGGAGTAAGGCGTGATCCCCCCAACCGTTCACTTGGGAATCGAATGATATTGAAATCCTCTATGTAACACCATGGAACATCCCAAAGTTGCTGAATTTCAATCAGCTCATCCCACATTTGCCCCCTTAAGTTATTATCATTCGGGCCATAAACCTCGGAACATGTCCGCACAAAACCATCCCCCACACCCTGCCATTGGACCGACACGGAGAAGCAACCCACCATTACCTCCAACTTTTCTAAAGCCCTCCTATCGCACATCATCAAAACCCCACCAGCTGTCTGATTCGCATCCAAAGCCACCCAATCTACATAAGGACAACTCTACAAGCTGCAAACTAGCTGCCGGTCCATACTAGCAAGTTTAGTTTCTTAGAGACAAACTGCATCACAATTCCAATCTCTTAGTAATTTCTAACTACCAAACGTTTCTGAGAGTCATTCAATCCTCGAACATTCCATGACACCATTTTCAACTTCATAAAAACTGTAAATTCCCTACTCCAATCTCAGAGTTGCAGTCAACAAAGACTATCTACCATCATAATTAACCGAGGAAATTAGATTCCTCAACTCCCTCTTCCCTTTATCCTTGGACACAGCTTTCCGGTGGGTTGCATCTTTCCTGTGCTGCAGATTAGTAGCCTCAATCTCCCTCTCAAGCCTTTGTAAAAGCACGATGCACATCTTCTCATGTCGTACCAAGGAAAGCCCCATCATTTTACATAAACTAGGGATTCCATTTTTCACCCAATTAGAAATATTCAGTTGATTTTCCACCCCCGTTACCTCAGTATTATTATGAAACTTCGCTGACACAACCAACCCCATAAGATTTATAGTCATCAAAGGGGAGAAGCTATCCACATCACCCACGTCCAGGTCTGCACTAAGTGCTTCTACCTTAGTCAAAACTCCCGGAGCAGAACAACCATGGTCTGCCAGCATCGATAATTGCCTTACCTGATAGGTATTATCTAACCCCTGAACATCATTTACGCAATCAGCCCGACCACATTTATCTCCAACCTGAGCACCCAAAACCACAATCTCAGCTCCCGATGGACTCAAAGCAGAATCAGACAGCACAAACCCAACTATTGCCCTGGTGCCCTCTGTTTCTGCCAGACAGCACAAACCCAACTATTGCCCTGGTGCCCTCTGTTTCTGCCTTACCTAGAGTGATTAGAGGCTTCTTGGCATGAGAGTCATCAGAAACAAGACACTCCACCTCCACCGATGACTCCACAGAGCAGCCCACTGTCTCGGAACGAGGAGCAGACCCATACATACCCATCGGAAACAGTGCACTTTGCTCCCACCGAAGGCTTCGCAAGGCTACCCATCATCTTGGTAAGACCACCAACGATCTCATAGGCACCACCACCCATTGCCGTTGTCGAGGAGTGGTGTCGCACCTGGTTTCGCACCTGAGTTAGTGCCGCCGGTGACTCCACGGCGTGAACACCACCATCCACTGTGATGTCGACCACCCTCGGAGGCTCACCATGTTGACCCATCTCCTTCTGACTCAACGGAGCTTCGTGAAGGTCACTAGGCATTGTCGCCATCGCTGATATATGGGCTTCTGGCGTTGGTGGGCTCGGGTCAGCTAAAGAGGAGCATTCACCTACTTCCATCCTGAATGGGCTTGTGAACTCTAAGTTAGGGAAGCCCACCTGTTGGTCATGGTTGGTGTCAAGGCCCACTACATCCTTTCTTTGAGCCCGTGACACCCATTTGAAATTTTTTACTCCCCCTTTCTTGCTATCCCAAGAGACCCGTCTCCTACCTTTCACATCAACTGCCACATTTAACCACTCCCAATCCAACAAGATCTCCTTATTTCACTCCTCTTCCCATTTTCATTAGATTTTGAAAAACTGAATCTTATTGGGATACGTTTCCTACTTTCTGCCTGAAGTTGCTCACCTAACTTTGTATCCACATTAATGCACTGCTCTCTCCTATCCCTACCTCCCACCACCATAATATCAGACTTGCCCACCGGAGTATCCCCTACCTTAGCACCTGTAACTTTCTGATTCATCACCAACAGCCCCTTAGACTGATTCTGCCTCTCCACAGACTCTCCTTGAGTGATATTTTTATTCTTATCCTTAGTTATAATGAGTTGAGACTGAGTCACATCCCTTGGCTGCAACTGACCCTTCACTATCTCAACAAAGGACCGAGAGGGATGAAACCCCGACATTCTTTTTTGTGGCTGAGACACAAATTTGGCTTGGCCTAAACCACCTAAAGCATATTGGTCAGGTTCCAACATCTTCCTCAGTTCAAGACCAAAGACCTTCCATCCATTTTGTGCTTTGCCTCCAGGAATGATGACAGACCTTCTAAGCCCGCCAACTTTGAGTTCAGACACAAAAAGGAACTGACCAGAGGAGTTTGATCCCTGCTGCAAAGTGTACGTGGTATCTCCTTCTCTAAGTTTAAAAAACTGTTTGGGATTGATTCCGACCTCCGTGTGTTCTATATTCTTCGTCAACCATAACGCTGCAGTCTTGCTCATGAATACAGACTTCATAAAGTGATTACCTCGTTGAAAAATACATAAGGAGAAAAATTTTCCTCCTTCCTCAACCACCAATTGAAAAAAGTTAAATTCAATACAAAAACTACGAATACAACCCATTGAATCTCCTCTAGAAGACAGACTTACAGAAGTTGTAGAACACTTGAACCAGAAACAAGAACTCTTACCCCTTCCAAACCCTAAATCGCCTAGATTTATTTGCCTCGCTCCTCTAAAGTTGATGGTAGGGACTAAATTGACTTCAAGTTGAAAATAACAGGGAACCAAATTGACTGTTACCAAAATATAGGAACCAAGTTGACTGTGATCCCAAGATATAGACACTAAAATAGTATTTTTACCTTTTTAAAAATGAAACACTACGTTCCTTTGTTCGTTTTGCATTAATATATAATAATCAAATGCTGGTGCACCTGTATGTATTATTGAAGATGTTATTATTTGGATTTGCTTTATGAGTGTCTTTACACAGAGGATTAGATACATTGCCCTCATCAGGATGTGCTGAATTTTCCAAGATTTTTAAGGATAAGGCTGGCTAGTTGGAACGGCCTTTTGAGGAAGTGGAGATTTTGGGGGGGTGGTTAAGGATTTCAATGGAGATAAAGCTCCTGGTCCTGATGGTTTCCCTATGGTGTCTTTTCAAACTTGTTGGGCCATTATTAAAATAGATCTTTTGGAAGTCTTTCAGTATTTTTTTGAGAATGCTCAGTTTGAGAAGAGTTTGAATGCCACTTTCAATTTCCTTAATTCCTAAGAAATCTAATGTAGTGGAGGGAAGGGAATTTCAGCTTATTTATTTTATTGGTGGGCGTATAAAATTATTGCTAAAGTTTTTGCTAACAGATTGAAAATGGTGCTTGGGGACATTATTTATGAATCTCAAAATGCTTTTGTTAAAGAAAGACAAATTTTAGATACCGTTCTTATTGCCAACAAATGCTTGGATGAAATCAGGAGTTCTTGGGGTGTTGTGTAAGCTGGACGTAGAGAAGGCATATGATCATGTGAATTGGGGTTTCCTCATTTATATGTTGGATCATTGTGGTTTTCTTGAAAAAATGGAGGTGGGTTTCTTTTTTGCATCTCTATAGTCAAATTCTCTATTCTTATCAATGGCACTCCTTGTCGTTTCTTTAAAAGCTCTAAGGGTATAAGACAAGGTGATTTGTTATCCCTTTTATTGTTTGTCATTGTTATGGATGCTTTTAGTAAAATGTTGGATAAGGCAGTAAGGGATGGTCTCATGTCTAGAGTCAGTGTGGGCCCCATGGGCAACTCTTTGCAGGTGACCCATCTTCTCTTTGCCAATGATACCTTGGTCAGATTATGTTTCTCCGGTTGGTGATGTTTTGGTTTGAAGTTGTATCTGGGCTGGAAATTAATATGGGAAAGTCTGAATTAGTCCTTGTGGGCGTGGTTCCAAATATAGCAGATATGGTGGATGTGCTAGGGCGCAAGCAAGGCTCCTTCCCAATGAAATATTTAGGTCTTTCACTAGGTGCGAGTGTTAGAGATAGTTCTATTTGGAATACAATTATTGAGAAGATGGAGAGGAGATTAGTGGGATGGAAACGGTTGTATCTTTCAAAAGGAGGTAAAGTTACTTTAATTAAGAGTACTTTGTCCAATATTCCATCTTATTTTCTCTCTTTTTCCTATCCCTATGGAGGTTGCAAACCATATTGAACATATTCAACAAAACTTTCTTTGGAGTGGTATGGGGGATAATAAAAAAACTCACCTGGTGAAATGGGCTATGGTTGGTGCTGGTCCTTATGATGTTAGTTTGTGGAAAAATATCAGTCGGGGATGGTCTTCTTTGTCTCGTTATATTGTGTATGAAATAGGTGATGGGTTGAGGGTGAAGTTTTGGCGAGACCGATGGTGTGGGGAGACACCTCTTGCTGTAAGCTATCTTGAATTAATTAGATTTTGTTGAGATAAGGAGGCCAATGTGGTTGAGCTTATGAAGTTTACTAATATAACCCTTCATTGGAATGTACGTTTCTTTAGGGCTGTCCATAATCGGAAATTGGAGGCTATGTTGAGCTTCATGGATACCATATATGGCACTTTTGTAAAGGGGATTGGAGAGGATAAAATCAATTGGAAACTAGATAGAATTAAGGGGTTCATGGTTAATGCTTGTTATTGTTTGCTAGTGGGCTCTAATGATTTATGTTTCCCTTGGAAGAGCATATGGAATCAGAAGAGTCCTTCTCAAGTGGCCTTCTTTGTTTGGATTGTAGCTTGAGGGAAATGTCTGACTATTGACAATTTAAGAAAAAAAAAAAGTTTTTGGATGTTGGATTGGTGCTATATGTGCAAGTGTAATGGTGAATCGGTTCACCATCTTTTCCTTCATTGTTCGGTTGCCATGGATTTGTGGTCTATGGTTTTGGGCTTATTTTGTGTAAGTTGGGTCATGCCAAAGTCAGTTGAGGGACTCGGGTGGTTTGATCGCAATCGGAATGGTCATATATGGATAATTGCATAGTTTTAAAAACCGGACCGGACCAGCCGGTCCGACCGGTTCAACCGGGAACCGGGAGCCAGTTCAGTCCGGTTAAAACCCCCAAAACCAGTCAACAACCGGTCAAAAATTGGAAAACCGGGTAAAAACCGGGGTTGAACCGGAAATTTGAAAAAAAAAAAAAAAACGGTTCGATGACTGGTTTGGTTTTTAAAACCATGGATAATTGTTTCCCATTGTCTAATGTGGTGTTTTTGGATGGAAAGAAATAGTAAGTGTTTTGAAGATAATGAGAGATCCATATCAGACCTCAAGTTATTTTTCTTTAGAACCTTAGTAGATTGGATGTTAGCTTTGCGAAACCAACCATTCTCTTCCTTTCTTGAATTTCTTGATTTATTTAATTTTTGTACTTGATGCGTTTGACCCTTGGACACTTCCTGTGTACTAGGGTGTCCATTTTTTTAAAATCAATAAATCTTATTACATATCAAAATGGGCTTATGGTTTGTTCTCCTCTTCATTTTGGGGCCTGGGTATTAGAAGTTTAAGAAGTTTTAACAAAGTGTTGTTTGGAAAATGGTTATGGAGATTTGTGAATGAGCGACAAGCGTTGTGGAAAAGAGTGATAGGGATAAAGTATGGTTGTGAAGGGGAAAAACCTTGTGGAGGAGAGTGATAGGGATAAAGTATGGTTGTGATGGGGGAGGTTGGTGCTCTCTTCCCGTTACTGGCCCTCATGGAGTGAGTTTGTGGAAGTCTATTAGCCGTGGCTAGCGTTCTTTCATTCGTCACATCCAGTTTGAGGTTGGGGCTAGGTTTTTTATTAGATTCTGGCAGGACATTTGGTGTGGGGACATCCTTTTGCGATTGAGGTATCCAAAATTTTTTGCTATATGTTGAAATAAGGAGGCCCATGTGGCTGATTTGCTACTAAGCACGTGCACGGATATGGGCACTGGTATGGGTATGGATACGGTATGACGACACTGCAATTTTTGAAAAATTAGGACACGTGTATGGCAGGCGGGTGTACGGCAAGTGGGGATATGTATATTATTTTTTATATATATAATTTTAAAGCTTGCAAAATTTTTTTTTTATAACAAAAATATTATTGTTTTTAAATAATTGTTAAAAATTCTTTTGTAAGTATATTTTAGCCTAGCCAATATATATATATATATATATACATGTATCTATTGTCTTCCTAAATAATGGAAAAAGAATAATAAAAAGCGAACTCATAAAAGAAAATTTTAAAAAGAAGTTGGCCTAACCTACGCACACATGGACAAAACAAAAGGGCAAAAGGGAGAAATCGCTAACCTAAGAACAAATGGACAAAACAAAAGGGCAAAAGGGACAAAAGTCACAAAACAAAAGGGTAAAAGGCGGAATTACAAAATGGATTTAGATTTGGCCTTCAGTCCTTCCTAAGAGCAGAGGAGGAGGAGGAGAAGAAGAAGAAGAAGAAGAAGATCTGCGATGGGCTAGGTTAGTTAGAGGCTGTTTGGTTCACTTGTTTTTATAACTCAATTTTCAGTTTCCATAACTCATAACTCAAAAATGGTGGGACCCATAGCGAGAAGTCCGTTTGTGAGCACCATAACTCTGTTTTCATCACTCAATTCTCTGATTTTTGAGTTGTGAGTTATGGAAACTGAAAACACATTTTGGCTGTTTTCAGTTTCCATAATTCATAACTCAATGACATTTTTGTAATTAAATACACATAGGGGACCCACTCAGCCGCAACTTTTGACCAGTCAACCTCTTTTTTTTTTCACTGGGTTCGGTCTGGGCTTCTTTTTTTTTTTTTTTTTTTTTTTCTTCACTGGGTTTGGTCTTCACCTTTTTTTTTTTTTTCCACTGGGTTCGGTCTGCACTCATCTTGAAAAAAAAAAAAAGAAAAAGAAAAAAAAAGAAAGAGAGAAAGAAAGAAGAACAAAGTGCAGACCGAACCCAGTGAAGAAAAAAAAAAAAAAAAAGAAGCAAAAAGCTGCACATTGACAGATATAGGGTCCACAAATAGTGTGAAAAATATTGAGTGATGGTAACTGAGTGATAATGCCGTTTGGGTGTGATATTTCAGAGTGATGAGTGATGAGTGATGGGTGATGAGTGATGAATGATGGAAATTGAGTGACGAAAAAAAGGTAACCAAATAGGCTGTTAGTCTTTTTTTTTTTTTTTTTTTTTTTTTTTTTCATGATGCATGTCCTGGCTGTGTCCCGGAAGTGCCTAATCCATGTTTGGGACGTATCCGATTATTTAAAAAAAAAAAAATACAGCTGGGACACGCGTGCAGCCATGTCCCAAGAGTATCCCGTGTACTTGTGTCGAGTACGCATACAACATAGACAGGGCGCCCAATTTTCCGTGTCTCTGCTTCCCAGCTTTATGCCCTTGATTTGTACTTTGTCCTTGATGTATACTTCCTGCCCTTCTTTTTTTAATTTGTTTTTATTACTTATATAAAAAAAAAAAGAGACTGAAATTGAACTGATCTCATTTAAGGGACTAAAATTGAACTGACCGTATTTTTAAGGGATCAAAAATACGAGAAATAAAAGGATGGAAAGTCATAATGGATGGAGGGTACTAATGGATTGGTGTTGTATGTGCAAGCAAAGTGGACAATCTGTTGATGGCTTGTTACTGTATTTCCCCTTGGCGTATGATATTTTTTCTATGGTGTTTGGCATGTTTGGGTTGGATACGAAGGTTTGGGGCATTATCCTGTGGATATTTGGGGCACTCTGCCTTATGCATTATGTGGCTTCTGTGGAGAGAACGCAATATTTGCACATTTGAAGGCATTGAGAGCGCCCCCTCAAGCCTGAAACTATTATTACTTTGCACTCTTTTTGATTTTATGGTTGCTCTTAGTGGCCATTCTTTTTCTACTTTGCTAGAATTTATGGATTTATGCACTCTTAGCTGATCTGTATTTCATACCCTCTGTACAGTTCCTGTATAGTGGTTGTACAACTTTTTCCCAATCTTTTTCTGCTTTGCTAGAATTTATGGATTTATGCACTCTTAGCTGATTTATATTTCATACCCTGTGTACATTTTCCAGGTGTAGTGGTTGTACCACATGACTTTAAGTAGGCCAAGTGACTAAAAACATATTTGGATAGCCTTTCGAGTTGACACATAGTCGGTTGGAGAAACCTTCCTAGTGTTCACATTTTTTTTTTTGGGGGTTAATTATTATTATTATTATTATAATATATTTTTGTGGCTAGTTACAACTTAATTGTTATAATAATTCTTATGGTTTTGGGTGGTTTCAGATTAAGTCTTTAACTTTAAAAGTTGCAATTAAAACCCTTATTTTTAGCAAATGTTTTAATGCTGATGCAGCCATAGAAGATTAATTTGTTACTACTTTCAAATTCATCTATTCAAGATTTAATTTATGGTCCACATGTGAAGTCCAATTGATATAAAAGTTGTGGTTTAAAGATCTAGATATATATGTCCTAGGGTTAAAATATGGTCAATTTTGTATTCAGGGGGCAATCTAAGTATAATAGGAAATCTTTGCTAATTAAGGGTATTTTGGTATTTTCTCATAAAAAGGGTATTTTGGTATTTTAGTATTTTAGTCGAGTCTAGGATAATGTAGGAGATCCTAAGTGTATTAGATTTTCTTTTCTTTGTGTCTAAGTTAGCCTTTTATTAGTTATTATCTTATCAGATTTTAGTTTACTAGTCAAGCTAGGAATCCTAATACTACTAGTACAAGAAAGAGTGTTTATATATAATAGTCAATGTACCTGAAGGACAGACTGAGTTTTTCACCAAAAAATATACTTGCGTTGGCCTTATTGTTCTTTTTCTTACTTCTCTCTTTTCTTCTTTATTTTCTTGTTTTACTGTTCGTACAACCTGTCGCACTCGTTTGGGAGGAGGGAATGGAATGGAATGGAATGGAAAGAAATAAAAATAATAATTTTAGAATATTCTTCCTTTCCCTCGCTTGGGAGTTTTAATGGAGGGAATGGAAAGTCTATTTTTTTGTTTGAGAGTGGGAGGGAATAAAATGGGTAGGAGAGAACACTCATTCTTCTCTATTCTCTTAAAACCTCAAATTTTCATTCCTCCCAAAATTGAGAGAATGGGAGGGAATGGAATTAGATTTAATAAATTTTTTATTAAAACTCCCAAAATATCCATATATATTCAACCCTTTATTAAAATAGAGGTCTAATAGTAATATTGTCATAAATGATTCCATTCCATTCTCTCTATGTTATTCCAAAACAAAATTACTTATATTCTATTCATTTTTATTCCTTTCCATTCCTTTATTTTAAAACATCCAATCAAGGTTACTTAATTCCATTTTATTCCTTTCTTTTCCATTCCTTTTCCTTGCTTAAATATATTCCATTCCTTTCTATTCCCTTGTGATCATTCTATTCCATTCCATTGCATTTCCTTATGAACTCCCAAATGAAGCCTTAGATTACTATAAATTTCTCCATTTTCCTTCTTTCTTACAACCCCAAATCAAATCGTCATCTCTTATCAATCAAATCCCTCAAGTCCCACATTTTCTCTATCAAATAGCCATAAAAAATCCTTAGATCCTAGCCAATTTTTAGTTCTAAACTTTTTTTTTAAAAACAGTAAACCCTAGATTTACGAATCCTCTTAAACTAGCAAGTGACAAGTTCCCTAGTTTGTTTATGTCTAATTTACCCCTTTTGTCTATTTTTACACGTTTGTTAACATGTACGTTAAATGATGTCATTTTGGCATCTAATAAGCATAAAAAAGAAAAAGAAAAAAAAAAATTTCTTGCTGCCATGGGTAACCAAAACTTCCACCCATAAGTTTCCAGCATAATCAATAATCAACCCATGATAACACACCATTGGCTGAAAACCACAAAATGCCCATATCCATGTTTGAAAGGATTTAAAAAAAAAAAAAAAATTTAAAAACCATATAGAAAGGCAAATTGGGTAACTGAATTCCATAGGACTTCCATACGAGATTTCATCTTCCATAGGAAAACAAGCAACAAACAATCCAATTCTCTGATACATGTGGTTGATCTTGATTATTAAGGAGATAGGCAAAATTCTTGGGACTAAGGTGTCGTTTTTTTACTTATTAATACTTCTTTTCCTAGTGCATTAAAATTGCATACTAGAAGAACTCAACCCCAACATCCCCCACCCCCCAAAACGCACACTTGCCAAAGTTGTGAGTTTCTTTTGTACTAGTCGGTATGGTCAACTTTTCCGTCTGGGTCATTCAACCGGTACGTTTAACTTCGTATCGCTTTTTGTGCCAGCTTGTTTTGGACAATTTTGGGCATTTTGGCTGAAATATTTATTTTGGTTAGAAATGGTTCCAAACTGAATAGCTGTTGTTGCCAATGAAGACAAAGGCCTTGAAGTTGATGCATTGGCCGGCCATGGTTCACAATCTAGACTCTGGAGTTACTAGAAGCTGGTCTCATCTCATCATTGGTTACCCATTTCTCTTTGTCACGTTGAGCTGAGTGATGCCAACCATGACAGTGACCTTCCCTATCAGCCTAATTTGCCATGGTCTCTTCTAACACACTCAGCTATGGTTGATAGAGTGGAAAATTAGAGTTTTGGGTTAAAGGAGGGACAATGATGCTGCTTGCTGGAAGAGAATAGTGTAGTTTTTGTTTTGTTTTTTGGTTTTGTTTCTGATAAGGTAATTTGATTCTTTTGTTTGTGTGGAATGTGGTAAAATTAATGAAAGGGTCCAATACGAATACATGTTGGGGCATCTCTTATACATGTGATTGACCCTAATTATTTTGTTGAGGATCTCTAGGTGATCCCAAAATTTTAAAACTAAGGCTTGATTGTTGTTTACGAAAACACGTAAATGTGAGTACGTGTGTGTGCACACACACACACACGTATATATTAATAAAATAAAAATAGCAGTAACCTTGAAATGGTATACCTGATATTGACTGGTACCAAAATATTTTGTTCACCTAATCAAACCTTGATGACATCCATTATGGCTGTTCATCAGTTGTCTAGTACCGGTTTTTGGGCCTTTTTATCATCCAACTGTGACAATCATCAGGGTCGATATCTCCCTGACTGACACCGATCAACCCTGCCGAAGTTCATTTTATTGAGATATCCATGGCGGTTTTTGTAGTGGCTTGGTGGTAGGTTGCCACCGAGCACCGTCATTGAGAGAGAAATCTAAATGTTTCACACTAAAACAATCACCACCAATCTCAAACCCATAAAATCTCCAAAGATTCAAAACATAAATTCAAAACCCACAAATCAAAATCCACAACAAATCAAAACCTAAGATCTAAAATATCAAAACCCCAACAAATCAAACTAAACAAGGCTAGATATATGAGATTTGACTAAAGATTGAGGAGGAAACATCCACTGGGCTGAAGATTTGAGATCTGACTGGGTCAAAGAAATGACAACGCGGCAGATTCCATCGGATTGATGGCTGGAAATTGTGGTAGATAGTAAGTAGGGTTTGGGTTGGGGATTTGGGGTTTTTGTGGAGATTACAAGAGGCAAATTGAGAGAGATGTATTTTCGAGTGAAATGAGGGAGACAAAGAGAAGGTTGTTCATATATATATATATATGCATGTATATATGTATGTATGTATGAATGTATATAGACGTTGGTTGGCTTGGTATCATTGGAATCCTAGATCTGCTGCCAACAACCATACTGCATTGATGTTGAAAAGCCCCACTAACCTCTGACCACTACCCCATTCATCGTTGATTACCCTATTGGGCGGTTCGAGCGGTGTGGTGCCGGTTAACTCTGTTGGTCTGGATTGGGGCATGAACACCCCATCCATTATGCTATTCACGACTTTGCTCGATGGAATGTAAACAGTTGACCAATAGAAATTTTCTTGGCAATTATTTTATTTATTTTAATTCAGTCTTATTTAATTTTGAAGTCAATTATATTTTTACTGGTCAATTTTATACTTTTTTTTGATAGGTAATCAGAAAAATATTATTAATGAAAATAGATGAAAATAGTAAGGAAAAATACAAGTTGTTCAAGATGATGAACAACAGGAAAAGGATAAAACAAATTACAAAAAAAGGGGGAAATTAGGAAACTAATGTAAGAGAAAACATAAAATCAGAGAGAGAGAGGAACAATGAGTAAAACCCCAACAACGAGGCCACTCAAAAAGACTACGTTGGCATAACACCTTTAACTCTTCCAATGTCTTCTAAGTGTCCTCAAAGGAATGGCGATTTGGTTCCAACCAAGCAATCCACATCAAGCAATCTGGAATCAAATTCCAAATATTTGAAGTATGATTCCCAAGCCATTGATGCCAACAAAATAATAATCCTACCACCGATCCTGACATAACCCAATGAATACCGAAATTCTGAAGCATAAAAGTCCATAAGGTATATGCAACAAGACAGTGAAGAAGAAGGTGGTTCACTGACTTCCCATCACATCGACACATACAACACCGATTTGCCAAAGAACTACCCTTATGCATGAGATTATCCAAAATAAGAATCCGACCATGAGCAATTGTCCACAAAAAGATAGCCACTCGCTTAGGAAACTTTGGTTTCCAAACACCCTTCCAAGGAAACAAAGAATTCTGAGCACCTTGAATCGCATGGTAGAAATACCAGGTGTCAAACTCACCATCTCCTTTGAGACGCTAACAAAGTATCACTCCTTTCATCTCAAGGAATACAAGATTGGCTAAACTCAAGGAGAGAATAAGATGCAGCTAGTTCCCTTTCGTGAAAATTACTATAAAACCTCAAATCCCAAACTCTAACAGTACCCCCTTGGGAAGCCACAAAACCTCATAAATACAAGCAGCCTTGTCAGCTGAACACACATAGAGCTTAGGATAGAGAAATTTAAGGGTATTATCACCAATTCACCTATCATGCCAGAAGCGGATATGAGTACCTTCACCTAGTACAAAAGACAAATGCTTAAAAAAGCTCTCCCACCCTTCATGAATGCTTCACCAAAGACCACATCCATGAGCCCTCTTGTATACTTTAGTACTCCACCCCCCTTGTCCCTCACCATATTTTGTGGAAATAACTCTCCGCTAGAGATGGGTAACTTTGTGACCATACCTCCATAACCATTTCCCTAATAAAGCTTGATTAAAAGACACCTCACTTCTTATCCCCAAACTGTCCAATTCAATGGGTAAACACACTTTTTCCCAAACCACCAAAGGATATTTGAAAAACCCCTCTAAAGACCCCTAAAGAAAATTCCTCTAAATATTTTCCAATCTAGCAGCCACGTTTTTAGGAATAGTAAAAAGAGATAAAATATACGTTGGGAGACTTAAGACAGTACTCTTCGATAACGTGAGCTTACCACCCTTAGATAAATAGAGACGCTTCCACCTTGATACTTTCTTCTCCATCTTCTCCAAAATAGGATTCCAAATCAAAGTTGTCTTAAACAAAGTTCCCAATGACATCCCCAAATATTTTGTAGGCAAATTGCCCACTCTATAATGAAGAATATTAGCTAGTACATCTGGATTATGCACCTCACCAACAGGGACAATCTCACTTTTCCCAACATTAACCTTCAACCTCGTAAAAGCTTGAAAACAAGACAAAGCCAACCCTATGGACAGCAGCTGTTCCCTAGAAGCATCACAAAATAAGATAGTGTCATTAGCAAATAACAAATGGGAAATACACACACCGACAGAATTCACTGCTCCTACATGAAAACCCCGAATGAGATTACTCTCCTCTGTCTTCCTCAAAATTCTGCTCAAAACCTCCATTATCAAAAGAAACAAAAGCGGGGATAATGGGTCACCTTGTCTCAAACCACAAGAGCTTCCTAAACCATCAACAACTCATTGAGCGCATTGGGATCCCACTGAGACCGAGGATCACACTTCAATAAACAACTATCTTTCTCCCCACTATCACAACTACGGTTATCAACCCCACTATTGTCCCACGGTAGGAGGAGAAGCCCAGAATCATTCTAATAAAATCTGGCAGTATCTACTTACCTCGGTTGAACTGCCACTTCATGGTACTCACTAAAGTCCTTAGATCAATCTTCCCTTTCTCCAAAGTTAGCATCCATCTCATTACCCAAATCAGACAAAGGGGAAAAACAATTTTGATCCACCCATTGATGCCGACAATGAGACTGTGACCCATTTTCAGAATCGGAGACTCCATTGCCGCTGCCATTAAGGTAACCAACATATCTTTGGTGAGGTCAGAGGATCAATGTGCTTCACTGTGCGTTTCCACATCATTTGAAGCTGTTGTTGCTGAAAAAACAGCCTTAACGGAGTCGGGATCCACCATGGAGGAGCTACACCCTATCTCCATGTCTATCTCGGCCCCCAGTACACCGGAATCTTCCATCGGCATGCTCCCAGCACAACCTGAGACTCTAGCACATGTACAGGCTGGACTAGAGGTCCTTTAGCTTTAGGATCTTCGGAGCCACCAAATGGGCTTTTCCAAGCCCAGACTCATTATTATTAGAGGGGATAATGGGCCTTTGAACCACTTCATTAAAAAGCCCATCTTTATTTAAATTGCTGGGCTTTATCCAAGTAGAGTATCTCTTCCCTTCTTCCGGTTTAAAAATTCTCAAAGCTAAGTTTCCAGCAGTCAACTTAAAAATAAATGCACTTGTCGGTCTACTATTTTTGGCAATACTATCAATAGTAGAATCTCCATGAGTCACGTTACTACCCAAATTATCTCCCAAATTTTCAAAATTCCTTGACTTCTGCTTATTCCTATAATTATCCTGGGATGCACGGATGCGGCGAAATTGCTGCCGCACCTGCGTCCGATGTGGCGACGCGTGAGGGACGCCGCCGCCTGTGCGTCGAACTGCATCCTTTTTATTTTATTTTATTTTTTTTCGATACATGCCGACTCAAGTTGAATCGGTCCGTATAGGGCGAAAACGCTGAAACACACCAATTTAGGCCGTACTGGCACCGAACCGATGTGGCTGAGCGTGGTGCGGATGGCGGAGGAGGTCTTCCTGGAGCCGAACCAAGCGTCGATCTTCAGCTTTCGCTTCCAATTTCCTCGTCAGTAATGGGATCGAAATCCAAGTTCAAGTGCTTGAAATTTTTGACAAGCTTGCCACGTGGGCCTTCCACCTCGATAACCTTAGCGTTCACCTTAATCTTGACCCCATCTGGGATGTCCATGGTCTCTGATGACAAGATGGTCTTCATTTTTTTTGGCTTTGTTTGTCTCTAGTTGTGGCACTGAGAAAGAATGGTGGAGGAGGCAGCCAAAAACCCTAAATGATATGTTTATATAAATTTATATAGAGAGAGAAAGTAAACCTAAACGGCTAAACCCTTTGGGCCTGTATTCATTATCTATGGGCTAATTTCTGTTGAGATAGTGGAAAAACAATTTTCAATCCAATCTAAGCTACTTGGGTTGGTAGTTCTAAAAATTAGCCCAAAAAGTATGCTTAGCAATATATTTAAAATAAAAATAAAAATAAAAATATTTTTTAGAAAATTTTTAATCGCCGCACTCCGCCGCACCCACACCCTACTTTTTCAAAAATTGCCGAGTCCTGCATTTGCACCTGCACCCGAATCAGGAAACGCACCCGTGCTACATAGTAATTATCCATAATATGCCTATTCTGGCCCCCAATGGCTGGCTGATCAGCACCACCCTCACCTCCGTTCACCGGCCTTGACTTGTCACCGGAAAAGAATAATCATAACACTTTAGTAAATGAAGACCACCCAGAACGATTAGTGCCTTCAGGAATCATAACACATCCTCTGCGAGCCCCCACCATGATACACTGCTATGACCACAAAAATGCCTGCCTTGTTTGAACTACCACAAAATTCCAATAACTTATTATTTTCCCGGACACGTTTGCAAAGAGAAAGCTTCCCTGGAACCCAATCACCTATATCAGCGAAACAAGAGAGAATCCACTCAATGCCTTTACGTCCTACCCAAATTGTACTCTTAACATTTTTGGCGACTCGTGAATTGCATACGAATCAGACTGCCCACCATCGAAAGAAAAAGAGAAAAGCTTTGCATCAATACGAAAAGAACTTTTCCTGCCCCCATGATCAGAAAAAGATGTAGAAGGTTTGGTGGTAATTTTAGGTAGTGTAATCCCGGATAAGGGTGGAGTTTTAGACACAGAAGGTTTGATGGGTTGTGAAGGTGAGGGGTGTGATGGTGGGGCTGAGTTGGGTGGGATAGGGGGGTAACAATGGGGGTACGGTGGACAACCAAAAGATGGGAGTGGAGGTGGGAACAAAAAGGGATGTGGAGAGATAGAAGGAATATGTGGGGCTGGCGGTGCTAGGAATGGGAAAAGAGTAGGATTTGGGGATGGCTGGGGGTGAGGGAGAGGGTGGGGATCAAGATGGGGGAGGGGTGGAGGAGACACCATCTCACACCACAACCATTAGCAACAATGAGCTTTGTATTTAATAAAGCAGATAGACATATCTCAATAAAAAAAAAAAAAAAAAACTCAATTTTGTACTTAGTAGTTAATTAGATTATTAGTACTTTTATTTAATTTCCTAGAGTCAAGGGTGTTTTCTGTAATTCAATAAATGTGAATTTTTAAGTAATTAGAGTTTCTGTGTGATGAATAAAATTTCTCTTGAAATATATATATAGTGCTGACTCCAACCAAGCCCAAGTGTTGACTTCTAAATTTTTTTTTTTTTTTGGTTGCTTATTGCCTACTCCAAACAAGCCTAGGCGCTAACTCCTAGGTTACCTTTTTATTATTATTTTATTTTATCGTTCTATAATTTTTGTGTTGCATTGTTTCGGTTTCGTCCTGCATCATCAACACACCTACATAATGCAAATATGAAATGCCCGCCCAAATTAAAAATAGAGCAGCTCTTACTCCAATCAAACCCTCCCTCAATCAAAGCCTCACCGGCTAAATTACCCTTCAAAATCAAACCCCAAGCTGCCATACTCAAACAATAGAACAATTATTATCAACCACTCACAATATTGAGCCCGCTTAACCAAGTTTCTCATGACACCACCTCAAGCCACTGTTGAGCCCATTCCCACCACCACCAATTGGCTGATCTGTGACATAAATTGCTGGGAGATGTTGTTGGTGGACAACATCGGTGAAGGGAAAGAGAGGTATAACTTGGGTTAGATGAGGGAGAAAAAGAAATAAAGTGGAAGAAAAAGAGGTGGGTGTCATGGTGGTTATGTAATAGTGTTATTAAAATGCGCTGTTTTGACATACATGTTAAGTAAATGGTGATGGGGAAAAGTGGAAAGGGGTGGATTAAAACACTCCAAAAATCAGGTTTTAGTTGAAACTTATTAAATTTTAGGGTTCAATTTCAACCCACCCTCAAACCATATGGTTTAAAATGTATTGCTCCCCTCCCACTGTTTTCATTATTTTTTGTTTTTATTTTTAAATCACCATGGCAGAAGGGTCGGAGCTGTTCTTCTTGTTGATTTTTATGGTACAAGACTTACATATGAATGAGCCAGTGCTAGAGGCTCAATGTGTTTGGAGGTTGCTCAGCTCTATTTTTTTGCTTGGCTTGGTTATAGGACAATGACTTAAAAACTGAATGATCAATTATAATATTATAGTCTATCAGGGAAGTGTGCATTCTCTGCCTAAATAAATATAAAAACTGGTCATGAACTTCTAAAGGTACGAATCTGGCTTCTAATTAGTCCTGAATTGTTCATTTTCACAGGCCAGCCCAAGAGGCATCTTCTTACCACAGGATGGAGTGTCTTTGTGAGTGCAAAGAGGCTTGTTGCTGGTGATTCTGTCCTTTTCATATGGTAGAAATGTTTCTTATTCTTCATTCATTTGTTTTTGTGTTTTTTCCCCCTGGTAACTTAGACTCTTGTTAAGTCAAACACTATAAGGTGGTTCAAGACCTGTGCAGTCCTTGCCAATTATTATTCTGACTGGATGAAATAATGCTGGTTATGGAATCTATATTTTAATGCTAGCAAAAAGTCATTCGTTCAGTTTAGAAGAGAATGTAAATAGTACCTTTTTTTGGACAAGTAACAAAGTTTATTTAATGAAAAAAAGGATCCCAAGTACTCAGGGGGGTATACTATGGGAACCATAGAGTCAATCGAACAAATTACAATGCTCAATCAAATCTAACATAGAAAACACAAGAAAAAGATTGTAATGCTGTAGCCAATCAAACAAAGAATGAAAGAAAAGATACTTAAGCTTGAGAATAGACTGTTCACATCCCTCAAAAACTTCTTGAATTCCTTTCCTGCCTAAGACACCTCATTAAGAATGTGGCACAGCCTTTGAAAGAGTGAGGTTTCAATGATGATCAAATCGACCTTGCCAAGATGCTAATACATCCAAAACCCTCTGTGGCATAACCCATTGAACTCCAAATAGAAAAAATACCATGGACATGCCTCATAATCTATTGGACAATAAATAAGATGGTCCACAAACTCCCTCCTCTGTTTACACATATATCACCAGTCTAAAACAATAATGTCCCTCTTCTGTAAATTATTTGTAGACAGGATCTTCCCTAAAGCAGCAATCCAGGAAAAGAATGCAAATCCCCATCCTGTAAAGGAGCACAAATCTGAGACCAGTTAATCAAATGAAACTTAGGCTCCTCACCTAGTCCACTCTATAAAAAATCTTTGTAACTTTTCAATATGACTAGCCACCTCCATTGGGATAAGAAAAAGAGAGAGGAAATAAGTAGGCAAGCTTGGAAGTGTACTCCTAATTAATGTAACTTTACCTCCCTTTGTTAAAGCTTACACCTCGCCAATTGCTGCTCCATCTTCTTAAGAATTGGATTCCAAATAGTCTTTTAAAATTTGCCACCCAAAATACTTAATTGGAAGTGTTGACTGTTTACAACCCAAGGAGATAGCCACTAATGCCTCAATGTTGCTTATGTCCCTGTCTGAAACCATCTCTGACTTGCCCAAGTTAACCTTCAATCCCGATTACCGATTTTTTTGGTCTTTCTTGTAAGGATGTTTTTGTTTGGACCTGCCAAACAGTTGGTCACTGCATTTGAACTACATGTGTGGTGCACCCAACGAGGCCAGCTTCCCTCAATGTCCCATTTTTAATCTATTGATAGTGCAAAGTAATCATAAGTTGAAATTCCTTATACGTGTTCAATTCCATCAGGAATGAAAAAAATCAACTGCTCCTGGGTATCCGCCGAGCAAATCGTCCACAGACTGTCATGCCTTCCTCAGTTTTGTCAAGTGATAGCATGCACATTGGTCTTCTTGCTGCTGCAGCTCATGCGGCTGCCACGAATAGCCGCTTTACTATATTTTATAACCCAAGGTGGAGTATCTTCTAGTGTTATAGTTTAAATATGTTATTACATACATTTTATTGATGTTCATTGCCTTAATTGCAGGGCTAGTCCATCAGAATTTGTCATACCTTTGGCCAAGTACGTTAAAGAAGTTTATCACACACGGGTTTCTGTGGGCATGCGATTTAGAATGCTGTTTGAAACAGAAGAGTCAAGCGTCCGACGGTATCTCCCATTTCTCTCTGCAAATCTTCATTATGCTTATTGGTAATTGTAATTCAAGTTAGCCTTCATATTAATGTTTAACCAAAAAAGTTTGCCTTTGTTTAGACTGTAATGTAGCAAAGATGTTAATGCATTCAAAAAGTAGTGTGAGGCACTGCATCCAATAATATGAGTGCTCTACTTTTTTGAACCTCTCTTTGTGTTGTGGGAGGCATTGATTCCAATAATCTAAGCACTGTACATACTTTTTTTTATCTCCGTTTTTGAGTTGCTGTGGCCTCTGTTTCATGGTTTCATTATCCTAATCAGTCTTCTTTACTTCTCCCATGGTAGATAAAGTCTAGGAAATACTCCCTTTAGATGACAGGGTAAACAAAGAAGCTTCTTGATGTTACAGGAACTTATAATCAGTGTCCTTCCATGCCAGTGAAAAATTGATAGCCAGTGATTAGTAATGGGATTCCTTTTCTGTGGGCTAAACTAGCTAATTTATTTTGGAATGGTTTTTTATATACTGTACAGTATAAAATTTTATTCTCTTGTTGTTAGAACAGCTGTGATAAGCATGTTTTTGTTTTTGTTTTTGTTTGTTTGTTTAATAAACCTTTTTTTAAGCATAAATAACTAGTTAAACTTGGGCTTTCCAAGTATGAGTAGCTTGTTCCTATGCTGTGGAATGGAGAATTGATTATTATCAAATTTCTAATTACCGATTACCTTCCAATTTTTTCATACAATTGGTCATATTATTGGTATACTACAGTTGTATGCAGCATGTTTTTGAGTTCCATTTAGTTCTTCCTTTTGTTTTAATGCATGTTACACATACCAATCCAATAATCCTATTTGTGTTTTAATGCATGTTGCACAGATACCAATCTGATTCATTGTTCATCTAATTTATTGTTTAGCTGTGCTAGTAGTAAACTCTTGTTTGAGAGTTCAATAAGACTTTTTAGTTATCTTCTGTTGAATAATGTAATGCTGTGGTGTGCCGTTGCAATATTTTTAGTTTTCTTCCCCCTTTCAATTTTCTTATTTTTCTTTCCTTTCAATACAATTGTTAATGCTACTGGTAGATGCTTTCACTCCCTGTAGTATCACTCAGTTCAGAATTTTATATAAGATTATAATTTTTCATTTATATGAACAAAGTAAATGTCATTGGATATTACTGGATTGCTTTTTTATTATTTTCATCATTGTTATTTTCTTTCATTTCATTAATTGCATGTACTCTGAAGTTCTAATTGCAAATGTAACTAGGTAGGTACTTTTGCTCACCTAAGTATATTTTTGTCCAGATACATGGGTACTATTACTGGAATCAGTGATTTAGATCCTGTTCGCTGGCAGAATTCACATTGGCGCTCTGTGAAGGTTAGTTGAGAGAATTTGGTGATTTGGATGTCCCATAACTATGACATTCTGCTATTATAATTTGCTGAGATTTTGCTCAAAATTTGATTCTGTTATCAACCATGTGCTGTCTGAAATGTTGTTCTACTGTGCAGGTTGGATGGGATGAATCTACTGCAGGGGAGAGGCAGCCAAGAGTCTCCTTGTGGGAGATTGAGCCATTAACAACATTTCCAATGTATTCATCCCCATTTCCCCTGAGATTGAAGCGACCATGGCCATCAGGACTACCCTCTTTTCATGGTATGACTGGTTTACCTACATGAGACAAAAGACACATGGTATCTTTTTGACTTGTATTTGTACCTTTTCCCCTGAATATTTTGAGTATGTTTACTTCCAGGTCTAAAAGATGGTGATATAAGCATCAGTTCCCCTCTGATGTGGCTGCAAGGTGGGCTTGGAGATCAGGGAATTCAATCTATGAACTTCCAGGGGTTTGGGGTTACGCCCAGGATGCAGCCAAGGTTTGATTCTTCTATATCAGGTCCCCAACCTGATGTATACCAAGCGATGGCAGCTGCTGCACTTCAGGAAATGAGGACAGTGGGTCTGAGGACAGTGGATCCTTCCAAATGTTCTTCTCAATCTCTTCTGCAGCTCCAGCAATCTCAAAACGTTTCCAATGGGCCTAATTTGATTCAGAGGCAGATGTTACAGCAGCCCCGATCTCAAAATTCCTTTCTTCAGAGCTTTCAAGAAAATCAGTTGCCCACTCAAGCTCAGCTTCTGCAACAACAATTGCAGCGTTACCAACCATATAATAATCAGCGGCAGCAGCAGCAGCTTCAACAGTCCCAGCAACTACATCATCTGTCTGTCCAGCAGCAGATCCCAAATGTAATTTCTGCTATATCTAATTTTGCATCAGCCACCCAGTCACAGACTCCATCTCTTCCGTCCATTCCTTCACAATGCCAGCAGCAGTGCTTTCCTGACCCTGTTGGGAACCCTATATCCACATCTGATGTTTCCCCTATACACAGTATATTAGGTTCATTATCCCAAGATGGAGCATCCTACTTACATAATTTGAATGGATCCAACCCTGCAATAGCTTCTTCCTCCATGTTACCTAAGCAAATTGCAGTTGAACCTCAGCTTCCATCTGGTGCTGCTCAGTGTGTACTGCCCCAAGTGGAACAATTGGGAACACCACAGTCAAACGTCTCTGAGCTTGCCATTTTGCCTCCATTTCCTGGGAGGGAGTACTCTGGATACCAAGGTGCTACTGATCCACAGAGCAATCTTTTGTTTGGGGTCAACATTGATTCCTCATCACTTATGCTGCAGAATGGGATGGCAAACCTGAGAGATATTGGCAGTGAAAGTGATTCTTTGTCTATGCCATTTTCTACTTCAAATTTTACAAGTGCTACAGGCACTGACTTTCCACTAAATTCGGATATTACAACTTCAAGTTGTGTAGATGAATCAGGTTTTTTGCAGTCTTCCGAAAATGTGGATCAAGCAAATCCATCAACCAGAACCTTTGTGAAGGTAACAGGAATTTTATTGTCTTTTTGCATGCATTTGTCTTAGTGTATTATTGGAATGGTCATGTGTCTGGGAGTTTTTCTGTTGGTAGTGGGGCCATGTTTGCTGTACTTAATAATCTCCTAGCTGTGGAAGTCCTTGCAGATGCATATCATATGGCAATATTTCCCCTTTAATCTCTCTTCTGGGCGTCGCCTTCAGAAGATATTCATCAGGGTTGCCTATTATTTGAGACATTGAATTTACTTCTTCTTTGCAAGCAATTGAAAAGTAATAAATGATCTGCTTGCTTCATCCATACAATTTTTTTGGAAGACGTTACCTTTACCTAGGCTGAGATAAATATAAACGATATTTTCTTCTGAAACTAAAATTAGTTATTTACTTTTGACTGAAAAATGAAATTATTTCTTGATGTGCATAATTTACTTCCAAGTGGATGATTGTCTATGCTTCCCCTTATTGATCTAATTTATTTATTGTTCAAATTACAGTGGCCTTTACTTCTTGTTGTGGTTCTATTATTTTAAGACTCCAGGCTTTTGTTTGTTCATAAGTGGTCTTATTTTGACAGGTTCACAAGTCAGGGTCCTTTGGGAGGTCACTGGATATTTCCAAGTTCAGCAGCTATGATGAGCTGCGCGGTGAGCTCGCTCATATGTTTGGCCTTGAAGGCCAATTAGAGGACCCACAGAGATCAGGCTGGCAGCTTGTATTTGTTGACCGGGAGAATGATGTTCTTCTCCTGGGTGATGACCCTTGGCAGTAAGTTGTGAACTATATTCATCATTTTCTTCTATTTGTCGGGATCGTACTATAGAGCTACTACTTTTTTATTCCTAATTTCTCAGGTTTCCCGCATCATTTTAACAATTTATTCAGACATATATTAGTTGTTGACTGATTCTGGTGCTGGCACCAATTAAAGGATATAGAAGGGAGTAAGGACAGCTTACATAGGGAATTATTATTGGTTTCTAGCTCTCCTTTGGTTTCTCTTTTTATGATTTTTGACCAATCAAATATAATTCATGATTAGGTGCATGCTTTTTTACTATTAGGAGCTAGTTTATGAGTCTAATATTGATGTAATTAAAGATGTTGCTGAAGAGTGTGAAGGAGAGCGCAACTACCTAGGGTGTGTTAGGGCCACAACATTTCAAGATGAGTACCCAGAGGGTGTTTAGAAACACTTTTGACTAGTGTATTCAGGTGTGCCTTAGCTCAGCCCAAAGTGAGTGACGTTTGGCAGAGTGAGTGCAATTTTCCACACATGGAGCCAAGGATTGCAACGTCATCTGGTAGTGGGAGTTGGAATAACGTAGTCTCTTCAAGTGTAATTTCTTTCCTAGGATTGAAACCAGTCTCCCATCCTAACTTGTTGAAGGTTTCTTAGGTAGAAAGGGCATCCATAGCCATGTAGAAAGGGCATCCATAGCCATCAAAGAGAGGTATCTTGTCCTTGTTTTGTTCCTCTCTTACAAGGAAAAAATATGGTGTGATATAATCCTAGTGGTTGTGGGATGTATCATCTTAGGTAGACCTTGGTTTTATGATTTAGATGTCACTATTTTTGGTTGTTTGAATTCATGTTCTATTTTTTTAGGGGAAGAAATTCCAACTCAATCCTTTGCAACCCAAGCAGACTAAAAAGATGAGATGAAAGCAAAAAAGAAAAGGCTGAACATTATAAGCTGAAGAGAGTTCAAAAGGACGATGAATGAAGATTCCATTTTCACTGCTAGCCCAATTTGCGTATGATATTCCTACCACTAGGTCTATAGGTTTGAAGTCATTTGAAGACAAACATGGTCAAAACCCTAAGAAGCCTTTAGAAGTTCTCCAAATATCACGGCATGATAGAGAACAAGAGTCACTAGGAGTATCTTCATGTCATGTTCATGCATTACATCATGTGGTCAAAAAAAAATTTAAGTGAGTATGATCACTATAAAAGTCATGCTAATTCACATAGAGAACTTACTGTTGGGGTTACGTCATGGTTTAATTAGGCCTGAGTGGGTTTCCGCTAGAGCCGTTTGGAATTGCTAGCCTAAAGTATTGGATTGTTCAAACCTAATTTCTCTGTCATTGATATTCCGCCTGAATATGGTATGAGTTCTACTTTTGATATAGAGGATCCCTTTGCTCATAAAGGTACAATAGTCATACTAGAAGACCCTTCCTTTACCATTGGCAACCTAATCCTTGACCTTGTACCATTAAACCGTATGCTCCATACTCTAGCACATGAAGAATCTATTGATGCTATTTTGGATGAGCAGATTATTTTTGCCCAGGATGGAGGTGCTCAATGTTTCTTGGTGTGTTGGAGAGGACGACTAGAGTTAGACTATACTTGGATTGCTAGTGACGAGTTGTAATTATGGTTTTAAAAACTAGACCGATCAAACCAAAAGAGGGAGTGGTTGGTTCTTTGGTTTGGACTAGGTTCAAATCGATGGTCGAACCAGTGACTTCATAAATAATGTAATTAATTATAAAAATAAATAATCAAATATATTATAAGTTTTATAATTAATAATAATAAATATATTTAATTGAAAAAGGACAAAGTTTAGCTACAAAATTAATTGTAGCTTAAGGCTACAACTTTATTCTATCTTTTTATTAGAGGTGAATTTTGATAAATCCACCATTGGATGAAATTTTCTTCTTATATTCTCCATACTTGCAAAATTTCTAGAATATTAAAGATTAGTAACTATGCCATCAATAAATTGTTTAAATTGCAAATTTTTGTATTTTAAAATTATGTATAAAATAAGTTTAAAGATCATAATATCTGATTGACACAAAATTTGATTGTATTAAGAACAGAAAGAACATGCAATTCATCTGTTAGATTTTCAATATGTAGTAATATTTATTTTATTGAGTGAGTTTGTAACCTTAAGTTATAACCAATTTTGTTGTTAAACTTTGTCCATTAAAAAAAATATAATAATTTAAAAAAAAAATTTATGTAAGCTTTTAGATCTTAATTCTTATATTTAGAAAATAATAATAACAATATGGAACTAAAGTTCCAAAAATACTAATATTACAAAGATATGACTGCGTTTTTTGCAGTGCATTTGCAAGTTTCAAACTCTCTTTTGGTAAATTACAAATTTCAAACTCAATACCCTTCTTGTTTAGGTTTATTGTCATGTTTCTGGTTGTGTGAAGGCAAAATTCCTTGGAGCATTTATTTATGGCGGTTCTTTTTTAAAAGGAAAGTAATGACTGTTTTGAAGGAAAATAATACATTGCTGGTTAAAGAAATATTTGCATTTACTACTTGTGGAAGTCAAGTGATGGATAAGGAAGGTGTTGGGATGGAAAAACAATTAAATAGAGTGAAGGTGGGACATTGGAGGAAAATGTGGAATTGACTCCCAAAAGTTCAAAAGCTTTTTGGTGGAGGTCATTCTTTATGTCAGCTATTATTTTTGTTTTTGGCTTTTAATGCATTGATGTGATTTCCTAATAAATATAAGATGATAAATGTCGTGGGGGTAGTACCCAATCTTACTTTCTCTTAGCTTTGACTGCATTAATGCTATCGTATTGATGTGAAATTTTGTCAAAAACCACATTTTTGCATCAGACAGCTTGTCAAAAAACCAGTCTAACTGGTCTGATTTCTGGTTCAGCTGGTCAAAGTGCTTGTTTATGGTTTTTTTGGTATTTCTGGTTTTTAGTGAGAACCAGATCAGATTTAGGTCTGGTTCTTGATTGAACTAGTTGAACCGGCTGGTCTGGTCCGGTTTTTAAAACCATAGTTAGGCTTGACCTTGGCATGATGGAGCACTACTAGAGTTATCACAAGTCACACTATACGGATTGAGTTTGTCCCAACCCGAGAGAGTTGGTGTAGATGCCAGACCTGTGGATGATGGCGGATTGATGGGCATTTATGAAGCTAGGATTAGTTTTGATGGATTTTATTTAATTTATTTGAATTTTGGTTTCATTTTTAAATTTAATATAATGTATATTGTTTCTTTACTTATTTGTTGTAACTATGTTATATTGGAAAATTTCCATAACCTCGGTGGTGATTCCAAGTAGCCTTAGGATGTGAATTTTAGGGCTGTAGCAACTCTTGGTGGTGAATGGTTGTTTTTGTTTTCCTACTCTTTCAACCCACGTGTTACATCAGACAACTTCAACTAAACCTTTGAGACTTCTATGTATTTAAATATATGATAATTCCTCTCTCCATAGCATCCACATCAAGCATAATGTGGCTAGATTCCAAACAAATGAAGAGTTTTTACCAAACTAATTCCTCCAACCAATTAACACACTAACGACGCTCACCATCACACATTGAATTCTAAACACACAGAAGACGAACACTAGCAAATCATGTGCAACATCATAGTGCAACCTATGGCTCGGTCTCTCCATTTCTACGCATTCTGCACCATTCAGCTGTATTATAACCTTTATTCATAAGATTGTCACGAGTTAGGATTTTTCCCAAGCTGTTGTTTGCACAAAGAATGCAACATCTTTTGAAGTTTTGGCTCACCATATGGTTTCCCAAGGGAAAAAAATGTCATTAGAGCCTGGAAAAAACCTTAAAGTATGAACAAATATTATACCTACCATTGCCATTCATCCTTCATCCCAACTAATCAGGGTCTTATCTACTTGGCAATCAAAGATTCAATTTTCCTCCAATTCCAGTTCTCTAATAAACCTGATATTCCATGCGTGTATCCTCCCCTTCCTTTGACTCTCTAAATAAGAATTAGCTGAGGCATCCTTATCTACTGCAATTGCAAATAACTCTGGGTATACCTCCTTCAGAGAGTGATGCTCACAGCATTTGTCTTGTCATGCTGGAATTTCACAGTTGCCATCTAAAATTCTCACAAGCAACAAAATTATCCCAACCTTCCCTAATACTTCTCCATAAAATACAACCTTGAATACTTCTAAATCGCTTTGTTGAACAACCCCCCCAAATTTCAAAGCGACCACCCATCTCCACAAATGGCTGTCTTCCTCCCAAAACGCCATAGCCAACCCAATAGGGCTTCATTGTAGTGCCTAGCTTTCATATTCCCAAACCCCCACAAGAAATGGCAGAGCAAACTGAATTCTAATCCACAAAATGGTATTCAAACTCAAGCCTATCTATCTTTGTAACGACTCCACCAAAAAATTTCTCTGCAACCTCTCCGGTCCATTTGCCACATAAGATGGAATGGTGAATGGTGAATGGTGAATGGTGAATAGTGAAAGATAATAGTTTGGTAAATTGGTGCGGGCATTTCGAGAGTGTCAATCTTCACCTTTTGACAAATATTAGTGTTTTCAACCCACTAACTTGCTCTCCATTTTCTCAAAAATTGGATTCCAAACTATTCCTGCCTTAGAATGCGACACCATAGGCATGCCTAAAATAATTTGTTGGCAAACGCCCCCACTTTACAACATTGTATGTTAGCCAGAGTAGCTATCTCTTCAACCTCTCCCACTGGGACCATTTTACTCTTACCAAGTCAACACAATACTATTATAAAGATGTTCCACGTTAATATCCCAAAAATAAAATAGTATTATTTGCAAAGAGTAGATGTGTGAATCATGATACTATCATCTACTCCTTTCCTGATTCTCAAAAAAGTAAAATAAAACGTCTACTCTATTACCAACTATAAAGCTAGAAAATAAAACCTTCCTCCCTAGTTCTCAATATTCTATTCAGTACCTCCATAACCAAAATAAAGAGCAATAGTGAGAGACAATCACTTTGCCTTTAGATCCAATTCAATTAGGCTATGGTTCCTGGATGGAGCTTGGCATTCCCTTCAAGACTTGGTAGGTCACGTCCAGACTACCTTATTGGCATGCCAAGAATATAAAAGTATGGCAAATAGAAAGAGTCTAACACAAATCAGTGAATTGGCATTCCGCATCCCGGAATGTGAATTTTTGTTACATCATTATGTTTTTTTTTTTTTTTTCCAAACTTTGGAAACCGTGTATGCAATGCCAAAAGCATTATGGAAGAAATGCAATGAGACCTTGTCTTAATTTAGATTCCTACACCCAGGCTTGGACCAATAAATGAATTGTTCAAAAATTGTTTTGGTAAAACTTGGAATGCTGCAACAAAAGGCAACAAGTTCATTAAACTTTTCAAGCCCTGAACAATATGGTTTTCTATGAGACAATAGTAGCATCAAATTATTGGGACTCTAAAGCTTATAGTCTGGCCCCTGAAGATGGGTAGCATTTGGGGTAATATGTACTTTTAAGTTCATCTACCTTCATGTAATCAAATTCAATGACAAATATTGTGAGGAGTTAAAATTTCTTTCCAATACATGGACCTTTTAGTGCATATGCTCACTTTACTTTGGATTTGTTAAATATAAATTGTAACCATCTTATATTTTTGGAATAAAGGCATAATTACTTTTGATAGTCAGCATATCAATTTTGGTGATGTTTTAACCTGTTTGGTTCAGTTCATTTATACCTTGCTTTCTTCCCCAGGGAATTTGTAAACAATGTATGGTATATAAAGATATTGTCTCCAGTGGAAGTGCAAAATTTGGGCAAAGAAGGGATTGATCTTGCAACTTCTGCTCCAAGTCGCAATTTTTCCAATAGTTGTAGTAGTTGTGATGATTATGTGAGTCGTCAGGACTTGAGGAATTCAAGCAATGGGATTGCGGCAATGGGGTCTCTTGACTACTAAGGCGTATGCTTCAAATCAGAAAATTAAGAATTAGCTGCTAAAGAACGTTTAACAACATCATGTATCGTTTTACTTGTACGGATTAGTGGCATTCTCATAGAGAGTCGTAGTACTTGGAGAAAGCCTGTCTAAAGCTTGTATGTCAGCTTATAACTGTAAATTATAAATAGGAGACGGTTCCCAGTCTACGGTCTACCACTGGAGTGTTTAGTTTAAGTGTATTCATTAGGAGAATGAGATCTTAATGATAGTAGTTTGCTTGCCATCTTATGTTGTAACTTATAAGATGAGATTAAAAGACACATCTTGACATTTAATTGAGTGTGAAGCTTTTAGTTTTGGCTCATGGATACCTGAAGGGTGGACATTCAAAACAAGTAAAGATATCAAATTTCATTTCTCTTATTTGGCTTAACTTACGAATTGCAATTTACTCTTTCCTGATATAATTTTTTTTTTTTATTTTCTTTGAATTTGATTGATATGTTGCATGGATTACAGCCTTTCTAACACATAGTAACATTGAATTAATTGTCTTTGCCATTTTGGAAAAGATATCATGGTTTGTGTTTTATTGATCAATGCAACCATGTGTTTGATTTTAATTAGATGTCCTGTGTGATGTATGAGTGTAGACACCTCATTTTGTACCCTTTAGAGCATTAGCAATGGAGATAATATAAAAGTTCGATTTTACCAACGAAAATCCTGCTTTATAGATTATACCAATTCACTTTATAATACACTTTACATTCTAAATTTTATTTTTACATTCAACCAATTAAAATAATATCTACACAATAAAATAATATTAAATAAAAAAAATTTGTCTCTCTCTCTTATTTCTTTTCGTTTACTACCAGTCAAAACCACCAGCAAACCAGCAGCATACACCACTATTCACCAAGCATTCCACCACAAAAAAACATATTCAACCAGCCAAAAAAAAAAAAAAAAAACCATTTACTCACCCATCACCACCGCAAGCCCTCCAACCAAACACATTTTGAAGCCACCCAAAACTGCCACCCACAGCCAGATTTGAAGCCACCAAAGCTGTCACCCACGGCCCCATGCCTACTAGCAACCACAACTCAAAATCCAAGACTGACAAGCTCTACAGCTAGCCACCTACCCAAAGTTGATCTGGCCAAATTTCGATCCAAACAACCACCAAACAGCCACCCACAACTCGAAATCCAACCACCCAAACTTTGACCCAATCTCCACCTAAACACCACCCAAATTCCAACCCAAATGCCGACCAAATGCCGATCCAAACCCACCAAACAACAACCGCAACTATCTACTTCTATTACAGTGAGCAATCTATGATTTACAAGGAAGACGAGATGAGAGAGGAGATAGATTCGGAGGGTGAAAGGGGCTGAGAGAGAGAGAGAGAGAGAGAGAGAGAGAGAGAGAGAGAGAGAGAGAGAGAGAGAGAGAGAGAGAGAGAGAGAGAGAGAGAGAGTGAGTGAGGAATAAAATATATTATTTATGTTTGCAATTTGATGAACAATAGGTTGTAAATATAGAAACTTACTATTCACAGATGCTTAAGAATTTTGCATTCCCATACCGGGATGTAACTCTATTTTTGGGTCTTGGTTGTGAAAATAGCAAATGAGGGGTTTTTGCACTCTCCAATGCTAGTGCTATTACAACTTGAGCTTTTATTTCTCACCTTCCCATTCCCGTACCTTAATTTGGACCTAGATTTTGGATATATAAGGCCTTCTACAAGGGACCCAAGTTTGGTTCTTAGACCTAAACCAGGTGGTGACTCCCACTAAACCCTTTGTCTCCAGTCCACTCGGTTAAGGCGTATTCCTTAGAGCACGGCAATTGTGCGTAGCAAGGGGAGTTGATAAGACCATAAGCAGGCGCTTGTGCCCACAACGATTGCATAACAAGTTCATATGAAAACATTTTGTTAAAAATTATCTTTGTAGTTCATGTATGATACTCATTAAGTAGTATTACATTTGAGAATCATTTATAATAGTTGCAAATCCATGTGATGCATGGAAATATATAACTATTTTATGATATGGTATATGTATAATTTATTCTCTAAAATTTTATGAAGATTGAATTATTTTTAAAGATATTTTTCACCTCTCTATTTCTATAAATATATCATTATATTATTTTGGTTTATTTATTTATTATTATTAGTTTAAGAAACTTGGGTATGTCTATTCTTTTAACTTTTGTTATAGTGTTTTTTTTTTGGTACAACTAAACTTTTTTTTTTATTATTATTTTTATAGTTTCAATTTTCTTATTCTCTTAAGGAGATTATTATGATATTACTCAAATAATTGATAGGCACATTCAAATATATAGTCATGTAGATTATATTTTGATTTTAACTCAAATTCTCATTTCCAAAATATCTAAAAATTAACTCAAACCAAAACTATAAGAAGGAGAGATAGAGAGAGGACATTTGACAGGGAACTCAAAAAATACAACATTAAAATGTATTGATCTAAAGTAAAGATATAAAAAACACAAAAATTCATCAATATTAAAAAAAGTAAATTATCGAAGCCATGTTACATAATAAAATAACATTATATCATTATATAATATGTAATGTCATAGGATAACATCTAACTGTCAAAGAAAAGAAAAGGAAAAAAGATACCAGATTAAAACACAACAAAATCGTATTAACCCAAAATAGAGTTCAATACAAAAATTCATCAACCTAAAGTAGAGATGCAATAAAGAATTAAAAATCCATCGAGAGAGAGAGAGAGAGAGTATTCACATCTTTCTATGGGCGAAATATGGATTGATTGGAAGAAATCAAATTTATAGTAAATAAAGTGGAGAGAATAAAAGACAAAATAGAAGGAAGACGAAGGAATGAATAAATTGTAATGTTAAGATATAGATTATAGAGTAATGAAGAGGAGATAAAAAGATAAAAGTAAAGAGGAAATATTGGAGGAAGTGTAATTGTAAAGTGAGAAATTAACGAGGAGAATAATAGTTAAAAATGAAAGAAAAAAGTGTTATAAATAGGTGGATAATGTGGCACAATAAACAATTAACAAAATTAATTGATACGCTTTAACTTCTATATATTATATATTATATAGATATACATTACATGTCATATAAAAAGAGTGGAAATGAAAATTATTATGATTGATATACTTTAATATACGGAAAAATTGTTTAATAAATTCACAATTATTAAATTATTTTGACTAACATAACCACATAAATATTAAATTTGATTTTGTTTTGGGTTGCTTTTTTGTTTCAATTATTGCTAAAGCAAATAAACTTAAGCAAAAATGTCATATTCCAAATAAGTTATTAATATTTTAATATAAATCCTAAAAAAATAACCACATATATTTTTCGGACCCTTTTGTCTTAGGCATTTCCTTGAAGAATCTAAATTTAAATCTTCCCAACCAATTTATTGTGAGTGAAAAAGAAAAAGAAAAAGAAAAAGAAAAAGAAAAAGAAAAAGAGCCATATAATCTATTTTTTAAAATATTAAAAATGAGTGCACCAAATCAATACATGAACTGTCATTGAACATGTATCAATAAATTAATATTTTACTATAAAAGAAAACACTTATTTTTGCTGAATAGAAAATCTATATATATAAAATAATAGGTGAAGCAGAGAGAAACTCAAATAAAATTTCAAATTAGAGTTTCAATTTTGTGCCATGTGTTTAGATTTTGATACTCAATTTTGCGCAACTTGTCCTAACCAAAACTAAAAAAAAAAAAAAAAAAAAAAAAAATCTAATTAGATTATAAATTGGATTTCAATTTTGTGTCATGTATCTTATCTAAATTTTCTAATTTTTGTGCCTAAATAAATGATACATTAACATTTAACACGGGAGCCAAGAAAATCACAATGATAATGCTCATTGGCTTAAGTAAGAATATCTCACCTGCACACTTTTATGGATGAACTCAAAAATCTAATTAGATTATAAATTGGACTCCAATTTTGTGTCATGTATTTTATCTAAATTTTCTAATTTTTGTGCCAAAATAAATGATGCATTAACATTTAACACGGAAGTCAAGAAAACCACAATGACAATGCTCATTGGCCTAAGCAAGAACATTTCATCTGCACACTTTTATGGGTAAACTCAATAGAGTTTGGAGCTCTTCTAATCCCACTACTAGAACCAAGGAGTCCAACGAAAAAGATTATAAAAGTAAAACATTATCTCTTTCTAATGCCATATCGTCATCCCATGTCTCCTCCTTTTCTCTCAACCACTACCAACTAGATTCACACACTACTCTCTCCTCCTCCTTTCGGATTTTTAAGAGTAAAGCTAGATTCAAACACAATGTTCAATTCTACTCTTCCGTGCTTCACACTCTCATACATTACCGCTTCATTGGCGCCTCCAAGAAGATTCCGAACTCAATGATCAATTTTTGTCGTTAATTTTGTGCTATGTGTCCAATTTCTAATTGTAGTTTAATTTTGTGCTATGTGTCCAATTTGATTTTTAAATGTTGGTGTTAAGTTACCTCCATTCATAATGCTTAATGTGAAAACTGAATTTACCAAGATAAGTATCTTATCATCACAATTGTTAATATTTTCGTGCGTAAGTACGAAATACATGCTAGTAATACTAAAATAATTAAACAAATGATTAAAAGTTTTGTTGAGGCCGAAGATTAAAAGAAGAGTATTCTATTTCCTTATTTCATTATTAAGGAGTATGCCACATAGAAACTGATGATAACGTATGTGTACTGAGCATCTTTTATTCTGAAGATTTATTAACCAACATGCTATAGTTTACATGCTCGGAATTTACACGTGGTGGTACTATATTTTTGAATTTTTTTTTATAAATTTTTTGGCTATGAAAGATATATTTTTGCTAAGTGGTACCCAAAAATTTTATTGATATTACTAAGAAAATAAAATTGTTATTTTTGAATATAAATAAATAATAAATAATAAATAATAAAAATTAAATATTAATTTTTTTGTAACCTTGGTTTAGGTGGAAAATTAAATGAATAATACCTATTTTCCTTTCAAAAAGAGTAACACATGACACTAATTAAAGATGAGGTAGAAAGTTAAATGAAAGAATTCTCAAAGAATGCATTACTTCAACATAGTCATGTGGTCCTCCCATAGGTTCTAATAATTTCTGTTATGACAAATTCAAGGTTTTCAGACCCGGACTGTTCATTAAACTGTAAAAGGGAGAGGTTCAAGGTTTTTTAAGTCGAACTGGGGTCAAACCGTGATGACTTCATAATTAATTAAAGCCTAAATATAGATATTAAATTTATAAAACCAGCAAAATTGACTAATATATCTATATATGTGAGGAAAATTTAATGATTTTCAAGCATATATTTAATAAAATTGTGTTAAGTTGTTTTTATATAAAAAAAAAAAATTGCTAAGGGGTTGGACCGCACGGTTCTTGCCACCAGTTCGTGCGGTCTAATCCGATTTTAAGGGTTCACGGAATTAACAAAAAATCCGATTCTTTATGCTTAAAAAACCGATTTTCATCCCGGTTCTCAATTTTCACGGTCCGACCTTCCAATCCAGCCAGGTTCTGAAAACCTTGGACAAATCTATTCCATCCTACCCACAAAATAAAGGGAAAAAAAAACAAAAATCAAATCCAACCATCTTTGAAACGACAAGACAGGGAGGGACAAGAATGGAGGGGCTTGTGGCCTACAAGATAAACAACGGAAGAAGAAGACTAAAATTCAATTTACTCTCTTGACTTTTACCTCAATTGTCAAATTTGTCCGTAAAGTTTAATTTTTATTAATTTAGTATCTAGTTTTAAATTAAGTCAATCTAATCTTTTTGTCTAAATTGTTAATAAAAGTCATTTAAATTATTTTTTTTTTAAATTTTAATTGAAAGCATTAATGAAATGCACCATATAATAGATTTTGTTATTTGATAAGTCTTCGCTCATTTTGACAAAAGTAGTAATGCTTATTTTTTTTTTTAAAGAAAGTTATAGTCTTAGGCTACAACTAATTTTGTAACTAAACTTTGTTGATTAAAAAAAAAAAAACAAAATTGATTAAAAAAAACAAAATTCAATGTTTGTGGATAGTAGTCGTTGATAAGTCCCATATGAGTTGAGCATTGTAGCACAACGAATGAGACGTTACGATAACTCAAGAATCAAATTTGGCATAAGCATAAGCATAAGTATTTTAGTCTTTCAGCTAATTCGTTTTTTATCTTCTATTTTTTGTTGTCTGCCTATAATTTTCTAGCGCCTATTAGTACTCGCATATTTTGTTTTTGTTTTTGTTTTTTTTTTTTTTTTTTTGAGAATGTACTCGCATATTTTGTTAATATAATAATATACACAAACATTTAAGAAAGAAAAAATGTAGGACTCCGGCGGGATTGTCAATTTGTCATATAGTAGGTGCACGTGATGACCAAACTAAAAGAGCAGTTAGACTTGGGAGTGGGAGTGCAATTTGCATGTTAAAAATCTCCTAGATATTACCGCTTTTTATTTTAATCAATTTCACAAGTCGGCAGGGAAATTACCACTTTGCTTGCTTAGAAGATTTTTCATTATGTTTTTTTACTGAATGAATAGAAGTTTCTAATTTGAATATCCACATTATTTATTCCCTCTTTCAAGGACAAAAGTCAACTAGGTAACCCGACAATAACGAAAAAAGAAAAAAAAAAAACTGAAGCAAAATCTGTTAGGTGAGAAAGACACGGGTCTAGCTACCTTTTTTGCACACGAATCATATAAACTGGTTGGTAGCTCACAATTAGAATGGTAGCTTCTTAGATTGTGAAAATTCAGCTCATTCAAGATAAAAAGATATATATCAGCTTACTACCTCATCCAAGTGAGTGTCAAAACTACAAGTCAAAAATTAACTAGTCTAGTAGTGGGCTTGGTGAGTCTAGGAATTTATATTGGAATTATGGGCTCTGCAGAGTATCAGCCGCTGCTACTTGGTCTGGACTCACATTCTCGGATTCCTGATCTGTCATCGATTGCAATTGAAGAATTCTTGGGACACAGACCAGTGGCAGTTCGATGGTGGCCTCGTTTAGTGGGTTGGGAGTCCAGGCTCCTTTGGCTCCTATCAGGAGCTTCTATTGTTGTTTCCATATTCAATTACATGCTAAGTTTTGTGACCCTCATGTTCACTGGCCATTTGGGTTCTTTGGAGCTTGCTGGTGCCTCTATAGCTAGTGTTGGAATTCAAGGTCTTGCTTATGGGATAATGGTAAGATTTCCATAATTCTTTTCAGCTTGTTTTTATTATTTATCGATCAAAATTTTATTTGACGTGACACTGGATACACAGTTGGGCATGGCCAGTGCGGTCCAAACTGTGTGTGGACAAGCATACGGGGCGAAGAAGCTCGCGGCAATGGGTATCATATGCCAAAAGGCAATAATTTTGCACTTGGGAGCAGCTGTTCTGCTCACCTTCATCTATTGGTACTCAGGACCAATCTTGGTAGCCATAGGGCAGTCAGCGAGCATAGCTGAGGAAGGTGAAGTTTTTGCACGAGGTTTGATACCACAACTTTATGCATTTGCAATAAGCTGCCCAATGCAGAGGTTCCTCCAAGCACAGAACATTGTAAATCCTCTGGCTTATATGTCTGTTGGGGTATTCATCTTGCACTGTCTACTATCATGGTTAGCAGTTTATGTTTTGGACTACGGCCTTCTGGGAGCTGCTTTGACACTAAGCCTCTCTTGGTGGATTCTTGTCTTGGTAAATGGGCTTTATATTCTTTTAAGCCCTTCTTGCAAAGAAACCTGGACTGGCTTCTCTACAAAAGCCTTTAAAGGACTTTGGACTTATTTCAAGCTCACTTTAGCTTCTGCAGTAATGTTGTGGTATGTGCAAAACCTATCACTCACTCTCTCTCTCTTCTTTGTGTTTTCTTTCATTTTAAATAATTATTCTTGTAATATTCAGATAGTGAAGGGCCTCACTCACAAAACAACAAAATTTGATGTCAACTTCGTATCTACATTCATGTGCCATATGAAATTATAAATACTAGGTAGACCAATATTTGCAAACTACACACAAACTCTCCCTCACCACTTCCACAATCTTTGCAATCACAAATACACTATTTTTGGCTAGCTCAAACACAAATACACTCACAATCACGTAATAGTAAACGAGAAATGATATGTCCATAATATTTTTTTAACACTTTCGTAACAAATCTTAAGTGATAGGTCGTTAAGGGTGGGAAAAAAATTAATTTAAATTGTGGATTTAAATTAGAACCAATTATAACTTACCACCTACAATTAGTTGTAAAAAAATTGTGAAAATGTTGTAAACGAAACACTTCTTAATAGTAAACTCTATGGGTTAAAAAAAAAAAAAAACATAAGAAAGTCAACTCTCTCTCTCTTATATATTTCCAAGGGTACTAGCTACATTTATCTCCAAATATAATTATATTTTATATATATTTACATCTTTTAATCTTGATAAGGAAAAGATTTAGCCTCCATATATAACTATATGTAGGTGTCTATATATAAGGCTCTAATTCTTATTTCTTGGTGAATAAAGATGTAACTTCTTTGATAAAGAAAAAAATTTTCTTTTACACCAAAAAGACTAAAATAAAAAAATAGATAACCAAATATTTATTTATTTATTTTTTTAGATAGCTAGGAATTGAAATTTATGGGGCCCACTTCATAATGATTACTCTTTATCATCAAATTGAGACATTATTAGATTTTTTTTTTTGGTGTATTTGTGTAGGCAGGGTTCGAACCTAGGTCCGGTCAATGAGAAGAGACTATATTAGTTGAGCTATTACATAGATAATTAAGTAAAAATAGAAATTTGAGTCAATTTTTAACATTTATTAATTTTGATTATAATATTTATGCAGTTTGGAGATATGGTACAACCAAGGATTAGTGCTTATATCAGGGCTCCTCTCTAACCCTACAATCGCACTTGATTCCATATCTATTTGGTATGTCAACCTACTCCTGTTTGCAAAATTTTGCCCTTTTCCGATTATTGTTACCTGACTCACAAATTTTATTGTGTGTGTGTATATATATATATATATGTATATATATTTTTTTTTCAGCATGAATTATTTGAATTGGGACATGCAATTTATGTTGGGGCTAAGCGCAGCAGCCAGGTGTGTGACACAAGAAAAAACAGATCCAAATTAATGGGATAAATATTTTTTTCTTCTTTTCTTGGCCTAGTATAATTAGAAAGTAATAATGAAATGATAGTTATTTTGCTATTATGAATTGCAGTGTTCGGGTGAGTAATGAGCTTGGGGCAGGACATCCAAGGGTAGCAAAATTTTCAGTACTAGTAGTGAATGGAAGCAGCGTCATCATTAGTATAATTTTCAGTGCTATTGTTTTGATATTCAAGGTTGAGTTAAGCAAGCTTTTCACAAGTGACACTGAAGTTATTGACGCAGTGTCCAGCTTGACTCCATTGCTGGCAATTTCTGTTTTCTTAAATGGCATTCAACCTATACTCTCAGGTAATAATGATATACAAAAACAAAAACAAAAACATGCTGGTAATAAAAGCATCATTAATTATTCAAAAATTTTCCTTTTTGGGAATCTCAGGTGTGGCAATTGGGAGTGGATGGCAAGGTGTGGTGGCTTATGTTAACCTGGCCACTTACTATGTAATTGGTCTTCCAATTGGATGTGTTCTTGGGTTCAAAACTAGTCTAGGAGTAGCAGTAAGTTTAATATCTCTCTCTCTCTCTCTCTCTCTCTCATTATTAATTATTTTTGCCTTATCAACAATGGAGTGGTCATTTTCAGGGGATTTGGTGGGGGATGATTATTGGGGTTCTTTTGCAAACGGCGACTCTAATTATTCTTACAGCCAGAACAAATTGGACTGCTGAGGTAATTTATTTCTTTTCATTTCTTGTACCTTGAAACCATTTGATAAATTATCACTTATTCAAAAGCTTAAACTATTAAAAAAAATTGAATTTAATTTACCCTTATTAAGTAGGATTTAATGAGAATTTTTTAAATAAAAACTAAGGTGGAGACATGTTTTGACTGAATCTAAATGTTTTTAGACCTAACACTAGAATTTAAGGTTGAGATAGAGTTTGAAGTTTCCAATTTCAACAAAATAAGCAGTATCCAAATAAATAATAACTATATATCGGACTTTTTTTTGTTTTGGGTAATACAAGGTAGATGAGCTCTTTATGTGGTTTTCAAAAATCTGTTGATGTATAACTATATGTCATGTCAGTCATAGTCAGACTTCTTATAGTGCATTTGACAGGTTTTTATCTTCTTCATTTGTCTGATGCTTATATTATATAGGTTCAAAGAGCTGCTGACCGATTGAAGAAATCTGCAGAAGAAGATACATTGGACTTGGTAGCTGACATATAATATAGGCATGTATATGTCTTGATCAACAATTTAGGTCGTGAAATTTGTGTGTTTTCTATAGAGCGTCAGCGTATGGCTAATGAAGATTTAGCAAGCAGCCACCAAGTAGTGGGAAGCATTAAGATAGCATATTTTTTGAGGTTTTTAGAAATATAAACGTAATCCGGTGATATGTTGTTCACCCTGCAACTCAAATTCTTTTCTCTTGAATCTTCAAGCACTTCGTTCATAAAAATGTACTATTGTTAAAATTAAGATAAACAGCTTTAAAGTTTCCCAGATTAGTTTAGGTAATTCATTCAAATACATTTTCAGATTTTGTTACCAAAATATTTGTTTTTCGATCACAAGTTTCCGAACACATTTGTCTAAAACTAAAAAAGAATAGGTATTCTATGAAAAACATATCCAAACTAGCCTGATCAAACAAGCCTCTGTGAGAGGGTTTTTATTGAGACCTTCAATGTCAAAACAAATATCCCTCTTTGGAATAAAAACACAGCTTCACCATTTACTTTTTTTTAGTGCTCTATAAAGAAGTCGATCGATATATATCCCTGTAATTAGGTAATAGTTATATATATATTTATAAAATTATAATAATTATCTTATATTCTCGCAGTTTGTGAGACTCATAAGATGTGTAACAGTTATTAGGTGCATAAAATGTCTTCATCTCATACCAATATAAAAATTAGACAATAGGACAAGAAGAAATTACAGTGAAAATCACTATTATGGCCTCCAAGAGTGTTATCAATTCCTATAATAGATAAGATGTACAGAGTGGCCCAATTATTAAGATCTTCTGATATTTGCAATTACAGAAGACTGAAATGTAATGTGATTTATTATTTATTTTATAGGGTCCGGCTCATCTCTTGTTAGAAACCCTCCTGTTATCTCCCTTTTTTTTTAATTTTTTAATTTTATTATTTATAAATAAAAGACATATGACAATTAAATGATCTAATAGTTGAAATAAAGCCACCTCAAACCATCCTATTCTTTTATTGCAATCTCTTCTCCCTTTCTGTAACATCACCATCGGAGCCCTCATAGTCATAGTCTCATAGACAACCTCCACACCATTAGGACCTTACCCCTTCACTTACGCTGAGCACATTGCACGCTTTGACCTGGGCAATGATGACGTAGTAGTAGCCGCAGTACGGGATTGAGGGTAAGTAGGGATGTCAAATGAGTGGGTTTGGAGTGGATATAATTGGGTTGGGTATATAAAACCCATTTACCCATTTTTGCCCATTTGACTAATTACTTCCAACTCAACCCAACCTAATTATTATGGATAGATCTCAACCCACCCAATTACCCAATAATCAAAATTACCAAAATGCCACGAAAACTTGAAAATAACCAAAGTACTTGTGAAATCCTTTAAATTTACCAAAATACCTCCTAAACTTAAAAAAGACCAAATATGCTAAAAAAACCCACTAAAAATGATCGAAATACCCCAAAAACCTAAAAAATGACCGAAATACCTTTGAAACCTAAAAAATTACCAAAATATCCACTAAACCTAAAAAAATGACCAAAATACACCCAAAACCCAAAAAAATGACCAAAATACCCTATAAAAATTGACTAAAATACTACTGAAATCTAAAAAATGACTAATATACCCTTGAAACGTAAAATTGACCAAAATACCCCTGCACCTAGAAATTGATCAAAGTACTCTTGAAACCTAAAAATGACCAAAATACTTCCCTAAACCTAAAAAAATGATCGAAATACCCTTAAAACCTAAAAAATGATCGAAATACTCCTAAAATCTAAAAATTAACCAAAATATCCCCAAAACCTAAAAAAATGATTGAAATATCCCCAAAACCTAAAAAATGACCAAAATAACCCCGAAAACTAAAAATGACCAAAATACCCTCGAAACCTAAAAATTGACCAAAATACCCCTTATAACTATAAAATGACCAAATTACCCCTTAAACCTATAAAATGATCAAAATACCCTTGAAACCTAAAAAATGACAAAAATACCCCTAAAACTTTAAAATGACCCAAAACCTCTAAAATGACCATAAATAACCCAAAACCTCTAAAATTACTAAAAATACCCTGAAACCTATAAAACGACCAAAATAGCTCTAAACTTATAAAACGACCAAAATATGCCTCAAAATATCTAAAATGACCAAAATACCACTAATCGTATAAGATGAACAAATACGCCCGAAGCCTCTAAAATTACCAAAATAGGGGTTTGCGGTATTTTGGATGTTTTGAGGGTATTTTCATCAAATTAAAGGTTCTAAGAGTATTCAATCATTTTGTAGGTTTCGAGGGAATGTCACTAATTTTTTAGGTTTATGGGTGTTTCGTTAATTTTTAGATTTTGGGCTATTTCAGTAATTTTCTAGGTTTTGGAGGTCTTTTAGTCATTTTTTAGGTTTTGGGGATATTTCGGTCATTCTTTAGGTTTCGGAGGTATTTTAGTCATTTTTTTTAGGTTTAAGGGGTATTTTGGTCATTTTTTTATATTTATGTTTAGGGAGTATTTTGGTCATTTTTTAGTTTAAGGGGGGATTTTGGTCATTTTTTAGGTTTAGGGTGTATTTTTATCGTCTTACAGGCTTAAGGGGCATTTTTGTCATTTTATAGGTTTCAGGGTATTTTGGTCATTTTTTAGGTTTGGGGTTATTTTGATCATATTTAGGTTTCAGGGGTATTTCAGTCATTTTTTAGGTTTTCGGGGTATTTCGGTTAATTTTTAGGTTTTGAGGGTATTTCAATAATTTTTTTCAGGTTTAAGGGGTATTTTGGTCAATTTTTAGGTTTAGGGGGGTAATTTGGTCATTTTTAGGTTTAGGGGTATTTTGGTCATTTTTTAGGTTTAGGGGGAATATTTTGGTCATTTTTAGGTTTTGGGGGTATTTTGGTCTTTATTTAGGTTTATGAGGTATTTTGGTCATTTTTAGGTTTTGGGGGTATTTCATTCACTTTTTTAGTTTTGGTGGTATTTCAATCATTTTTTTAGGTTTAGGGGGGTATTTTGGTAATTTTTAGGTTTCGAGGGTATTTCGGTCATTTTTTTAGGTTTAGGGGATATTTTGGTGATTTTTAGGTTTCGGGGGCATTTTTGTCATTTTTTAGGTTTAGGGGGGTATTTTGGTCAATGTTTAGGTTTCGGGGGTATTTTTGTCATTTTTTAGGTTTAGGGATATTTTGGTCAATTTTTAGGTTTTGGGGGTATTTCAGTCATTTTTTAGGTTTTGGAGGGTATTTTGGTAATTTTTTAGGTTTAGGGGGATATTTTGGTCTTTTTGATTTTTTGTTGTTGTTGTTGTTGTTGTTGTCGTCGTTGTTGTTGTTGTTGTTTTTTTTTTATTTATTTATTAATGTTTTAGGGGTATTTTGGTCTTTTTCTAGGTTTCGGGGGGTATTTTGGTCATTTTATAGGTTTCGGGAGTATTTTGGTACTTTTTAGGTTTAGGGGGTATTTTGGTCTTTTTTTTAGGTTTTAGGGGTATTTCGGTCATTTTTAGGTTTAGGGAGTATTTTGGCCATTTTTTAGATTTAGGGATATTTTGGTCAATTTTTAAGTTTTGGGGGTATTTTAATTATTTTTTAGATTTTTGAGGTATTTTGATAATTTTTAGGTTTATGGGGTATTTTGGTCTTTTTTTTTAGGTTTTAGGGGTATTTTAGAGTTTAGTTATTTGTAGAAATGATACTTGGATCATAATTGGGTACTTAGTTAAAACCTAATAAACATTAATGTTAATTGGGTTAATACCCATTTAACCCAATTAATAATTAGGTGGGTTTGGGTGGCCAAATGGGTTTGAATTGATTTTGCCATCCCTAAGGGTAAGCATTCCCTTTATTTGAGCCGAAGATGGCATAAATAGTGATTTTGACTATTGCAACGATGCTATGTTGTGATTTCTATTGTGAGTAATTTCTTTGGGTGTCGATTTTAACAAAAAGGTATGACGATGGGATTACAACAGAGAAGAAATTTTTTTTTTTTGTTTTTGTGGTTTTCTGGTGGGTACAAGCAATTGTTAAGAATATGTTTGAAGTTGTTGATGATAAAGTTAGAGATAATGATAAAGTCAAGTCGCACATAACAACAGATAACTAAAGTTTACAATTTAAATTTCAAATGGGTTGGGGGGGGGGGGGGGTTGGGACACAGTCGCCACATGGATTTTGGGCTGAGAAGAAGATTTTGAAGATCTACTTCCATGGCATGGGCCTGGTCCATATGCAAACATAGGAAAGCCAAAGCCAAGAAGAAGAAAGGCCATTTGTGCCTGTTATTGAGGAAATCCGAGGAACCTATTTGTCTCAAGATAAGGTGGTCTAATTGAGAAGCGACTAGCTAACTCACTGAGGATACGGCTTCAGATATCTTCCTTGAGGAACGCGAAGAAGAAGACGAAGAGCCCAATGTAACAATCACCTTTACATTAATGAGTCTTTCTACCTAATGTCAGTCCCATTAAATGCTGAATGACAAGCCTGAATAGTAAGAACACCCCAAAAGTTTGCATTTATGATCAAGAAGTAGTAGAAGGGGAGTTTGATGGGACAAGTATCTCCACAAATCTAGCTAAGAGACGAACAGCTGGAAAGGAGGGGAAGGGAAGGATAAAAGTAGGATGACACCAATAGGAAAGGGAAAAGTTAGGAAGAAGAACAAGAGAGAGAAATAGTGAGAGCAAGAGCTTGTATTTTCCTCTAGAACAATCATTTGTACCTTGGGAAATCAATTTTATTAATCAAAGTGTCTTTTTCAGCTTTCTTTACCTTCAATTATCTGTCTAATCTTCCTATTGTGGAATTTCATCCCTATTATTAGAAAGTAGTTGTGTTAGTTAAGAATGTGAGCATTGTTTTCCTTGGTTTATGTTTTTGACCCACATTAATGGCACCGTTTGTGGAAAATTCCACCAAGTAGTAGGATCGGAAGCTAGTTGAAGCTATAATGGCAAAACGGGGGAAGAAACAGGGCTCTTAGGTAACCATAGCTGAGTATGTTTGTTGGGTTGGTCTCTGGAAATAGGAGGATGCAGTCGGGGGTAAGGAGGGATAACCGAGATGAATCAAGGCAGATCTTGAGAAGGGAGTTGGTGCCTTTTTCCCAGCAAAGGGAAGGATCAGCAACAAACTCCGCAGGACCCTCCCAATCTAGTAGGGTTTGGGAGATAAACTACTTAAGAACGCAACTATTGGCATTACAGTGAGATGCAAGGTGCCGTGATGGAAAGGGAGATTGACAATTGATTAGCCCTGGTGGAAAGGAATCTTGTGGAGGGGAGAATACTCTAGCCATCTTTAGAATTATCAAGAAGGTTAAGCTCCCCACCTAGCAGGTATAGGGAGAGGTCAGCGTCACCATCACGCAGGCATGGGGAGAGGTTAGTCTTCTCGATCAGCAAGCACAAGGAAAGAATGGATCCACCCCCCCCCCCCCCCCACGGAGAAATAGGCATAGAGAGTTTTCCCTACGTAGAACCATGGAAATAGCTGTGTCCTTAAGAAGAAACTAGGTGCTAAGGACTTAAGGTGAGCCTTCTAGCTCGCAGAACATGGGGAATGATGCGATGAGTAAGGCCTTGCAGCAGATTTCTCATTCTCCTTTCTCTGAGGAGATTGAGAGTTTGGATTTACCCTAGAGGTTTGTGAGGTCCACCTTCATTATTTACAATGGGAAGTTTGATCTCGTAGAGCACGTCAGCCACTAGAACCAAAGTATGGATATTTACTTCAAGAATGAAAATCTTCCCTTCCAACCTTGGACCTACAATCATGAGGTGGTTTGATGGATTAGAAAAGGGGTCCATTTATGGCTATGATGAGTTAACTTGAGCTTTTGCATAAGGTTTGTGACATGTAGCTGAGTCTCGAAGCCTTTTGATTCTTTGATCACCATATCTATGAAAGAAGGAGAGACTTTTAAAGTGTATTTAGATCGCTTTTGGGAGTTCTATAATGAGATTGGAGGAAACAATGGGGAGTTGCCACCAGCACTTTCAAGGTTGGGTCCCATTGATTCTGAGTTGAGGATCTCCCTGACCTTATAGCTAGTCACAAATATGCAAAAGTTGATAGAGAAAGTTAAGGAGTATAAGAGGTTTGAGGATGACCAGTTGCAAGCTAAGTTAAAGGCCAAAGTACCTGCGACTGAGAGAAAGGAGATACGAGTAGATCACCCCCCTCCTTGGCCTAAGAAGGATATCTATCCTTAAATGCCTCGGCTTAGGCCCGAAGTAGTGAACACCTTAGAAAAGGAGCCCGTTCAATTTTGGATAAGATCAAGAGTGAGCCCTATTTCAATTGGCTAAGCAAGATGAGTGGGGATCCATCCTGAAGGAACTAGAGCCTCTTTTGTTTTTATCACTGAGAGAGGGGTCTCACCACCGAGGACTATAAAACCTTGAAGGATCACTTGGGCCAACTAGAGATCGTCAGTCATTTGAAGGAGTTCATAAGCCTTGACCATTCCTGTCATCAAGGGACACCAGGGTCAATTGGAGCTCAGGGTACGGCTCCACCAATTGGAATTATTAAGGTGATATGGGTTCCAAGTCTTCCTGGGTAAGTGGCTCCCAGAGTTCTAACTGTGGCACTTACGCTAGAGTTTGGGATGGAGATCTGACCTATCAAGAAGCCTAAGTGGGATGAGGACTTCCTTGGATTCTTGGGGCAAGATAAAGAAGGGACTAACTAGCCTTATGAGGATGCTCTGGTGGTAACTGTAAAGATTTTGGGTTTCGATGTGAAAAGGGTGATGGTTGATCAAGGAAGTGGGGTTGAGATCATGTATCTTGATTTATATTGGGGTTTAGGGTTGACATAGAAAGACTTGTCAAAGTATGACACCCCTATAGTTGCCTTCAATGGAATAGTCGTGACACCAGTAGGCCAGATTCGGCTTCCCCTAGTGGTTGGGGGGGAGGTGTTGGTAGATTTCATAGTGGTACATTCTTACTCTCCTTACATGGCTATCCTTGGTCATCCCTAGATCCATTCCATGGGAGCCACACCTTCCTCTTTGCCCCAAAATGTGAAGTTTCCTACTGATCAGGGAATTTATGAGCTTTGAGGGGACCAGAGCGTGGCTAGACAATGCTTGATAACAGCTATGGAGCACAAATAGTAGCTGTTGTAGTCATAGTCACCATGGGGGTTATAGCAGTTACAATTCGCTCCCTTAGAAGCTGTGGATACTTCATCCACATTGGTAAAGCAGTGTGAAGAGCTGGAGAAGGTCTTCAAAGATGTTAGGGAACAGTACTTCCAGGTCGGTAAAGGCCTCCTGTTCCTTGAGAAGGTATTGCTACTACTCTTCTTGGTCAATATTATAGATCTATTTGCTTGAAGTCCATATGTGAGCGTAAGTGCTTGCGACGGGCTTTGGGTTTCCACAAATCTGTAGGAAGTATGCCTCAGGCTAGGGTGGACCATGGCAAAGGGTGTAAATTGAGTTGCCACCTAGATTAGGTCTAGGAACCATATATATAGCACGTTTGTGGAAGGACTGATCTTTACCAAAGCATGTGTCTGGAGTTTAGGTATGGGGATAAGAAGGTGTTACGCACCCAACCCCACCCAACCTGTAGGTTGGCCTCCACTCATTATGTTCCAAATCCTAATCCCATCAAAGGGTCCTCTAATATGTTATTCTAAACTCACACACACTAACGTGCATTTATCATCCAAACATGGCAAATTTCCTACACTCTTTCGTAGCATAAAATCCTGTCATTCATCTAGAAAAATATATATATCCAAGGGCAGCAAGCACATCACAAAACTATATCATGCTCATCATCTAAATCAAATGCCTGTTCAACAATCAAGGCATGCGAAACATGTTATTCTACTTATCCTAATGCTAAACATGTTCATCAACCATATCATGCTCATCATCTAAATCAAATTGCCTGTTCATGTAATCATGCATGACTTACCTCACTTACCTCGCTGCACCATAATACCTCTACACTTATGCATCAATGCATGTTTAAGTTCTTAAGAATGTTCATGTGATTCATCAAAGCATAAACCCTAATCATCAATTCAACAATCATAGCATGTGAAATATGTTATTCTACTAACCCTAATGCTAAATATATGAAAACTAGACTCAACAAGACCTAAACATGTGATTAAAACTAAGCAAATAAAATAAAATAAAATAGCAAGAACCCTTAATCTGCATTTCTGGGCATTTTTATGGGTGTGCATACATGAAGTATGCGTACGCATACATAAAGCATGTGAACGTATACATGCCTAGAAACACAGTTTTAAAGCAAGCAACAAACAACTATCAAACAAAACCTAACATGCTTCTAATATTTAAATCAACCCTTTTATTCAAAACATGGTAAGACACAAAAAAAAAAAAATCAAACAAAGAATAACATATTTCTAAGCATGTTTAACAAATAAATCAAATTAAGAACAACAAGAAAACAAGTTATAAAAATCCAAATAAAGGAAGAGTTATGAAGAGAGACTCACCTTGCTTATGGAACACAACTTGGTTTATATTTAACTGGCCCCTCAATGCCTACATAACAAGATCGAATGATAATACAGGGAATCAAAGTATTCAATAGTTCATAGGTAATCATAACTCAAAATAAAAAAAGATATTCTTGAAAAGATTGTTGGAAAAGTTTTGAAAGAGGTTACAAAATAGTTTCTGCCTTAAGACCACTAGAGAGAGGGTTTTGAAAAGCCAAAAAACGTGCTTAACGCTGTGAGTTCAGAAAGTTCAGAGTTAGAAAAGAGTTTTGGAAGGTTTTAGGTGAAAAATCAACTCTCTCTAGCTAGGGTTTGAGTTTGGAGGCATCAAATTGTATTTATATGTTTAAACTAGGGTTTTCAGACTCATTTTGTGGGTTTTGGATGTTCCAAAAGGTTTAAGGGCCGGGGCCCATCAAAGAGGGAGGCTTTGGGCCCTAAAAAAAAAAAAAAAAAAATGAAGTTTTAAGGTTCTGGAATTCAGTATGCATACGCGCACTTGTTTATGCTTACGCATACACCCAAAAAAACCCTAATTTTGACTGCTAGTTTGGAACTTCAAACGGTCATAACTCACTCAATATAAGTCCAATTTAGGAAAAATTTGTGTTCAAATTGAAGCTCATGATGTGTAATTTCTAATGAAATAAGTTGTACTCAAATATGCATTGTGGATCAAAAGTTATGATCAAAACAGTGAGTAAAGGTCATTTTTTAGCATCGTTTTCAAAGCGATTTGAACACTTTTGAGTTATGATTACTTCCAAACTATCAAAATAATTTCAATTACCTTTTGTAGACATGTCAATCTCATCATTGGGACTGGGGACTAAAGTTTATTAATCGGGTACAAAATGAGGTATCTACACCCTATGAAGCACCAAGGGTGGATCCGGAGTTCAGATGCCATAAGCTTAGTATGGATTCAAAATGCACTTTGAATAAGCTGAAGCCTAGAGGGTCCTCGGATATTCACTCTGACATCGTTAAGGAATAGGTAGATAAGCTGAAATGGGCTAGGGCCATTAAGAAAGTGTTTTATTTGTAGTGGTTAGCCAATACAGTGGTAGTGAAAAAGAAGAATGGGAAATAGAGGGTTTACGTAGACTTCAAGGATTTGATAAGCTTGCCCCAAAGACCCGTTCCTAATACCTAAGATTAACCATCTCGTAGATGAAACCTTCGGCCACCTAAGGATGAGTTTCTTAGATGCTTTCCAAGGCTACCATTAGATCGCATTGGCCCTCGAGGATTAGGAAAAGACTTCATTCATAACTTCCACAGGAAATTATCATTACAAAGTCATGTTGTTTGGATTGAAAAACGCTGGGTCTACCTATCAAAGAATGGTCACGAAAATATTCGGGCTTAGATAGGGAGAAATATGGAAGCCTATAGCGATGATATGGTGGTAAAGAGTAAGTTGACCGAAGACCATCAATCTATTATATTTGACTGAGGTTTTTGGAGTATTGAGGAAGTATTGCTTGAGGTTGAATGCCTTTAAGTATGCATTTGGCGTAAGCTCGATAAAATTCCTTAGATATTTGATCACACATAGAGGGATTGAAGTAAATCTTAAACAGATCATAGCTTTGTAGAATCTTAGACCCCCTCGGAATCCGGAAGAGGTTTAGCGGTTCACGGGGATGACCGTGGCCTTAAATCATTTTACTTCCGAATCAGTAAATAGGTGTTGGCCATTCTTCCAAATTTTAAAGAAGTGGAAAGATTTCCAATGGATGGAGCAATACCAAAGGGGGTTCGTTGAGTTTAAAGCCTTATTAGCTAGGGCTCTTATCCTTTCTTGACCAGTAGTAGGGGAAGTCTTGTACATGTACTTAGTAGTGACGAATCATATAGTCAGCATGGTGCTCATCAGGGTAGATCAAGAAATACATTAACCAATCTACTATGTAAGCAAGACTCGATTGGAAGCTAAGGTTCTCTATCTCCCTTTGGAAAAAGTAGCTTTAGCTCTCGTCCAGACCACTAAGAATCTGCCTTATTACTTTCAAGTTCATTCTTTGGTAGTATTGATAGAGAACCCTTCAGGCCTTGTTAAGGTGAGCAGACTTCTCAAGGAGAATCGCTAAATGTGTAACATCCTTGGGGGATTTTGATATCAAGTACCATTTGAAGACGTCAATCAATGGGTAGATCCTAACTGATTTCATTACTGAATTCACATCGAGCCCCTTAAAAGAAGTAGTCAAGATCCGTAGTGGTGAGTAGGTTCAGCTAAATAGAGCTATAACTTGGCATGCATTTGTGGACGAAGCATTTAATTGCCATGGTGCTGGGGTAGGGATAATATTAATCTCGTCCGATGGGATACAGTTGGAAAGTTCTTTTTGGTTGGATTTCCACACTTCTAATAATGAAGCCAAATATAAAGCTTTCCTTGCTAGACTTCGGATGGTTAGGCAGGTCGGGATAACCAAGTTATGCCTCTAGTGTGATTCAAGACTGGTAGTTAACTAGGTTAATGGGGTTTGAGGCTAGGGAACAAAGGATGATATATTATCTCAAGGAGGCCAGGCTTCTCCAATCTCATTTTGAACAGGTAACCATCATTCAAATATCCCAAGAGAGTAATAGCTATGCTGATTCCCTAACAACCCTAGCCTTCTTAGTAAGTGACCCCTTCCATAGACTAATCATAGTGGAGACCTTTCAACATCCTAGCATGAGTCATCCTAGGAAGATCAAAGTGTATAGTGTCCACCTATGTCCTAGTTGGATTGATCCAATCATAGCATATATTAAAGAGGGGCTATTTCCCGAGGACAAATATGAAGCTGAGAAGGTTAGGTGGAAATCTCCGAGATATTGGATATCCAAGGAAGGGAAGCTGTACAATAGATCATACATTGGGCCATATCTATTGTTTGATAACCTCGAGGTTGTTGAAGTACTTCTGGAAGAGCTCCATTAGGGGATATGTGGAAGCCATACCAGGGAAAGGTCAATCACTCATCGGGCATTAACTTAAGGATATTAGTGGCTGAACATACAGAAACAGGCTCAAGAATATACTCAAAAGTGTGATCAGTGTCAGAGGTTTACTCCTAGTATCCATCATCCTGGCGGATCTCTGGATCCTCTTACAAGCCCTTGACCTTCTGCACAATGAGACTTGGACATAGTGGGACCTTTCCCAAGGCCATGGGGAATCGAAGGTGGCTTCTGTTCGGAACCGATTAGTTCACCAAGTGGGTTGAAGCAGAGCTTTTAGCCAATATCTTAGATACCAATGTCCTCGTCTCGGACATTGGACTCTAGTTCGACAGTAAGGCATTCTGAAGATACTATGGGGGAGTCAGGAATCACTAATAAATACTCCACGCTTGCTTATTGTTAAGGAAATGGAGAAGCCGAGGCAGCTTGTAGACACTCATTTGTACCCCTTATGACTCGGGCCCCCGTTCCTCAACGTTGCTGAATTCTAAGACCCAAGTTTTGTTCAAGGCCCAATTAGAAGTTAAATTGACTTAAGAAGTGTTAAAATGAAAAATATAACTTTTAATGGGAAAATAAATCAATTTTTGAAAAATAAGACCAAAGGAAACCCTCGATATGCGCACCCATGAATTAGCTTGCGCATGCAGCTTCCTTTATGCGTACGTAGGCCCGATCTTGCCCACGCATAGCGATTTCTAGAAAACTATACAAGGCAAATTTCTGCATTTATGTTGAGGTTTGGAATGAATCTCACATCGTCTGGGGATCGTTCCAAACCTCTTTTTTCACACTATAAGAAGCCTTACATGGTATATTTTTAAAACACAGAGAAATCCCACGGGAAAACACTAAGATTAACTAGAAATAGTGAATAAGGGAGTTTTTTTACAAAACACCCTCAAGTCAATTTTCTTTTGATTAGGACCTTTTCTGGCCTTGATCTTTGAGTTTAATCTTTACTAATCACTTTTTTTTTATTGAATTGTGAATAGATTTGACTGAGGGGAATGGTAAAAAATCAAGCTTGGAAAGCTTTTCTTTGAGATATCTAGTCTAAACTTTTCTTTTTTCCTTTCTTTCTTTTTTTTTTTTCCTTTAAATCTTTCTGTTTGTCTTTTTTTCTTGTTTTAATATGCTTTAACATGTTCATCTAGTTTAGGTTTATATGTTTGTATGTTTAAAATGCATGTTAGGTTGTTAGAATTCCCGTTTTGAGGTTCTGCCCTAGTTTTGGCATTTTTAGGGTTTCTGGGCAAGAACTTGCGTATGCATGATCTTGCCAGCGTACGCAGGCTTGATTATGCATACGCAGACTTGTTGTTGTATGTGCAAGCCACTGCCCAGAAACCCTAATATTTTTTTTTATTTGTTTCGCTTTTGCTTTCACATGTTTTTTTTTGTTTAGCTTCTTTTCGATGTTTTTATACTTCCAGAAGTCTCTAATTCACATGTTTAATTGCTTGCTTGCTATCACATGTTAGAATTAGGGTTTGAGTTGTGTTTTTTTTGTTTTGATGACATGATCATTCATTCACATGCTCATGCATAAATGCCATAGGTGCTGAGTTACTGCAAGGTAAGTCATGCATTGGAAATGTTCACATATTTGTGATACAATCTTGTTTTGGTGTTAGAAATGAATATGCTTGTTTGGTTGAGTATTTCCAAAGTGTACATGCAATGCTTTTAAAGATTCATATATCGCTGGCTTGTTTTATTGCTGCCTAGTTTGATATGCTTTGATGCTGTGATTAGATGAATGCTAGGTTGGTTGAGATGTATGCTAGATGAATGTTAGGAGATGCCATGCTAGATGAATTATAGGGTCTATGATGAGATGTTGCGCCATTATTAGTTGTATGGTAGGCTTTGTTTGTGAGCATGATAGATGTATGGTTAGGGATGTTTGATGCCATGTTGATTGCTAGATGTATGTTAGTGTATGTGTGAGTTAGATACAAGTATTGAGTGTGCCTTTAATAGGGTTAAGACATATGACACAATGATGGGAAGCCATCCTTAGGGTTGGGTGGTTTTGGGTGCCTAACACCTTTTCAAGACCGTTCCTTAACTCTGAACCTATATCTCTGGTAGTAAGATCAAAAGGTCCTTCGTCGAAAGGACTTTATATATATGATTCCTAGACCATTGCAAAAACTAGGTGGCGACTCCATTTCGACCCCCCTTGCGTCCACACAACTAACAAGTCTATAGTCAATGGTTTGAAAAGAAGGTTGGATGATTCTTAGGGAAAATGGGCCGATAAGCTCCCAAATGTGTTGTGGGTGTACTGAACTACATCTTGAAGATCCATAGGGGAAAACCCTTTCTCTATGACTTATGGTTCTGAAGCCATTATACCAAAGAAACGCAATTTTTCTACAAATCCTAACAGTCTATACATCTAATGTACCAAATTTTTATTCAAAATTTCTTCAAATAAAGAAAATCTTTGCATCTTATGTACATAATATTCCGTTGAATTTACAAAATTTTGAACATTCAATGTATCCAACATATTACAATTTTTTCAAAACAACAGAATCTGTGCATCTATTGTACACAATTTTTGTTTCAATTTACACATTTTTGTACATTGCAACGTATACATTGTATTAAATTTTTTTCTACAAAACCAAACAATCGGCACATCTAATGTACACAATTTTTTTACAAATCTAGACAATCTATACATCAAATGTACGCAATTTTGATTCAAATTTTCTTGTAATTTTGATAGTCTGTACATCTTATGTACATAATTTTTTGTTGAGTTTACACAATTTTGTATACTCAACGTATGCATTGTTGTAGACACTGCATCTAAGGCCCAACGCCAGTTTAGAGCCTAATCAGATATTAAATTGACTTGAAGAGTGTTAAAATGGAAAATATAACTTTTTAAATGAGCAAAAATCTATTTTTAGAAATAAATGACCAAGGAGGCCCTTGGCCCACGTACGTGGATAGCAGCTTGCGTACGTACGTGGGCCAAAGTATGCGTATGCAGGCACATTCCCGCGTACGCAGCTAGGATTTCAGAAACATAAAAAAGACAAGTTTTTTTTTCAATAATGGCTAAGGTTTGGAATGAATCCCACATTGTCTGGGAGCCATTCGAAACCCTATTCTTTTTTCCACTATATAAATCCTTACATTGTACATTTTCAAAACACATAGAAATCCCATAAGAAAAATACAACATTCATTAGAAAATAGTGAATCAAAAGGGAATTTTTCACAAAACACCCTTAAGTCAATTTTTTTTGATTGGGACATTTTTTTGGCCCTAATCCTTTTAGTTTAACATTTCTAATCATGCGTTTTTTGACTGTGATAGATTTGACTGAGAGGAATGGTAAAAATCAAGCCTAGTCATGAGCATGCATACGCATGTCAAATCGTGTGTACATGGGATTTGGCCTGCGTACGCAGGCCTCTGTCTGCGTATGTAGGCCTTTGCCTAGAAACCCTAATTCAGATTTCTATTTTGTCAAGTTTGCTTGTTTCATATATTTTGCCTCTATTTAAGTCCTTTTTACATACATATCTGTATCTGAGTTCTTGTTTCACATGTTTTATTTTCTTGTTTACTTTTAACTTGTTAGATTAGGGTTTTCTTGTTTAAGATGCTATGTACATGCACTCACATGCTCATACATGATGCCATAGGTGCTGTGTTGCTAAAAGGTAAGTCATGCATTGGTATGAACATGCATTTGATGATGTATATTGTTTGAATATTTGTTTTATGTCTTTTAATTCCAATTATATGCTTTATATGATTTTTTAATTGCCATGATGCCTTGCTGCCATGATTGAGTTGTTGCCTCATTTTAGATGTGTAATATGATAGGGTTTTCACGTGCTAGATAAATGCTAGGTTTTGTATATGTGTGTGGTTGGGTTCCTTATGCTATATGGATGGATATGTATGTGTTTTAGGATGAATGATGCCATGTTGTATGCTTAGATGTATGCTAGTGTGTGTGTAAGCATAATACAAGTGCTGAACATGATTTTATCAAGGTTAAGATGTAAGACACAATGATGGGAGGTCAACCTTACGGTTGGGCGGTCTTGGGTGCCTAACACCTTTCCAAGAACATACTTAACTCCGAACTCATATCTCTGGTAGTAAGACCAAAAGGTCCTTCCTCGAAAGGATGCTATATATGGTTCCTAGACCATTGTAAAAACTAGGTGGTGATTCCGATGACCCTCCGTTGTGTCCGTAGTGGCAACTCCGCTGGGGATTGTGAGTTTAATTCCTATGTGTCTCATTTCTTAACCTTGATAAAAACTATTTCAATACTTGTTTGCACACACGTCACTTGGTTTTATCCCAAATCTTCCGAAGTTCATCCCACCAATTCACAATCGGTGCCCTTGCCTTTAATGGGCTTTGAGTACGTTAAAGGTTTGCTACCTATCCACTATGGGGTCCATCTAGCCCCTTGGTTGGAATCATAGCCCACCAAGTTGTGAGTGACCTACTTATCAATCCCTTTAGCCTTAGGGAGCCTACCCACACCAGAGAGATCCTAGACCCTATCACAAAGGATACCCTTTATATCTCTTCTTTGTTTAACCATATATCATGTGTTCACCTAATTTTAAAGGAACAAATTAAAGATGTAAAAATGGAAGGGATGGCCCTAAAGTTATGGTATACCCTAAGATGTTTTGGGATAAAAGAAAAGAAATTCTCACATATAAGAGGATTGTCCCTAAATCCAAAGGTATATCTTAACTTGAAAGGTTTGTAAGACCATTGCCTAATTGCTATCTGTTAGGATATGTGCCTTTAAATCCTATTGTATGATGCTATGTATGATATTATGTATGACATTATGTGAGAAATTATGTATGACTTAATATTGTGTTTAATAATTTTTTTTTATTCTTATCTAAAATAATGGTAACATGAATATACGGACATTATCAAATAGTCCATGAGATGCATAGTATGTGATTTATGTGATTTAGTCACAGAAGATATAGATCACAAGTTCTTTGTAAACTCAGAATTTTGGTTCGTAGTCGGTGATGAAATTGGGCATTTCATTTGCGAAGACTATAACATATTAACTACGATGATTTGTCTTGATCATGGAAGTGGTGACTTCTAGTTAATATGTTGATATGTTTTAAGAGTTAAGACATATGGAACTGGACCGTTGTGAGATTTATTATTCTCCTAACGACTGTCAATTGAATAATAAATCTCACGACTTGTATTCACATGAACTCTTAATCCTGAGGGAAAAATGGACCTGATCATGAAATGTAGGTTGCTTTGATATATCAGGAGTGAGATCTAAAGTAACGGTCAAAACCTCAGTATGTTGGGCAGCCACATTTAGTGTTGATGGAACATATATTCTCAAGATGGAATTCATAGTCTCTTAACGGAGATATAAAATATTCCATTGAGATAAGTTTAATGGGTACAGTTATTCAGAGAGTTAGGCCTAACCACTTTAGTAAGACTAAAGTATATATTTATGAAATTGGATTTCATAAATATATGATGAATAACTTAAAAAGGATTAAACCGGGTACTCAAGGATTAAGATGTAGTAATTTACAAAGTGGCAGTCTATATTCATGACTTTGTGTTACTACGAATATTTTATGAAAGGGTTGCATGTATAATAAAGTCTTGGGATATAATTTATTAATGAGGCCTAGAGTGCAATTATATTTATATAGTGGTATTAAATATAATTAATGGTAACTTTGGACTTGTCAAGAGTTGACAGAAAAGCCCAGGGCCCATTGGAGCTAGTGTCTTATTTGTTCCCTTTTGGTCCCACTCCAAGCCACACACTAAAGCCCAATTGGGAAGGCCCAAAAGGCTAGCCCAATTAGATAATCAGTTATGTGGAGAGAAACATACAGAATTTTATATAGAATAAAATGGTTTGTATGTTTAATAAGAATAAGAGATATAATAATATTCTCTCTAGAAACATAGAACTGATTGAGAGACCACACATCTTGGGCATCAAGTGGAATTGGAGTGAAGATTGAAAGTATTCCCGAGTTCTTCTTCATTCGGTTTTGAATTTCATCGCATCAAGGTACACTCTCTTGTTCTTATATTCTGAAACTTACATAGTGCATGTTATCAATTGCGAATGAAGTAGATCCGTTTATTTTTCCGCTGCGTATGTTTTGTATGCGATACAAACATGATGATTTCCCAACATTGGTATCAGAGCAGTCTTCATTTCGAATCTGTATAACATGTTTTGTTCGTTTTGGAATTAGAGATTATAGTTTCAAGTTGATAGATTTCTGCATGGTCGTTGAAACTATGATTTGATAAAAACTGATATTGATGTTATGATGTTATTTAAATATGAATTTAAGAATGTTAAATTGATCTTTAAGGCTATAGCATCAATAGATTTCAATTTTGATATCAATTTCTGTCAATCATTTTCGTATGATGGTTGTTTGTTCATGCAAAACGGTTGAAAACTGCCTTAGAAGAATTTCTGGAATTCGAGTTTTACGAGTTTCGATCGATCGAAATTTACTTTCGATCGATCGAGTGAAGGCGAGACATTCAAAGGGAAAACCCCTCAAGAGGGAAAGATGGACGCTTCAAGTGAAAAGATCCTCGTGCAAAAGATGCTTGAGTGTGTGGAGTTGTAAGTTAAAGTTCTTAAGAAGATAATAAGCCACCTCTTTGAGATAGAAGAAGAGGAAGCTGAAGAAGACAAGGCTAACCATGGATAAAGTGAGTTGATGTTCCCTAAAATCCAATTTATTGGCATGTCGTAAATAATTAAATTGTTTAATTATAAGAGACTATCTATAAATGAACTAATGGGACATTATCTTAGTCCATGAGATGCATAGTATGCGATTTATGTGAAAAGTCACAGAAGATATAAATTGAAAGTTCTTTGTAAACTCAGAATGTAGTTCGTAGTCGGTGATGAAATTGGGCATTTCATCTGCGAAGACTGTAACATATCAACTAAGATGATTTGTCTTGATCATGGAAATAGAGATTTCTAGTTGGTATGTTGATATGTTTTAAGAATTAAGACATATTGAACTGGACCGCTGTGAGATTTATTATTCTCCTAACGACTGTCAAATGAATAATAAATCTCACGACTTCTATTTACATCAACTCTAAATCCTGAGAGAATAATAGACCTGATTATGATATGTAGGTTGCTTTGATATATCAGGAGTGAGATCTATAAGTTACGGTCAAAACCTCAGTATGTTGGGCAGCCACATTTAGTGTTGATGGAACATATATTCTCAAGATGGAATTCATAATCTCTTAACGGAGATATAAAATATTCCTTTGAGATAAGTTTAATGGGTTTGGTTATTCAGAGAGTTGGGCCCAACCACTTTAGTAAGGAGTTACTAAAGTATATATTTGTGGAATTGGATTTCATAAATATATGATGAATAACATTAAGGATTAAACCGGGTACTCAAGGATTAAGATATAGTAATCTTCAAAGTGGCAGTTTATATTCATGACTTTGTATTACTATGAATATTTTAATGAAGGGCTGCATGTATAATAAAGTCTTGGGATATAATTTACTAATAAGGCCTAGAGTGCAATTATATTCATATAGTGGTATTGAATATAATTAATGGTAACTTTGGACTTGTCAAGAGTTGACAGAAAAGCCCAAGGTCCATTGGAGCTAGAGTCTTATTTGTTCCCTTTTGGTCCCACTTCAAGCCACACACTAGAGCCCAATTGGAATGGCCCAAAAGGCTAGCCCAATTAGATGATTAGTTGTATATAAGGAGAGAAACATACAGAATTTCAAGAGGTTCTTTTGATAAGTCCTTTCATGAGTCTTTTTCATAAGTGTTTTTCATCAAGATTACACAAGGAATGAAATGGTTTGTATGTGAGTGTTGGACACTCCCTTGTTCTTTCCTTGGAAATTGATTGGGAGACCACACATCTTGGGCATTAAGTGGAATTGGAGTGAAGATTAAAAGTCTTCTCAAGAACTTCTGATCTTTGGTTTTGATTTTCACCGCACCAAGGTACGCTTTCTTGTTCTTAAATTCTAAAACTTTCATAGTGCATGTTATCAATTGCGAATAAAGTAGATTCACTAATTTTTTCCCTGTGTGTGTTTTGTATATGATACAAACATGTTTTTTAATCCAACAATTGGTATCAGAGCGGTCTTCAATTCGAATCTGAATAACATGTTTTGTGAGTTTTAGAATTAGAGATAATAGTTTCATGATGTTAGAAAGTTATATATGCGTTTAATTTTCTGCATGGTAGTTGAAACTATGATTTGATTAAAACTGATATTGATGTTATGATGTTGTTTAAAACTGAATTTAAGTATGTTAAGTTCATCTCTAAGGCTATAGCATCAATGGAATTCATTTTTGATATCAAATTCTGCATATCATGTTCATATGATGGTTGTTTGTTCATGAAAAATTGTTGAAAACTGTTTGCAACTGCTCTGAAAAAACTGAAAACACGGATTTTTTGCGGGTTATCGTCCTGTGAAGTTACTCGCAAAAAATGATTCTGAAGACAAAAACTTTTCGCGGGTAAGCTTTACTCGTGAAATAGTTGCGAGACAGTAGTGAAAGTTTCTGTCTAATTTTTTGTGTTTTCAATTTTTTGCTTTAACTCATTTTCGCGGGAAGTGCATAGTCGCGAGATTCTCACAAAAATACATTTGAAGGGAATTTTGAATATTTTCTAAATGTTTTCAAATGTATAAAGTGTAAGGAAATGTGTGATGAGATTACACATGGTTCTAACTAAAAGACCTAATGAGATCAAGATATTAGTTAAATAGAACTCTTAGTCCTAAATAGTTTAGGACTTGTCTTTTAAGAAACATTCTAATGAGATTGGAATTGTTGTATGATTAAAAGTCCTTAATTTATTTTAATTAGAAGTTTTAATGACATTAAATCTTATTTAAAAGGTATTTAGTTTCTAATGAGATTAGAGTTCTTAATCAAATAAATTAAGGATAGAGTTCTATATAACTAATTTTTGATTCATTAGTGTTTAAGGAATCCTAAATAGTTTAGGACTTCCATTTTAGTTAGCGATTCTAATTAGATTAGAGTCTTCAACAAGTGCAAGGTTATTAGTTGTGATGGGATCACAATTATTTAAGAAAAACCCAAACAACGAGTGGGAGTACTGAAATGACCCTTTTGTTAAGTTTATTGTAATGTGAATAGATACCTTGTCTTGACTTCGAGTCTTGCATTCCATGCGTAGGGTATTTACTTCACGAATTACAAGGTTAAACTTCTTTGTGATTGTGCGAATGTTCGTTACGCTATAGTAACTTGACTTAGTTACATCACATTGAATTTAAACAATTAAACACATTTGATGTGTAGGGATAAAATTGTGATTAGATCACAATGATTTCATGACAATCCACTTGGTTTAAAATTTCTAGTGGGAGAGAGATACAAGGGTTGGATCTCACGGCCTCCATTATCGGTTCATAGTAGTGTGGGTAAGCACCTCGTCTTGGCATATATGCCTTGCGATCCCAAAGGAGGGTGTTTATTTTATAGTACTACAAGATTGAACTTACCCGTTTAAAGTAGTGTGAATAAGCACCTCGTCTTGGCGTATATGCCTCGCAATCCCAAAGGAGGGTGCTTTGTTTCATGGTACTACAAGTTTAAACACTATAAAGGGAGATGAAATGTGGCTACACATGATTCTAGATAATGGTGTACACTAGACTAAGTGTAATGTTAACCTCCCAAAGAAGCTATGTCATTATTACTTAGAGGCCAAAGGAAAAGCGCCAAATTATTTTTGTTTGGTAAGAGTTACCATGATAGCATTAATAATGAGAATAATTCTTGTCTGATCATAATGATTGGTATGACCTCGCTTCCGAGGAATATTAATTGCGAGATTGGGTTGTCGTTGCACCTAGTATAGTATGTTTTTTGGGTTCCATACTATATGGTTATGGATGCAAAATATAATGTCCCTGTAATTATGTTCATAGTCTCAAAATAATTTTGTCATAAATTTTGTTCTCTAGCTACTATTTTAAATGAATCACATTAACTAAGAAATAATTTTGGACATGGTGCTTAAAGGAGCTGAAGTGCATAAATATGTTTTGATTCAGTTTTGTCATAATTTCCTATGCATGATGCATTGATGGAAGATAGCTTATGATTTAATCATAGTTTCCATTGAAATGCTAAAATGTTACATTGGCTTCTATCTCAAGTGTGCTACAGCATAAGATGCAAGAGTTAGTACTACACTTAGACTTTATATTAAGTCTAAATGAGATGTTTGGTATGATTCATATTGAATGCTAAGAAAGGCTTGAGGAGTTCCAATACTATATCATTTTATGAAAATATTTTATTTTAAAATACATTGGAATTCTTGGATGTTGAGATTAAATGTTAATCTCATATGGATATGATCCATAAGTCCTTGTTAGAATCATTTGATCAATTCAGATTGTTTTCAAAATAAATTATTTTTATGTTATCTGAATTGATGAGTGAGTTCTACGCAACGGAAAACATCCTAAAAGCTAAAGCTAGGATCAATATGATTTAATTCAAATTCTTAGCTTGAACCGAAAGGTAAGGGTGATAAGAAGATGAATTATAATACCAAACAGTTGGACAAGTAGGTTGTCCTAGTAGTTGCCAAAAAGAAATTAGACTCAAAAGAATTACCAAAAGTAAATTGTTTCTGTTTTGGTAAAGCTTAAGCATTGTCCATGATTATTTTCTAGATGGAAATTTACATGTTTTACTTTTTAAAGAGAAAGTTTCCATCCTTTGGTATTGTATGTTTTGACACTTATGTCTAGATCTTATTAATCTAAATAATATTCAAGATTGGTGAAAAATGGGCTTTTAGAACCATTATTTTATTATATTATATTCCCAATCTATGAATTCTATTTAGAGGATAATATGATCTAGGGCTCCTTTATAGTAAAGGAATAAAGTTCCACTGACTTCTCTAAGTCAGTACATACATGAAGGATGAATAAGACTCTTTTAGAAATAGTAAAGTTCATGATAAGTATTTCCATTTGCTTATTTCTTTTGGAGATGTACTCTAATAATTACTATATTTTTTCTAAAGTTGATTTCAAAAGTTTGTTCCTAGGACATTAGTCAAATCGTGGATTGGTTGAAAACCTAGTTTATGATACTTCCACTTTTAGAAATGTCCAGCAGTTGTGCTAGAAAGGAAGTTTGACAAATTGAAATCAAAAGGTAGAAAAATGTGTTTTTATGAGGGGTATCCAAAAGGAGTTGCAAAAGATTGTTTTGGTAGTCATAAAGAAAACAAGATGTTTGTATAGTACAAATACAAAGTTCTTGATGATGACAATGTGAATAATCTTAAAGCAAAACGTGTAGTTGTTCTAGAAAAAAAAATGTCAGAATTTGTTGAAAGACAACTATATACAATTAGAAATGAGATGGTTGTATTAGATACAGCACAAGGCATTATTCTAGATCTATAGCTAATACATCGGTACAATATCGTAGTGGGAGGATTATTAATTACCAAGTAAGTTCATACTTTTGGGATAAACTTTTGAAGTTATTCCACAAGGATATGAATTTGATCCTTGGTCCTACGTAAAGGCATAGATGATATGATTATGGATTACTGGATCAAGGTTATGTGAATAGAATTGGATTCTATTTGAAGTCTAGAACTTGTAGAGGCGCCTAATGGCATTAAGCCTATTGTTTTCAAATAGGTCTACAAGTAAATGAGATTGATAGATTTGAGGTGCAAACCTTCAAAGTCAAGACTAGTGGTGAAAAGATTTATTCAGAAAGAAATGGTTCGATTATGAAAAGATTTTTTCACCAATAGTCAAGATTGACTCTATTTAGATTCTCTTATCCATTATATTTCATTTAGATGAAATATGGCAGTGGATATGAAGAAAGCTTCTTTTAGTAGCAATCTTGAGGAAGACATCTATATGATGTAACTAGACTTGTACATAGCAAATAAACAGTAGTGTTTAGTATACAAGTTGCTTAAATTCCATTTATGAACTAAAGCAAGCATCTGATCATAAAATATCATCATTGATCAAGCAATCAATTTGTTTGATTTTGATCAAGTATTAAAAGGCCTTATATGTGTGAAAGCTATATAGAATAATAAATTTCTTAATGTATGTTGATGACATTCTAATCATTTAGAATGATGTAAAGTTATTGTCATCAATAGTGTTTTTTTTGTCTAATCCAGTTTGATATAAAGTACTTGGGAAAGACTAGTCATATTCTAAGAATTTAAACTTTGTTACAATTCAGAAATTAAGATATTGAGTCTATCTCAAACTGCTTAAATAGATTAGATTCTAGCCAAGTATAGCATGTAATACTTCAAGAAAGGATTCTTTCCTTTTAAGTTTGAAGTTCCTTTATATAGGACTATAGTCCTAAGACATATAAAAGGAAGAGCATATAAAGATGGTTCCTAATATCATATCAATATGAAGTCTTTATGCTATGCTATATACTAGGCTAAATATCTATTTTGCGGTGGGCATGGTAAGCAAATATAAATTGAATTAAAGATCACTTAATTTAGTGGGAGTAAAGCATATACTCATATATCTTAGGAGAATGAGGGATTATATGCTTGTCCACCAAAGTGAGGTTTTGATGGTTACTGGATGTACAAATGCTGACTTGTAGTTTGATTGTGATTCATGAAGTTGGACTTCAAGATATGTGTTCATCCTAGTGGTGAAGATACACATTAAGCATAAGTATTATCTCACTAGAGAGATATGAGTACTTGAGTAGTAGTAGAAAAGATAATTTACGCAATAAATATGACTGAAACTTGTTTCCAAACCTTGCCTTAGAGTGACTATAAATTACTCTAAAGGGAGATAAGTGTCGGATATAAGGTAAATTGTTTTTGAGGGTAAGTGGGAGATTGTTGGGGTTTATGCCCTAAAATCCAATTTATTGGCATGTCATAAATAATTAAATTGTTTAATTATATGATACTATCTATAAATGAACTAATGAGACATTATCTTAGTCCAAGAGTGCATAGTATGCGATTTATTTGAAAAGTCACAGAAGATATAAATTGCAAGTTCTTTGTAAACTCAGAATGTAGTTCGTAGTCGGTGATGAAATTGGGCATTTCATCTGCAAAGACTATAACATATCAACTAAGATGATTTGTTTTGATCATGGAAATAGAGATTTCTAGTTGGTATGTTGATATGTTTTAAGAGTTAAGACATATTGAACTGGACCGCTGTGAGATTTATTATTCTCCTAATGACTGTCATATGAATAATAAATCTCACGACTTCTATTTACCTCAACTCTAAATCCTGAGAGAATAATGGACCTGATTATGATATGTACGTTGCTTTGATATATCAGGAGTGAGATCTATAAGTTACAGTCAAAACCTTAGTATGTTGGGCAGCCACATTTAGTTTTGATGGAACATATATTCTCAAGATGAAATTCATAATCTCTTAACGAAGATATAAAATATTCCCTTGAGATAAGTTTAATGGGTTTGGTTATTCAGAGAGTTGGGCCCAACCACTTTAGTAAGGAGTTACTAAAGTATATATTTATGGAATTGTATTTCATAAATATATGATGAATAACATTAAGGATTAAACCAGGTATTTAAGGATTAAGATGTAGTAATCTTCAAAGTGGCAGTCTATATTTATGACTTTGTATTACTATGAATATTTTAATGAAGGGGTTGCATGTATAATAAAGTCTTGGGATATAATTTATTAATAAGGCCTAGAGTGCAATTATATTCATATAGTGATATTGAATATAATTAATGGTAACTTTGGACTTGTCAAAAGTTGACAGAAAAGCCCAAGGTCCATTGGAGCTAGAGTCTTATTTGTTCCCTTTTGGTCCCACTCTAAGCCACACACTAGAGCCCAATTGGAATGGCCCAAAAGGCTAGCCCAATTAGATAATTAGTTGTATATAAGGAGAGAAACATACAGAATTTCAAGAGGTTCTTTTGATAAGTCCTTTCATGAGTCTTTTTCATAAGTATTTTTCATCAAGATTACACAAGGAATGAAATGGTTTGTATGTGAGTGTTGGATACTCCCTTGTTCTCTCCATGGAAACTGATTGAGAGACCACACATCTTGGGCGTTAAGTGGAATTGGAGTGAAGATTAAAAGTCTTCCCAAGAACTTCTGATCTTTGGTTTTGATTTTCACCGCACCAAGGTACACTTTCTTGTTCTTAAATTCTGAAACTTTCATAGTGCATATTAGCAATTGTGAATGAAGTAGATCCGTTATTTTTTCCGCTGCGTATGTTTTGTATGTGATACAAACATGTTTTTTAATCCAACAGTTGACTCAAGAAGACATCAACCGCATGATGACAGAAAGGAAAATCCACCTACTTCTGCCCAACTTTTAAGCCATTGTTGAAGAATACTCCTGGACCATGGACTTTCAAGAGGGCCCAAGTCAACGACTTCTCTGAGTCGGGAGATGTAGGATCGTGGGAAGATCATGTTTGGCCAGAATGGACCTCGAAGGTGGGAACAACTCAAGTCACCCCAGCTCGCTTTATGCTTGAACGCGACATGGACCTTTTTTCTAACAACGACCAATATCTCGTGTTGATTCAAAATGAAGAAGAAGAAGGAGAAGATGAAGTGATTAGCTATTGGAGTGAGGATGACGGCGACTGGTTCTTTGCTAAGGTGGGGAGAGATTTCCCTAATAAAAATGAGGATTTGTATGACATAACCAAAGATATGCATGTATGGAAACCTTTGAAAGGGAAGGACTAGTCTGTTGAGCTAAAGAATGGCAAGGAGAATAGTGACAAGCCTTATCGAAAAAAGAAGAAAAAATTCATCATGCCTACTGTGGGGCCCATTAATAATTGGAATTGGGTTGGGTTTTTCGAAAACATGGGGAAAAAGTTTTGCAATGTAAGTTCTAATGTACTTTTCAATATTTTCAATAAAATGAATTCTGATTTGGCTTAATTTTATGTGTCCCATAACATTAAAATTTTGCACTTAAATGATTCAGATGAATTTGAAAATAAAATTAATAGACAATTGAAAAAGAAAATTGAACCTATGGAACCAACTCTTGAAACTATTAATTTGGGAAATAATGAGAATCCACGCTTAATTAAAATTGGCTTAACTCTAAATGAAAAAGAAAGAAAATGTCTTCAAGAGCTCCTCATAGAATTTCAAGAGGTGTTTGCATGGTCCTATGAAGATATGCTCGGAATTGACCCCGAGATAGCTCAACATCACATTGATACTCGTGACACATGATACGCGTTAAACAAAAGTTGAGAAGAATGTGGACCGAATCAAGGAGGAAGTCATTAAGCGATTGAAGGTAGTGTTCGTCAAACCTCTACACCAAGTCGAATGAATAGCCAATGTCATGCCCATACCTAAGAAGGATGGGAAGGTGAGGATGTGTGTGGATTTTGAACAAGGCATGCCCTAAGAATGACTTTCCTCTCCCTCACATTGATGTTTTGGTGGATGACATGGTGGGAAGTGCCTTGATGTCTTTCATGGATGGTTTCTCGAGGTACAACCAAATCAAGATGGCTCCCAAAGGTATGACCAAAACCACTTTCATTACTGAATGGAGAATCTATTGTTACACGGTGATGACGTTTGGCCTCAAGAATGCCGGGCAATCTACCAAAGGATGGCCACAACCTTGTTACATGATATGATGCATAATGAGGTGGAGGTGTATGTCGATGATATGATAGTGAAATCTAAGGACAGAGAAAGCCACACTGTAAACTTGAGGAAGTTCTTCGAGAGGATTAAAAAGTATAGATTAAGATTGAACCCACAAAAGTGTACCTTTGGAGTAACTGCTAGAAAATTGCTGGGCTTCCTAGTGAGTGATAGAGGGATAGAAGTTGACCCATCCAAGATCAAAGCCATATTGGAGATGCCTCCACCCAGATTTGAGAAAGAGATAAAGGGTTTCTTAGGTCGAATACAATACATTAATCGATTCATTGCCAAGCTCACCTCCACTTGTGAGCCCATCTTCAAACTCCTAAGGAAGAATGAACTACATACATGGAATGATGAGTGCCAAAAGGCCTTTGAACTTATCAAGGAATATCTCTTCCACCCACCTATCCTAGTGCCTCAATGAACTACATACTCCTATACCTTTCTATCATAGGGAATGAGGTTGGAAGTATGCTTGCACAAGAAGATGATGACAAGAATGAGAGGGCCATGTACTACTTGAGCAAGAGGTTCCATCATTACAAGACTAGGTACACTCCTATAGAAAAGTCATGCTTTGCATTTGTTTGGGCCATACAAAAGTTGAGACATATCATCTTACCTTTCCAAATATGGTTGGTAGCAAGAATGGACCCATTGAAGTATCTGAAGTATGTGGCTAGAAAAACTATCAAAGGGAGCGTCATGTTGGATTTTTGTGCCGAGAATCCTATAGAGGGGGAAGATGGTAAAAAAGACTTTCCTAATGAAGACATTTTGGATGTTGAGTTAGGGACATGGAAATGTACTTGAAGGAGCCATAACCCAATATGGGAACATGAAAGGAATTCCCATCAATGAGCCAAATTCCAAATTATGAAACGAAAGCTCAAAATCTCCCTACCATACTTATCATATCGGGGACCTGATTCTGAACTAGCATCTGTAATGCTACTCCAATCTGACGGTTGCCTATAAAGGTATTCTTTATAGGCTCCACCTATAACTTCCGCATCATCTTCTATGTCTTCATCATAGTAGTCCACAACATCATAAGAATCGTCTTTATAGAAGGCTTCCGCATCTTCATCCTCTCTATCACTAGGGGGTTCACCCTTATCACTACCGCTATCTTGGCTATCATAGTCCTCACTGTCATCAGTGCTATTGTTTCCACTATCACTGTCTTCACTATCATCACTATCGTTGTCACCACTATTATCATCTTCATTGACATTACCTTCATCATCATCACTAGGGGCTTCTCCCCCTACACTATTTTCATCATCAGTTCTTACTTCATATGGGTTCATCAATGCATGTTGGCAAGCTTCCCAGTATTCTTCCTCTTCTATGTTGAAGATAGCATCTCCCAACAAGGTAGTCATTGCATCAGGATCCATGTAATCTGCCCAATCAGTCGAGACCCAATCTGTATCTTCCTCCTTCAGTTCTAGAAGCTTATTGTCACAATCAAGGAATAATTCAAATCCAGGAACCATTGTTTTCGACTCGGGATCATATCTAAGTTCAGGAAATCCCTAGTAACGCTGGCTATCTCCAGCTTTGACAAACTTTCCATTCAGTGTAGGAGTGTATGGCTTTAAGGGTTCTGGGGGACTAAGAAGTCCCTTTGCTTTAGCCTTTGCATAAGCGATCTTCCTTAACTCCATCTCCAATAAATCATCATCTGTAGGTTTATAACCTAACCCAAAAGGTGGTGTGGCTGTGGGAATTGTCGGTACTCAAATAGCCACATCTTTCACGGTTTTCCCTAAGTTCATCCGAGGAAAATAACTCATCTTCCTCATCATTGCTACCACATTATTGTTGCTATAGAGATCGAAGTCCATAGGGATCTTTTCAACCTCTTCTATCCTCCTTTCGAAACTAGGCTTCTTAATCTTAAAGTCATCTAGGGTTACTGGCTCCTTCTCAAACTGGATACCAAAAATAGGCTTTGGTACGGTTAAAGTGTCGCCATATATGGTAACTATAGCTCCTTCATGTGGAAACCGAACATTTTGGTACAAGGATGAATGCACGGCTTCTGTATCATGAATCGATGGTCGCCCAAGAAGCATGTTGAAGTATGAAGCTATGTTTAATACTTGAAATTCCACCTTTTGGATCATGGGCCCTATGGTAAGCTCCAGCATCACGGTCCCTAAAACCTCCTTTCTACTGTTATCATATGCTCTCACATGCTGGTCAGATAGCACAAAATCTTCAATACTCAAGCCTAGACAACTTGCAGTTTTTAAAGGACACACATTCAGAGCACTTCCATCTTCAATTAAGACCATTGGTATCCTCTTGCCTTTGGCATCTATAGTAAATAGTAATGTGCAATGGGTCATTATGACACTGCCCCTTCTTAGTCAAATCTTTGCCAGAGTATGAAATAGCAAGCTCCCTACTTATAGACCTAATCATAATATTCAAATCTTGAGAAGTAGTGGTTGTAGGGACTTGGATCTGATTGAGAAGGTCTACTAAATTCTGGCGATGGTTGTATGAGGCCATGAGTAAACCCCATAAGGATATGTTGGCTTGTGTCTTCTGCAGCTGCTTAAGGACTTCATCCTTTTCATTGGGTGTTTGTTAGGTTGCCTTGTTCAAGGCTTCTCCTGGATTGTTTGGTTCCAAATGTGGGGGTTTGAAGTGTCTCCCCCCCCCCCCCTCCTGATGTGGGCAATTTTTGATGGGTCATTTGATTTAATGTCTTGGGGCTTGAAGTGTCTCCCCCTATATGCGGGTGTTGGATTATTTGATTGGGGTTTGAAGCGTCTTCCCCCATATGTGGATGTTGGGTTATCTAATTGGGGTATGAAATGCCTCCCTCCATACGTGGATGTTGGATTATCTGATTGGGGTTGGAAGTGTCTCCCCCATATGTGGGTGTTGGGTTATTTGATTGGCGTTTGAAGTGTCTCCCCCCATATATGGATGTTGGGTAGTTTGTGATTTCTGCCGTATTCTGACTCCATATATCGTATCCTGTTGTAGACCTCATGCCCATTAGCTCTTCCCAAGTCATCATAAAGCATTTAGGTAGGTCATAGATCAAATCAGATAGGTCCTCTTCTCTTTCCTCCTCAAAAATCAAACAGTTGATCCTTGGTCCTCTCCCAAAATTGTGGTTGGGCAAGGGATTGTTGGTGATATTAGGCCTTGTAGGCAGTGCAATCTCCTTGGCATCTATTAAATCTTGGATTCCATGGCGAAGATTATAACACCTGTCAATGTCATAGCCTGGGCCTTGATGGTAGGCACACCTTTTACTCACATCAAACTTTGCAGGTAATGGGTTTGGGACTGGTTTTGGGTCTAAAGGTTTCAGTAACCCTTTTGCTTTCAGCTTTTCAAATACTTGACTCAACGGCATATAAAGTTCGTGAAATTCCCTCTAGGCCTTGGAGGCGGTCCTTATGATATTTGCATTGGCAATAAGTTGGTATGGATTAGTTTTATATATGTTAGATACTTCTGCAGTTTTAGAGCAAGAAGGCCTAAAATTTCTTTTAAATTTAGGTGCATCCTTATTCTTTATGGTCCCATTATTTATTGCATCCTCAATCTGAGTATCAGTAGCTATTAAAGCTTTAAAATTTGGAAAGTATGAAGCAAACAAATATTTATGGTATACAAGTAACAAGTTTTTTACAACCATGGTTAATTGCTCTTCTTCATTGGGCCTATTCATCATCTGGGCGGCTTTGGACCTCTATTAGGTTATAAAGGCGGAAAAGGACTCCTTCAGCTCTTGCTGGGTGGTCTCTAAGTCTCTTCTTGTCACGTCCACCTCTATGTTGTACTTGTACTAGTTATGGAACTCTCTACAAATGTCTTCCTAGTTTTGAGCACTATTATCTTCCATGTTGATGAACCATCTGAGGGTGGCTCCAGTCAAGGTATTTTGGAACATTTGTGCCAACATTTCCTCAATAGCTCCTAGAGGCTGCATAGCCCTCATGTACATCTTTAGGTGGGGTTTGGGGCAGCTGGTACCATCAAACTTGTCCAAGATTGGCATCTTGAACTTTAGATGTAATCTTACATCTGGGAAAAGAGAGAGTGACTGATAATCCATGAGGTCTTCCATCCTGCGCACCCTTTGGATCATCTCCTCCATCTTACTCATATTCTCATTAATCTTCTTCTCACTCTTCGAGATAGGGGAAGTCTGATCAGTCTTGTTTTCCTCTTGACTACTCTTCAGATTTTAGAACTGCTGCACTATGAGGTTCATGTCTTCCTTTAACTGGATTTGGCTTGCTCCCATGGTGTTCAGTAGCTCTTGTGTACTCATTTGTTCTTCAGTGTTTTGGTGTTCCTCTCCCTTTGCCATGGTGTCAAAGTCTTCAGATTTCTTGTGACTTGGGCTGTCTTGCAAGTTGAGCACAGGGTTGAGGTGCTGTAACTGTAAGGTGCCTTCTATACACAAGGGCTTCAGTAATATGCTTCGAACTAGAACTGCTGGTTTGGCTATCGCTCTTGGATTCTCTTTGGAGTCTTCCCTCTGATCTAGACCAAATTCTCTACTAAGAAAGGCTTGGTTGGGTCCCCTTCTATGTCAATCTACTCAACCAAACAAACACACATAAGATGCAATGCAATTTTAACATGGACCTGCCTAAGGGCAGGTTCTAAGTCATTACATTGTAGGGTGGGTTTCTTGTTGTATTGTTTCCTATGGCTAGGACGTTACACCTCCCAACTTGTAATTTCCTATGGCTAGGAAGTTTCACCTCCCAACTTGTAATGTAATGAGCATTACATTGGTCTAAACGACGTGGTCTATCCTTTTTAGTCAACAAGAAATGATCCAGTGACTTTGTGCTATGAGTTGCTGAGTTCACCACTGGGTACCCAAATCTAATGAAGACTGGTGATCCATGGTTACTACCACTATATGTTGAGATAGGTACATGCATAATTGTTGTTTGATGGCACATACTATGACAGTTAGGGAAAGCTTTTAACAACCAACATGACATTTCAAATAAAATATTATACAAACAATCTACATAAGCAATACCAGAAAAAAAAAATCATACAAATACAAGGGTTTTTAATTATTCATTTAAAGTCTAATGTGAAGCTTAGCCTTTGACATCCTTAGTGAAATTGCCACTATGAAAGACCAGAAAACTGGCTCTTAGAAAAGGGGTTTAGGTATCGGCACCTTCCTTTTTCAGGATCATTTGGAGTCGCCACATATTTTATAAGTAAAATAATAAAACTATACCAATTACAACATATCTTGAATAATACACATTCTCATTAATTGGAAATAATTATAGCTTGACAGAAAGAACTTTACATGGCTTTGTTTCCTAGTTACAATCTAGTAAAAAGAATCACAAGACCTTATTTCCTAGTTACAATCTACCCAAAATGAAATGAGACACTAAATCTACCAACCTAAGATTCTAAGGTTCAGGAACTAGGTTACAGGATGGGAAGGTGTTAGGCACCCACCTTGCCCAGATAAAGTCTAGTTTTCTAGGCTTTAAATGACCTTTTAAATATCCATCAAAAAATGACAAGCCAATTATTGTGTCAATATTCTTAGAGCTAAAGTTGGTTAAAGTGCAGAATACTAGATTTGTTGCATTTATGCAAGGAGAAATCACATTTGAATTTTTATTTATGAAAAGAAAGATTTTTTATGAGAAGTTTCAAATTAAGCAAAATGATTTTTTTGATGATTTTTTTTTTAAATAACAAGGAATGGGTTTTTTGAAAAGTTCCCAAATCCGATTTCTTAGTTAAATAATAGAATGAATCTCCAAAAGGAAAATCCAAATCTGATTGTTTAATTAAGAAACATAATAGGTTTTAAAAGAAATTGCAGATCTGATTTTTCAAAGTAATAAGGGATGAATTTTTAAAACAAAATTCAAATCTGATTTTTGTGTCTTAGAAAACAAAAGAGATTTGCAAAATAATTTCAGATTTGATTTTTTGTTTTAGGAAAACAATGGAGTTTTGAAAAATAAATTCAAATCTGACTTTTGTTTCAAGAAAACAATGGGGTATTGGAAAAATAATTCAAATTTGATTTTTTTTTGTTTAAGAAAACAATGAGTTTTGAAAAATAAATTCAAATATGATTTTTTGTTTAAGAAAACAATGAGGTTTTGGAAAATATTTCAGATTTGATTTTTTGTTTAACATAAAGCAACAGACCTAATATTTAATGGTATGCATTACATCATTACATAAATACAACAAATATGCATAAACATACATACATCACATAACCAAAAGAGAATCAAGGCAAACAAAAGGAAGGACATGTTAAGAGCATGGAGAATCGAATTAGTTATATGAACATGTGAATGAAGAGATAGAAACTTACCTGCATGAATGTGTTCCACAAGGAGATAATTCTTCAAAAATCAAGGAGAATTTTTTTTTTAAAAAAAGATCTAGAATAAGAGCCACTAGAAAAGAAATTCCTAAAACAAAACTTCCTGAATTTCTTTAACGTAAGGGGAGAGAAGGGTCAGAAAAGGGGGTCATGATTTTTTATTTTAATTCCATATTTATAGAGGTTTTGTGCTTAGAAAATAAGCTAGGTTTGATCAGATACGAATTAGGTCTAATTTTTATCCCTAAAAAATTGAACTGGATGTGTTTTGGCTTAATCTGATAATTTCTGGGCCGAGCCTCAAAGTTGTGCCAATCGGCCCTTCCCATGTGTCGCCGATTGGCACTCTCTAGTGTTGAGCCCAATCCCCTATTTTGGTTCAATCTGGACTCCTTTTTAGGGGTTTTCTGAGTTGGGAATTGCATTTGGACGTGTTTTCAACAGGTATTCCAAAATAAATCCCTTTTATTTTGATAATTAGGTCCTTAAAATAATAATTATCTGATAGATAAATATTCTAAAAAGACTTATCAACAATTCCCATGTTATTTGATTATCCATTTTGTTCTTATGTGATAGGCCAAGAATGTTTTGACCTCTTGTGATGAATTAATTGATTAATTACCCAAGTTTATTAATTATTCAAATTAGCATGTAAATTGCGTGGTAGCACAAACAAATCACCAATTAACTAAAGTATGCAGCAGAAAATAAATTGACACGGTGATTTGTTTTCGAATGGGGAAAACCTACACGGCAAAAACCCCATCGGGTGATTTTAAGGTCACCACTCCCGAGAATTCACTATTATCACAACAAGTGGTTACAAGTAAAGGAATCCTAGTACCTTATACCAACTTACAGTTGAACCCTTACCCCAATACCTAATTGGACTTGTTTTGTAGTGATAATCTCTCTTTTTATTGCACGGCTCCCAGTACGTGACTAACCAATTGCGCAGATCCCAGTACGCGACTTGATCACCAACTTAAGAAGGATGTTGGCTGCAAAGTTCTTTAGTTCATCCAGATGATGAAGATCAAGAAGTTGCTTGGTCCAAAACCATATGGTGTACAAACACAGCATCTTCTTCAAGAGAAAGATGAACTAGGGCAAACTAGGTTTTTGGTCACACTTTTCTTCATACTTGTGGAATTATGCTGTTGTGCAACTGTGCAACCTTTTTTGGCCCTTAAGATAATCCTTATATATGTTTAGGGTTGAGAGAAAGAAAATCCAAACATACATTCACGGATTCGATGAAAATCAGCTCTGAAAAACTAACTTCATAAACCTCGATAGATAGCCATCTATCGAGCTAGCTGTCGAGCCATGGGCTTTTGCAGCTTTTAAACCTCGATAGATGCTAGCTGTCAAGCTTTAAAATCCAGCACTTCATTATTTGATTCTTGGACAGACTTGCATGGCTTTAACACTTGAACTTGAAACCTTATTTCTTGAAGCATTAAACACATCCTATATCTACCCAATTAGAAGTAAAATACGTTTTGTCAAAGGATTAGCCAATTACATATAATGTTGACATATGTTCTTAACATTGAATGACATATGTCCTAACATTATGCAACCAAGCTTATTTTTGATAAAATCCAACAGCCAATCACACAAATTATTCAATTAATTTTAATTGTTGACCAATCAGAATTAACTTCATTTAATCACATATGATCAGCTTCATCCTCATACAATGCATGCAGACCGTGAAAACTTGATCTTGTAATATCTTTCAATCTGATGGTCTGATTTAGGAATAGGGCATATCGTCGTGACCATTAGAATCTCAAAATCAGTTTAATGATATGCGATGGATGATTTAATACATGAAATGCAATTATGATATTTTGGGTATTTGAAATGGCTATTTTAGTTATCTTCCAAAATTAAATTATGGGTGCAAAATTGAGTGTCTACATATATTTTTCTACAAATCCAAATGATTTGAACATCTAATGTACAAGATTTTTGATTCCTAGTTTTCTTCAAATCGAGATAATATGTACATCTAATGTACAAATTTTCATTCAAATTTTCTTTGAATCCAAACAATCTAGTACGTCTTATGTGTACAATGTCCTTTCAAATTTTCTTCAAATTTATAAAATATGTACATCTTATGTTCAATAATTTTTGTTGAATTTACACAATTCTATACATTCAACGTATCCAATGTTTTCAAATTTTTCTACAAAACCAGACATTCAGTACATCTATTGTACACAATTTTCTTACAGATCCCGAAATTGTGTGCATCTAATGTACACAATTATCCATAGAATTTACTCAATTTTGTAGATTCAACGTTTCTAGCGTACTTATTTTTTTCTTAAAATCTATACATTTTTCAAATGAACACAATTTTTATACATATCTAGAAATCTGTACATCTAATATACTCAATTTCATTCAAATTTTCTTGAAATCCAAACAATCTATACATCTTATGTACACAAATTTTTGTTGAAGTTACACAATTCTATACATTTAATGTATCTAACATATTTAGATTTTTCTACAAAATCAGACAATCTATACATATAATGAACACAATTTTTCAACAAATCCAAACAATCTGTACATCTAATATACCAAATTTTCTACAATCAAGACAATTTGTATATCTTATGTACACAAATTTTTGTTGAATTTCACAATTTTGTACATTCAACGTATTTAAACTTTTACAAATTGAGACAATCTGTACATCCAATGCACATATTTTTCATTGAATTTACACAAATTTGTACATTCTACGTGTACATTGTATTCAATTTTTTCTACAAAACCATACACTTTTTACATCCAATGAACAAAATTGTTCTACAAATACAGACAATCTGTATGTCTAATGTACGCAATTTTCATTCAAAATTTCTTGAAATCCAGAGAGTCTGTACATCTTATATACACAATTTTTCGTTGAATTTACATGATTTTGTACATAAAACTTATCCAACGTATTCAAATTTTTCACAAAACCAGACAATCTATTCTTCCAATGTGCATAATTATCTTAAGAATTTACACAATTCTATAGATTCAAAGTATCCAGCACATCTATATTTTTCTACAAAACCATACAATTTGCACATATAATGAACATAATTTTTCTACAAATTCAAACAATCTATACATCTAATGTACACAATTTTCAATCAAATTTTCTTTAAATCCAAATAATATGTACGTCCTACACAAATTTTCATTGAATTTACATAATTTGTACATTTAATCTATCCAATGTATGCAAATTTTTTACAAATTCAGACAATTTTTGCAACCAATGTACACAATTTTATATGGAATTTACACAACTCCATACATTCAACGTACACAATTTTTCTATAGATTAAGATAGTTTGTACATCTAATGTACCCAATTTTCATTCAAATTATCTTGAAATCTAGATAGTCTATACATCTTTTTTACATAATTTTTCGTTGAATTTACACAATTCTGTACATTCAACTTATAAAAAATATTCAAATTTTTTACAAAAATAGACATTTACGTCCAATGTACATTATTTTTCATCGAACTTACACAATTTTATACATTCGACGTATACATTATATTCAACTTTTTCTACAAATTCAGACAATTTGTACATTTATTATACAAAATTATCCACATAATTTACACAATTCCATAGATTCAATGTATCCAACATATTTAGATTTTTCCACAAAACCAGATACTCTGTTCATATAATGAACACAATTTTTCTTAAATCCAGAAAATATATAGAACTAATTGATGGAAAAACACATGTTTGTATCTCATACAAAACATACGAAGCGAAAAATTAACGGATCTACTTCATACGCAATTGATAACATGTACTTTGTAAAATTCAGAATATAAGAACAAGAGAGTGTACCTTGGTGCGGTGAAATTCAAAACCAAAGATTAGAAGTACTTGGGAACACTTTTAATCTTCATTCCAATTCCACTTGTGCCCAAGAAGTGCGGTCTCTCAATTAATTTATATGTGTATGTTCAAGAGAGAATAAGAGAGTGTCCAACACTCACATACTAACCGTTTCATTCTCTTTTAAAATTCTATATGTTTCTTTCCTTATAACTGATTATCTAATTGGGCTAGCCTTTTGGGCCAGCCTTTTGGGCCTTTCCAATTCTGCTTTAGTATGTGACTTAGAGTGGGACTAAAAGGGAATAAATAAGACACTAGCGCCAATGGGCCTTGGGCTTTTCTGTCAACTCTTGTCAAGTCCAAAGTTACCATTAATTATATTTAATACCACTATATAAATACACTACAATTGCACTCTAGGCCTTATTAATAAATTATATCCCAAGATTTTATTGTACATGCAACCCCTTCATAAAATATTTGTAGTAATACAAAGTCAAAAATATAGACTGCCACTTTGAAGATTACTCCATCTTAATCCTTGAGTACCCGGTTTAATCCTTTAAGTTATTCATCATATATTTATGAAATCCAATTTCATAAATATATAATTTAGTAACTCTTTACTAAAGTAGATAGGCCTAACATTCTGAATAACCAAACCCATTAAACTTATCTTAAGGGAATATTTTATATCTCCGTTAAGAGACTATGAAAGAATATATGTTCCATCAACACTAAATGTGGCTACCCAACATATTGAGATTTTGACCGTGACTTTAGATCTCACTCTTAATATATCAAAATAACTTACACTTCCTGATCAGGTCTATTATTCTCTTAAGATTAAGAGTTCATGTAAATAGGAGTCGTGAGATTTATTGTTCATTTGACAGTCATTAGAAGAATAATAAATCTCACAGTGGTCCAATTCAATATGTCTTAACCCTTTAAACATGTTAACATATCAACTAGAAGTCTCCACTTCCATAATCAGGACAAATCATCTTAGTTGATATGTTATTGTCTTCGCAGATGAAATGCATAATTTTTATCACCGACTACAAACTAAAATTCTGAGTTTACAAAGGACTTGTGATTTATATCTTCTGTGACGAAATCACATACAATGCATCTCATGGGTTATATGATAATGTCCAAATATTCATATTACCATTATTTTAGATAATAATAAAATAACTTTATTAATCACAATATTAAGTCATACATAATGTCATACATAATATCATACAATAGGATTTAAGAGAACTAATCCTAACACTAATGTACCCAATCTGTACAAAAATTGCATATATTAGATGTACAGATTATCAAAATGAATTGTGGAAATGATACCTGGGTCATACTTTGGTCTAATTGGGTACCAGTTAAAATGTAATTAACATAAGTGTTAAGGGCGGCTTGATGCATTTGGAGGCCTAAGGCGAAAATTGAAATTGAGGCCTTTTATATATTTAAATAAGACTTAAAAAAATAAATATTATTTAAACTCTATTATCTTGTTTTAGATGCAAAATTATTACTATTTAACATGAACCACGTAGAATTGTTTTTTTAGAAAATCTATAGACACAAAAAAATTTAATAAAATTTTTCAAACCTGTTGATGTGGTAGAATGATAGTGGTAATTAAAAGAGTGATGTTGGTGGTTGACCTATGTGAGAATTAGTTAAAGTTTGATAACTCAACTATTGTGAAAAATGTTTGTGAATTTTTTTTTGTGTATTTCTCTTTTTTTATTTGTTTGAGAAATGATTCACAATTTTTTTTACAACAAATCCTAGGTGTTAAGTTGTTACTAGTTCTAATTTGAAATCATCATTGAAATGATATTTTTGCTATCAATAATAACTTGCTACTTAAGATTTGTTGTAAAAGTGTTGTGAAAATTGTTGTAAACATAGAATTTCTATCTCTCATTTTTTCTTGTTTTTCATTTGATAAAAAAATATTATTTTATTTATTGGCTAATATTTGGGTTTAATTAAATTAAAATTTGGGGCCTTTTTTATACTTGGGGACTTAGGTGACTGCATCAATGACTTATACTAGTAAGCTGGCACTAATAAGTGTTAATTGGGTTTAATTGAGTTAATACTCATATGACCCAATTAATAATAGGGTGGGTAAATGGGTTTGGGTTGATTTTGCCAACCCTAGTTTTAAAGGGGTATTTTGGCAATTTTATTGGATTTCAAGGTTATTTTTGTAAGGTTTTTCTCTCTTCCGAAAAACATCCTTCAACTAAAGAATTTTCATAGCTAGACCCTAAACCGACCTTAAACGTTCTAGTATTATCGTCATTAGAGAACGGGGACTTAAGTTGGAAGGGGTACAAAATGAGGTGTCTAAAACCATGTAAAGATAAATCCCACATTTAGTGGTGAAAGTGGTGTTGGTTATATCTTCGGGAGCCATCCTGATTTAAATTTATATTCAGAGAAACCATCCATGAGGGACATCAAAGTTCTACTAGCAGTGTTATCCACTTAAACATCTATGTGGGGCAAAGGGAAGTTGTGCTTGGTACAAGTCTTGTTTAGGTCTCTGAAGTCCACACACATTCTAACCTTTTCATCTTTCTTGGGTACGGGTACAACATTAGCTATCCATTTAACTTGGTGCACAAGATTGATAAACCTTACTTTCAGTTTCTTGGTAACCTCTACCTTGATCTTAAGGAGCCACCATGGGGCCACGAGGACATCCAGAATGACGTGCGCAACCCGTTCGGATATTGAAACAACCAAAGTGCCTTTTTCAGTTAAAATGACCAAAATGCCCTTAGTCAACCTAGGGTTGACCGAAGGTTAAATGAGGTCGAAACCCTCACTAAACAACATTTTTCATAGTTTTACATCAAATTCAAGCTTCTTAGAGATTTTTGGCAACTTTGACCAAGTTGACCTGGAGTTAACTCCTAACAGGCCTCAGAAACCCGAATTTTGATCCGGCAGTCAAAACGGGTTGAAACCAACGTTATCGCGAAGATTATAAAAATCTTAATCCAACAACTATTCCTGGGTCGAAATCGGAGTTAGAATGGCCGAGATATCATGAAAATCGGGATGACACACCAATCGATGCACCATTAACTTCCAGGAGCCATAACTTATAATCCGACCGTTGGATTTTCAAGATCTATACATTTTTAGAAATAAGAAGTCAAGATCTTTCCAGGGGTGTCAAGATCAACCCGATCTAAGTCCTTTTGAAGGTTGTGGCCCTTCAAAGGCCACTGCCTCGAAATTTGTGCCGGGGCTATAAAAGGCCACAGGCACCCTTTAGACCAAAAAAGAGGGACTCCTGGGCTCCTTGCTCTTTGCCTGGACGAATTATTAGCTTTTCTCCTCTCTTCCAAACACACAAAAACACATCGAAGCCTCTCGATTCTTCTTTCTTTACAAAAAATATAAGGTATTGTTCTTATACCCAGTCTTCTTCTCCTTAGTTCTACATCTTGGATTTAAAGTTTAGGGGTGTGGATGTAGCTTTTTATCTACTATCCACACTTCGAACCTTCTAAATCTTTTTCTAGCATTTATCTTGTTCTTTTTGTTTGAATCACATGATTTATTGCTTTCTTTAGCATGTTACTTGCTTTATTTGTGCTTCTAGCCTAAATCTCCTTGCTTTTTATGCCTTATGCCATGTTTCATGCTTGGATCTACATCCTTACATGCTTATATGTTTAGATCTACATGCTTTATGTTATATGCCATGTTTTCCTATGCTTTGTTCCCCTTTTTGTTTTAGGATGATGTTAGGGTTACATGCTCACATGCTTGTTTGATGTTATTGGCTATACCTTGCTTGGATCTATGTATCTATGTGTTTATTTCCATGCTATATGGTTAGGTCCTTATCTTCACATGCTTATATGCTTGCTAGGCTTTTACATGCCTACATACATATTTCCATGCTTATATGTGTAGATTGTGTGTTTACATGCTTAGATCAATGTTTTCTACATGCTTTATGCCATCATCTAGGTGCTTGCGTGCTTCACGCCTTGTTTATGTGCTTAGGTCTAGACCTTGTTTGTCATGCCATGTGTTATTGTATCCCTTTTGTTCATTTTTATCACATTTTCTTGTGTTTTGGACTAATGGTTAGGACTCGATCTAAACCCTATAGTCTTTGTCATCGTTATACACCAGCGCCCACATTAAAGAGTTTGGATCACCCCTATTTGCATGTCTATGCTTGCTTGCTTCTATGCTTTATGCTTGTGTTAGCCTCTCTAGTTCTAGGTTTTGCCACGCTTGACGCCTTTTAGCGGGTTTGTGGCTATGTGGTTACACCTGACGCCCGTGAGGCCTTGTTTGGATGTAACCATTTGGGAGGCATCACTATGATGGCGATTGCTTTGTGCATACCTTTCCCTTTTTCCGCTCCATGCAATGTTATGCTTACCATGCTTGTTTGTACCACCCGTTGGCTTTCTATGCATCTTTGCACCTTGCTTACATATTCATGCATGAGTCTTGCTTTTTAGTGTGTCATCCATGCTTCAACACAATGAAGTTATGGACATTTGATCCAAACCTACATTTTTATCCCGTGAACACCACCTTTTGTTTGCCTTTTTGCTTGTTTGCCTTTTTGCTTGTTTTCCTTCTTGCTTGTTTGCTTGCTTTCTTGTTTCTTTGTTTGCCCTGTCTACCATGCTTATTTGCTTTATGCCTCTTTCACATGCCCTACGCATCTCTTTCTTTCCCTTGCTTGTCTACTGGTTTCTTGTTCTTGCCTTTGCATGTACACACATGGAGCGAGGATGCATGGACGCTAGGGCACGATCTCCCAAGCGCAAGGAAAAAGGGCGAAGATGCAAGCATGTTGATGTAAGCCAAGCAGCAATGTTCAATAGTTTTAGGAGTCTAGCCTTTCCCATTTGGTTATGTACTCTTTAAAACCCCCTTCATTCTTCCCTCTTTTCTCTTTTAGATGGGTTGTATTAGGTATATCATGCCATGTACCATTCCTCCTCATCTTTAGAGTATGGCGACTCCTGTTTATTTTCCTGCATCTATATTATGGGCAATGCTCTAGGGATGTAGGCATTTACTTTCCTGCTTTGTGTGCTTGCATTGTGCATAATGTATATATATATATATACCTACTCACCCCTTTCGGTGTGATTGTCATAGTTCATGCTACCTATGGCAAAGCGATGCCTAATTTTTGCTGCGAAAGTAAGGTGACGCGTTGCCAGATTTTTGCTGTGGAAATCTGGTACTTTACCCGAATGCCTTAGGAAAGCATAGATTAGGACCACACCCATTCAAGAGCCAAACCTCAAAACCCGCCATGCATGCGAAGCCTCGTAAGTCAATGCCAAAATCATGTTTTTAATGTCAATCTCCAAAAATTAAGGTTTTATCGAAACAAAGAACTGTCTTTGGACAAGCGTTGTAGGGTGCCTAACACCTTTCCCACAAGTAACCAAACTTCCGGATTCAAGAATCAATATTTTTTACCATCCACATAGATTAGGAAAAAAGACCTTTTTTCTTAGCCTATGATCGGAAATAAAATCAATCAGAAATAGGTGACCAATCACACCTTAGAAAAACCCAATGCTTGATGGCGACTTCACTTACCTTTGGTAATCCTTTAAAATTTGGTCAGGATTCTTGCCACACTACCAAAGGTAAACAAATACCTTCCTCCATCGAGAGAGAGAGTACCTAAAGATCCGCGCGAACCATACCAAGCGCACCCAACCAATCGAGAGGGGCCTCCAACAGGCCTCGCTTGCGTAAGAGCGTAGCCACGGCGGGTGGTCGAACGAAGGCCCAACGACAGTGGTTTTTTGCTCCGATCGAGGTCGGGCGTCAACAGTGAGGCAGCCAAAAAGGGGTTCTAAAAAGTCTCTCTAGAAGCCTTGGAAAGAGAAATAAAAGTTTGTCCCATCAGGACCCCCCTAAAGGGGAAGGCCAGCTAGGAACTTTTTGAAGGGAAACTTCAAAAGAAGAATATAATGAGAAAATGAGGAAAGGACTAGCCACCAATGTTGCTGGCATAACATTGGTTCTGCTACTCAAGGCAGCAAATGGAGGGAATCAATGACACACCAAAAACCCGAGGAAGGTACTATAAAAGGAGGATCAAGCCATCAGTAAAAGGCATTCAGCAAGAATTAATCATAGCAAAAAGAACATAGAGAGACTCATTAAATCTTAGAGAAATAGAGAGAGAAAGATATCATGAGGGATCTTGTGATAAGTGCTTAAGGATACAATTGTATTCAAGGGGATTGAAACCTCACAAGTCTTGGAAGCCTACAAAGAGCTATCCAAGTCTGTGACTTTTGAACTTAGTTGAACCTCGTGGCATATCCTAGTGAGAAATAGGGTCCAATGTACTAAAAAAACTCGATATAATGATATATCACTATATTTTCTGAGGATCCCTGATGTCTTTTACTTGCATATTTTAAATAATTATTTACTGTTCCTCAGCCACTTATTTTGCAATATGTATATGTTCGCATATATGAATGTGTATGTGTTGTAGGACCCATGTTTTTTGCACAAATTGGTTCGTAATCAGCCCAATATAGCTGCGGTGAACCAAGCCCAATCTACCAACCAACAAATATAAAACTCTTTGGAAGCCAAGATCCTCGACACCACTTGGGCCTGGGTATTGACCAAAACAGGAACCCACAATATTGTATTCAATATTTCAATCCATCTTTTTTAATCATCTTATTGCTCAGTAGACTTCTTGTTACAGCAAGTATACTTTTGGTCTATTTTTATTGTTTATACTATTGTATTCAATATTTCAATCCCATCTGTTTTAATCATCTTATTGTTTAGCAGACTTCCTGTTACGATGGGTACACAAGTTTGGAATGGATACTTAAATCTAAGATCCGTGATAGTACAAAATTTTTGATTGGCTTAAGTAATTGTATAAAATTATGCATGAGTGCATGAACCATGTTCCCATATTTGTCTATGTGCGTGTTAGCTCTTTTTTGTTCTTGCCTTTATCAGTAATGGACTTCAATTTGCTACTGATATGTACTTAAAAAAAAAAAAAAAGGTTTTAGGACTTTTCTATCATTTTTATAGACTTTTCTATCTTAATAGACCTCACTACAAAAAAAAGGACCTTAGGCCGCGTTTTACTAAGGTCCAAAAACCGCGGCTATAGGACCCGAAGGCCTATAGCTACGGTTTTTTAGGCCGCGGTTTTGAACGTGGCCTAAACCCCGCGACTATAGGCCTCCGGGGTCTATAGCCGCACTTTTTCTAATAGTCATAAACTCATTATGGTAAGTTTATGACCAAAATCCATCTCCATCCTACACTTCTTCGGGACTGTAAAAAAAACTTGCTAGAAGGATTGGTTTGGATGAAATTGCCATTCTAAGCTAGTGAGGTACTAATAAAATTTTTTTTTTTTTTTTTTTTGACTGAAACTAAGCTAGGATAAAATAATAAACTAAAAATCAAAATGCTACTAATAAGACAACAGCAAAATAGTAATCAAAATGCTACTAATCCATGGATGATTTCTCTCTTTATCTATTTTAATGAAGCCATGTATCAGTAATAAATAACACAATCATCATAAGTTGAAACTCTATAAAATAAAAAATAAAAAAATTTATTCTCCTTTTATGTACATTTGTGCACATACACATATGGAGGCATACCCAACACAAAACAAACTAATTTGTATTCACCATAATCCATACCACCTTTTGTGTCTCGTCTAGCAAACATGCTGAAATTAAACATGTCAATAGACGCAAAATGTCTCAGCCAATGCACAAAGAATCAGCCAAAATATAAAACATTAAACCGCAATGAAAAAATTAGCATTTTTTTCCCAACAAGGCAACTACAATCATGCAAAATGACATACATTTAACACAAACTAATCTCATCAACAAGCACTCTATGCACGTAAATTTAGCATTTCACCGATCAAAATCCACTCTTTTCATCATTAAACACAAACATACACAATTTCCACAAAACCAAAACGTTCTTGATTGACATATAATAACCCAAATACCGGTTAATCACCAATCCGCCTTTGCAAAATCAGACAAAAATAGGAACACAGAAATTCATCAAAAAAAAAAAAATAAAACAAACAGAGATTTCCATCGACAAAAAACTTGCTTTAGAGAAAAAGAAGCCTAGCTGAGCAGACTTTTACCTCGAGCTCCCAGAAATATATATATATATATATATAATATTATTCGGTTAGAACAATTTCTGCGGAACCAAACAAAGATTTTAAATAAAACACCGAAACCTTAACTAATTACAGCTTTTCTCTACCACCACACCGAACGCCTAAAACCTTCATATCACACACAGAGAGTAAAAACGATGAAATGAACAAACACAGTAATGTGATTAAACTCTTAAGCCCAAAAATTTTCCATGATCTTCTCCGATACTAGAAAATCACAAACACGCACAATGCGATGAAAGCATAAAATGAAATTTCCATTGACAAAAAACTTGAGGAAAATAAAAGAAAACAAAATTTCCAACTTTACTTGAGGAAAATAAAAGAGATATGGAGGTCGGCGATGGCGGGTGAGGGCCGGTGACGGTTGAGGTCGGAGATGGCGGGTGAGGGCCGGTGACGGTTGAGATTGGAGATGGCGGGTGAAGGCCGGTGACGGTTGAGATCGGAGATGGTGGGTTGGAGCAGGGTGAAGGTTCAGATCGGGCTCTTCAGAGATATAAGGCTGATGTGTGGGAGAGCTAGGGTTGAAAAATCTGACCCAATAGAATATATACAAAGCCTAAAGTCGCGGGTTTAGCTTGCGGCTATAGGCAAAGATTGAAGTCGCGTTTTAAAAATGCAGCTCCAGTCAAAACTGAAGCCGCGTTTTAAACACACGGCTTCAGAACAAATTCTAAAGCCGCGAATTTAAAACGCGGCTTCAAACCAAATTTAATGCCGCGTCTAAAAACTGTGGCTTTAGGTATACTAAAGCCGCGCGTTTTAAACGCGGCTTCAGTTAAGAAAAAAAAAATTGGTTTGGCAAAATAAATGAAAACCGATACGTGCTATAGTCACGTGTTTTAAACATGGCCATAGCTGCTTTCAAAAAAAAGCGGCCCTATCTCAAAAAAACGTGGCCTAATCCGCATTCTTGGGCCGCGCATTTTACACACGGCCCAGGTTGGTTTATTTAAGCCGCATTTTCTGAAAACGCGGCTTAAGTATGTTTTGGGCCGCGTTTTCACGAACGCGGCCCAAAAAAATGTGGCTTTAGGCCCGCGCATTTAGTAGTGCCTTTGGGATGTTCTCATATTTGGTTCGCAAGTTGTGGTGGGTTATATTTATCTTAATACACTTTTCAATCTTAATACTTTTCTAAGAGTGCTACAGATTTTCATTAAAAAAAAAAAAGTGCCCCAGGTGCTCCATTAGATAGGTTAAGCCATACCATCATCTCAAACTCCATTAGATGGATTAGGTGCATATTTAGATACATCTAAGTTTGTTGGAGACATGAGTGAGAGAAATAACGGCAAGTATAAACAAAATTAAATATGAAGGTTCAAAATACAAATTTTCCAATGTAAATAGTAAAAAATAACTTGAAAGATCAAAAATGTAATTTAGTAATTAATTTAACTAGACTTTGAGCACACGCTCTCTTCAATTTTTTTTTTTTTTTTTTTCTAAAGATCATTGCTTTTTTATTTATTCTAATTCATGGTTGATGGGATTTCTAATCACAAATATCTAAGGGTGTGATGAGTAGCCTCACACGTGCTTAGAGGCTCTTCTATTTTTTCGGCAAAATTTAATAATTTACTTCTATTATAGTATGAGATTATTACAAATTTCCAATCGCAAAAACACCTACAGGTGTGATGAAAAAATTATTTCACCCACAAACACATAATACTCATCACAACTCTAAGTTTTTTTGTGATAGGAAAATATAGCATTGCCAAATTATAATAGAAGTAAATTATTAACTTTTACCAAAAAAATAGAAAAGCCTATGAGCACACACGTGAGCGCGTGCTCATAGGCTAGTAGTATATATAGATTTGTAAAAACATTTGGGGTGTCGATCAGTTTTAGTGTAGAGAAACGGAATGAAATATATATTTTAAAGCTTATTATTGAAACTGAATGAAATATATATTTTAAAGCTTATTACTTATTTTTAAAAAAATTATTTTTTACACGTGGCAGGATCTTATAGAGAAACTGAAAGAGTGCTCAACCGTGTGCCCACAACTAATCAAAACATCCAAATACCTAAATGGCTAAACTGTTTATTTAGTCGAAGCTAACTTGTACAATGATAAAAACAAAACAAAAAAGAAAAAGAAAAATATATGGATATAAACGAGTCAAGCCGAGCTAAATATTAAAAAAGTTCAGATTATTCATTTAAATTTATTTTCAACACAATTTGATTTCGTGTTCATTATCAAAATAGATTACATGTTCAAACTCAATTCATTTTCTTATTGAACAAGCTCGAATTTGTTTACAAGCTACTTAATTAACTTAATTTTTTTCCCTAATATATTAAACACTAAGACTTTCTTTTTTTATTTATTCACAAATTTATGCTAATAAGTAATAGTAACTATATTATGATTAAAATTAAATTATTTTAGTTAGTGAGATTGAATGAATTGTTTATGTAATACCCGAAAATAAAAAAATAAAAAAATAAAATAAAAGGAGGGGTATTTAAGTAAATTTTGTTTATGGGTCAGCTATTATAATTAAAATTCCTAAAGGGTTTTTAGAAATAAGTCTGAAACCCTAGTTTATATAGTCTACTTTTTAAGTCAGCGTATATGGACATATTTTTGAAAGAGGAGACTACCCAAAATATTGAAGTAGAGAAGATTTGACTGTGCAATTGAGGTAATAGCCTAAGAAATCTTATTCTTTTGTCAGGATAGATTTTATGTGGTATTAAAATATCATTTTATGTGAGTGTTTCGGCTAGTAGTGAGACTGTTATATATGAGATTGACAATGAAAACGAAGAATGAAATTGATTTATTCTTTTCTGTGCTCTGTGTTGCGTTAAGTAAGGCTCTTGGGTCCGTTTTTTTTTTTTTTTTGCACAGGTTATCGAATTGAGGTTTTGGTATATGGCAAAAAGGTCCTGTCCGTATAGGCTTGATTTGTTTGCTATAGAATATAGCACCTTTATCCTAGTTTTTCCTTGTCTCAAAGAGAACTAGGGGTGGAAAAAAAAAAACAAAAAAAAACAAAAAAAAAAAACAAAACAGTAACTAGTCTAGGCTTTGAGGCGTGTTAGGTGCAGCTACAGTATGTTGAAAAAAAAGAAAAAAAAAAAAAGAAAAAAAAAGAGGGGGGTGTTGACGTGATTGTGGTAGGTGGTGTTTCTCATAAATTGACTCTTGACCCTATAGCTATTCTATAGCCCTTAAACCTAAGAAACTATTGTGGCAGAAAGTAAGGATATATATATATAAATATATATATATATATATAATATTCTTGGATTTTTGATTGAGTAACTAGTGAGAAATAATTATTATTTTTAGTCTCTTTTATTGAGTACCGTTATAAGCTTGAATTATTTTGATGATTGAGTATAGTGTTTGGAAATTTTTAGGTGATATCTTAAGATTTTAGAGAAAGTGTTAGGAAAAGGTTCTTGTGGTGAATTAGTTGAGGTAAGTAACCTTATTCTAATTGGTTTTATTTTGCGTATTTTAATTACTGAAATTGTTTATAGTCATTACAATTTTATTTCTATTGTACTACTGATTTCAAGTAAAGAATTATCTCAAATATATCTGATTACTGAATATGTGATGTAGTTTATTTAATTGTTTTTAGATATACTGATTCAAAGTAAAGAATAAAGAACTTTCACAAATATACATGAGCATTGAATATATGGTTTTATTTATTTAATTGTTTCTTAGCTATATTGATTTTAAGTAAAGAATTATAGAAATATCACAATAGATTTGAATATTGAATATTTGATTATATATATGTATTGAATACAATATATTTTTGTTAGAAACTATGATTCATACATATGATTTTGGACAATCTGACTACGAATTGATTCTGATACCCAAACCAATGGGGGTTATTCATTGGTACTCTGATACCCAAGCCAATGGGGGTTATTCATTGGTATTCTGATACCCAGCCAATGGGGGTATTCATTGGTACTTTGATACCCAAACCAATGGGGGTTATTCATTGGTACTCCGATACCCAGCCAATGGGGGTTATTCATTGGTATTCTGATGCCCAGTCACGGGGATATAGCGTGACCATAGTCATAAGATCATTAAGAATATGAATTACGTTGAATATGTGAACTATTTTGAGTCCTTAAAACTGCTTAAGTGTTTTTTTTGGAACCTATTGTAAAGTATGACCTTGTTATATATGGAAAACTGATTATTTTTCTAATCCATTTACGATATATTGTAAGATTTAAAATATTTGATTTATATCCAAATTATTATTTTACAGATCTATTTTCTTGATAGAACTTTTAGGATTTTGGTTACTTATTGAGTTGTCAACTCACTTCCCCCTCTCTTTTCCTTTCAGATTTTGATCAGGAAGAGTAGCGTATGTTTGGGCTTCCGCTGGGATGTGCGCATGAGTGAAGTTTAGGAAATCATTGAAATAAGATTTGAACTTTTATGTTTAAGATTTTCATTTGTGTAGACTTTTAGATTTAAAGGATTTAGTTAATTTTTATTTTGATGTGGAAGATTATTATTGGAGATCTTTTGAGAATTACATTGTTAAGGATATTATTAAATTTATTGATGAAATTTTCTTGAGGATGATTATGAAATTTTTAAGAGAGCCTTACACACTTGTAGGATGTAAGCTTTATAAGTGTGTGGCTATTGTCTCGTGCCTAGCCCTTACTTGGGTTCGGGGCGTGACAGTTTAAATCCTATATGTTTTCATTGAAAATATCATAAAGTGTCAATTGAATTATAGGTAATGAGTGTAAATTTATAATGGTCGTCCATAAAGCTAAGGTCGTCCATAGCATTAAATGTTAGGTCGTCCATAACATTTGATGAATGTGAATTTGTTAGTATCGTCCATATAGCCAAAGTGTAACGTACGGAACAACAGACAGAAGACCGTTGGAAGAATTTATTTCTAGGTAATTATTAGGTACTCCCGGAGTACCATTAATGCGTACTCACTCCTCTCACATAACTGTAAGTCCCACTAATTAAATTTATGGTGGGACCTACAATTTATGTGAGAGGGAGAAATATACATTTATGGTACTTTGGGAGTATTCAATAATTTTCCTTTATCTCTTGCCATTCACAACAAACGTTTCATACAGAATAAATGCAAATATTTATTATCGAGAATAAAGGAGGAGGATATAAAACCCAAGAGAAACAAAGGAAAAGAGGTACGCAATTTGATCTTTACACACTAGCCATATTATTCTCTCTAATTGATCTTATTAAGTGAATCTTTTCATATTTCAAACTTGATCATCAGAGGGCCTTTGGCTAACGCCACACTAGTGTGCTCTCCCTTTGTCCATTCTCTAACTTTCTTTGTAATTTGATTGTCGGAAGAAACCTTGTCATTGTCTGTCAAATATAAGAGAATTTAACTAATAATTTTTTGCATCATCAATAAGGTTGGTGGTTGGCTCTAAGTAGTGGTTAAAAAGTATTACACATAACTCTTTAGGTTCAATTAGCAAGTGCACTTAGGGCATTTATTATTGGAGACCATTTTTAACAAGTTTGAATACCACTTTCATGAAAAATAACCACTGCGTACCCTTGGCGCGATGGTCACTCTATATACTTGTGGAGTGTAGTGAGGTAACAGTCGGAGTTTAAATTTCCATGAAAGAGCTATATACATATATACTTAGATTATTCTAAAGTAGAATTTTTATCCTATATAAAAATAAAAAATAAAAAAACTTTTGTGAGAAATATAAAAAATTGTCAAAGAAAAGTCAATTGCTTTTTTTATTTTTATATAATCTTTCATAAAAAATTTTAAAAATATTTCCTAAAGTAATACACAAGACATTCATTTCTTTTCCCAAACTCAAAAGAGGCCGCCCCGTGAATTTTGTGCGCACGTGTCTAAGCATCTACACTTCTGTTTGGTTCTCCAAAAGAGGTACCAGAGTTTGCCGGTAGCACCAACTCTGAGTGTCTATCTAACAAGTTAGCACGGTAACACCTACTCTCTCACTAATATTCTATTGAATTCAACTAAACTCAGGGGTCAGGGCCCTTCCCAAATCCACCGCATCACGCTTCTTTATTTATTTGTTCGAATTTTCAAAAATCGAACATCATTTATTATTTTGTTTATTATTTATTGTATAAAAATATGAGTAATACTGTAGGCACAAATTATTTTATAATATTTTTACAAAATATTGATATAACCAACCTTTTATTGGTTTTTATCTAGGTTCACTGTTAATATCATTTTTACATTTACTAATAATCACTCATTACATCAGCAGTTTGTAAAATTTTTTATAAAATAATTTGTATCTCTAGCATTATTCTAAAAATATATAAGTTTTTAAAATTATCCTTAACTAAATTTATCTAAAATACTTTGGAAATAAAGTTGGGGCATAATAGGAATATTAGTAAATTAATAGTTTTTAATTTTAGAAATAAGACAATATTTTGGAACATCTCAAAATAGAATAGAGGACAGACAAATTAAGATGGAGGGAGTACGTGTTTATCAACCTAGCTGCCAACAAATAAACATTAATTAGACATTTGAAGGGGCCATATTTTGGTTAGCTCCATTCCTAAATTTTTTTGCCCATCAGACTTGTTAAATCTTCTAATTTCTTCTCATTTTTATCCACATAAAAGCATATAACATTTAAAAAAATTCATGTAATGTATATAAAATCAAGGGTAAAATACTATTTTGATTCCCAAATTTTACTAAAAGTTTGTTTTTCGTCCTTAAACTTTAAAAAAAGTTTTTTTGAATAGTATGGAGACAAAAAAAAAAAAAAAAGGATTAAAAAAGAACTTTTTCAATAGTTTAGGGATGAAAAACAAATTTTTAGTAAAGTTTAAGGACATAAATAAAACATTTTCAATAGTTTAAGGACGAAATATGAACTTTTCAATAGTTTAGGGATGAAAAATGAACTTCTTAAAGTTTAGGGATAAAAAACAAACTTATAGTAAAGTTTAGGAATAAAAAACAAACTTATGAAAAAATACAAATAAATGCTCACGTTCGGCTAAAATTTAAAAAGAATCTTATTCCAATTTTTTTTTTTTCCTTAAGAGGTTTAACATAAGGGATGGAACTTATTATTAAGATTAAGGATGCTACTGTCCCCAAAGTTTAAAATTTTACTATCCTTTATATACTTTTTATCAAAATTAAAATTTTTTAGAGTTTAGCCCCTCTCTAAGAAAATGAATTCCGCCTCCCCAAAATAAATTGGTCTTTTAAGAAATTTAAAAAAAGTTAAAAGAAGATAGTAGCATCCAGTGTAAGAAAAATTTCTTATATATTATAACATTTTTATTTATTTTTGCTATACTTAATCATATATGAATATGTTATAGTTATCCTTATACAGATATATGACGAAAATAACTATTATCAAATCTCAAAAGAAAATAACTATTTGATTGAATTTTCTCAAAACTCAAATTACATCCAATTGAAAATAATAATTATTTTTAGCTGTTCATAGGAAAAATTCTCTCTCTCTCTCTCTCTCTCTCTCTCTCTCTCTCTCTCTCTCTCTCTCTCTCTCTCTCTCTCTCTCTCTCTCTCTCTCTCTCTCGATATGGGAATATCTCATAAGAATGGTTAATGGTTTAGAATTCTCATTTCTTTATGATGAAGCATCCGTAGGACTTGAAAGAGATTATAATCTATTTAGGAGGGACTCTAAAAAACATTTTTTTAATGAATCTTTATAATATTTCAGCACTTTAAATATCAAGTTTTTTACTTTAAAGTCATTTATTTTTTCAGCTCTTTACTTTTAATGTCATTTTAATTTCAGCTCTTTACTTTTAATGTTATTTAAATTTCGGCACTTTATTTTCCTTGCTATTTATTTTTCAGCACTTTTTTATTGTTGTTCCTTTATTTTCTCTCTTTAATAACGTTGCCGTAAATTAAAGTAGCTTGGGAAGAACAAATTCTTTACATACTTTTCTAAGGAAATGCTTTTCAAGAAAAAAAAAATCTTTTTCCTCCATTTTTTCAAAAGATGTTCCTTTTAAAAAAAGTTCTTTAAAAAAAAAAAAGTTTTCTTTTAAAACTTTGCTTTAAAAATGCTTTTCTCAAAAAGTTCTTTTTCTAAAAATAATGCTTTAAAAAAATATGTTTTCTCTTTTCTTAAAAAATCTGAAAAAATCAATTTCCTTTTTTTAAAAAAATGTTTTTAAATAATTTTTCTTTTACCACGTTTAAACTTCTCTCAATAAAAGAAAATCTTTTGAACAAGCAAAATTTGTTCAAAATAAATTTTTTCTTGGAACCCAAAATTTTTTCTTTCAAAAATAAAAACCCATGGATCTTTTTCAAATATTTTCAACTTTTCTACAAACAAGCCTTTCACACAAAAAATCATGGGAATTTTACTCAAATATTTTCCAAAGAAAAACCCATGAATTTTTTAAAGAAATTTTCCAAAACCTTGATGTTTTTAAGCTATCTTTTACGTAAATAAAAATATTTTCAAAAAAAATAATACTCTTTTCCTCAAACCATTTTCTCAAAAATCATGAGACTCTTTCAAAAGTTAATTGTTTTTCCCCTTATTTTCTGATTCTAGAAATAATTTTATATTTTTGAGACTAAAAAACTTGTTTGGCAACTCAAAATGGACTGAAAATAAAAACTGTTATCAAAACTCAATTTATAAAGGAAACTGAAAACATGTCAAATATTGTTTTCAGTTTCTAATTTTCAAAAGTCAATAAAAACATGCATTTAATTTAATGAATTTGTCTCATTTAATGAGTTAGCATTAGAGTTCAAATCTTAGTAGCAACATATTTTAGTATTTTCTATTTTTTTCTTCAAAAAATTATATTTTTAATTTCAACTAACCAAACATGTTTTTTATTTCAAAAATACAAGAATTTTTATTCTTTATATTCCCAAAAACAAGTTTTTGAAAATAGAAAACAAAAACTATTACCAAACATAACCTAAGTCTTTGTCTTTTTTAAAATTAATGTTTTAAAATGAATTTGAAAATTTTCAATTCCTCAAACCAATTTTCAGGTTCCCCTTAAAAAGTGGCACTTTTCAAAAACCCATTTTTCTAAAAAATGAGAACTTTTTTTCCTCTGCAAATTTTGCTTGTTCAAAAGAATTTTTCTCCCTTTCAAAAAATGTGTTGAAGATGTTTTCTAAAAAATTCTCCAAAAAAAAAAAAATAAAATAAAATAAAACCTTTCTTTCAAAAAGATACACTATTAGGCCAAAAATGAATTGACCCATTTGGCAAATTAATTAATTAATTAATTAATTATCCAAGTTAATTAATTAAGTCAATTTAACATGCAATGACATATTAGCACAAACAAATCACCAAATAACTAAATGCAGCGAAAAAATAAATTTGACACAGGTGATTTATTTATGAATGGGGAAAACTACCGAGGCAAAATCCCACCGGGTGAATTTAAGGTCACCACTCTTGAGGATCCACTATTATCAATTACAAAGCGGTTACAAGTAAAATGAATCTTAGTACCCAATACCAATCTATAGTTGAACTCTTATCCCAATACCCAATTGGACTTGTATTGTAACAGCAATCTCTACGTTCAATGCACGAATCCCAATACGTGACTAACCAATGATGCACTGATCGCAATACGTGACTAACACACCAACTTGAGGAAGATGTTGGCTGCAAACTTCTTTAGTTCATCAATAGTACAGATCAGGAAACTCCTTGGTGACAAAACCCTTGGCGTAAAGATGCAGTAATTTCTACAAAGAATATGATGAATTAGAGCAATTTCTGCCTCTGGTCACAACATGCTTGTATTTTCACTTTGCATCACCTTGTGACGACTCTTAAAATAATCCTTATATATTTCTAGAGTTGTGAGAAAAGAAACCCTAAAGAAATACTCAAGAATATGCGAATAATCAGATTTGGAAAACCCGACTTCGTAATTCTTGACAGATACAGCTTATGTCGAGCTTGTGTTGAGCTTTAGCAGTAATTCTCGATAGAAAGAATTCTGTCGAGACTCCTATCGAGTTTTAATGAGTAGCACATTCTTCACTTGTTTCTTGGTCAGATTTGCATAGCTTCAATACTAAACTTGTACACTTGTTTCTTGAAGTACTAAAACCATCCTAAATTTATCCAATTACAAGTAAAGTTCGTTTTATCAAAAGATTAGCCAATTACATAAATATGTCTTTAACATGCACCTTTTAGGAACTTTCTTTTCAAAAAAAAAAAAAAAGATAATAAAAAAGTTGACGTTGTAAATCTTTTTCATACTTTGTATTTTAAAACTTTTCCTTAGGATAGTGTTAAAGATTTGCATCTATGGTTCATTTTCTTGAGTCCATCGACACCAATCAAGTTTACATTGTCCCTCCCATTTCTTTGGCGCTAACCTATTTCATTTGTTATCTTTTTTGCATGATAAAATGAGAAATTGTGGATGACAACAAGGTCTTCCAAATCTTTATTTATTTATTTATTTATTTGTGTTGTATTTTATTTATGTATAGTAGATTAGCATTCACATGCTATCTATCTATTAAATATTCTACTCACATGCTATTATACATTATTCTTGTATACCCCTTTAAATGCTACCTATGTATATACATCACATGCTTTGTGTGTAAATATCCCTTGAAGTTAATATTCACATGGTATATTATAAGTAAATAATTACTCACATGTATATATATATATATATATATATATGTACATATTGTTTGCAAAACCTTTTCAAAAATCAAATTGCCAAGTATTCTATTTATTCACTAAAAAGATAATGTTAGAAATCAATTAAAATAAGGTACTATCTTCAAATAGGCGTTGTGTAGTGCCTAACACCTTCCTCACACGTAACCAAACTTCCGAGTCCAAGATTTTTGGTTTGAGACTTTTTGGTTTGCCTTAATTAATAAACCCTTACAATTTGGTTTAAATAATTAGGCAGCTTAAAATGAATTAGATCCCAAGGTGACCAATTGCACCTAACACAAAACCAATGATTGGTGATGACTCCTAAAATAAAAATAAGAAAAAGGGACTCACATACACACACCCTACCCTAGAGACACAAGCACATATGAGTCATGTTGCCAAGGACCTAATGTGTGACAAACCTAAAAAGAATCCACAAATGAACCCAACCCCCCCCCCCCCCCCCGCCCCCCCAAAAAAAACCCAACGGGAGAATTTTTAGGCATCCACACAAGGTTACTTACATTCTATTCATTTGCATTCATTTCCATTCCTTTATTTTAAAACATCCAAACCAGGTTACTTAATTTCATTCCATTCATTTTCCTTGCTTAAATACATTTCATTCCATTTCTTTATGAACTCCCAAATGAAGCCTTAGTCAAGTGAGTTACTGGATTCAAAATCCGAAGAGATTATCCATAAGTCTGATCCAAAATTTATAGAAACCTCCAAATTCTCTCTCATACTCATTGATCTCTAAAGGGATTTTTTTATACCATCCCCATGCTTATCTACAAAAGTTGTCCATCTTCCCATCACACAAACATCTAATATTTCTGCCTCTCTTACCTCTTTCAAGTGCCCAAGTTCTCTAAAATACTAAATTTCTACTCCATAACACGTTACTATTGCTAATAGAATAAGAAATAGTTCCCGAAAGCCCAAAACACAACTTAAATCTTTTCACAAAAAAAAAAAAAAAAAAAAAACACTACGTAGACTAAACTACTTCAATTTGACACACTTCATTTTTTTTTCCTTTTTAAAAAATAATATTAATAACATTTAACAAATCTCGTGCATTGCACAAGTTACATGCTAGTTGTTATAAAGTTACCCCTCCTTTTCTAGTTGTTGTATAATCAATTTAAATATGTAATTGATCATCATATATACCATATTAAAGTTGAAACAGAGAGAAAATCTAATTAAAATCCAAATTAGATTTCAATTGAAGTCTAATTTTATACCATATATCCCAAATTTTTATCATATATTATTAAAACTAACTTATAATCCCATGCATATACATAGATACACTTTGGTTTTTATCATATATTTTATTCTAACAAAATATTTATTATTCTAACTTTTTTTTAATTGAAAGGTTGTCAATATATATACTCTTAACTCAATTTTCTTTAATAAGTTAGAATATAATATAGAGAAAAATCCCATAAGTATTGATGTAGGAAAAAATCTTCAATTGAATTTATGTAATTTGTTATTTTTATGTAATTTTCGTTATTTTAGGTTTATGACATTTATTTTCTTGTTTTTAGGTGCTTTTAATACTTTTTAGATCAAATTTGGCCCCTGTTATGGTTAGGTATTAATTAAGAGTTATTTTAGAATTTATTTTCTTGTTGATCAAGTTTTACAGAGCCTTTAAATAAGTTTCAAAGTCTATAAATGTTTTTAGTATTATTGAGATTAATAAAAATTTAGACTTTTGTCTATTGTTGTCTCTAGTGGATTCCAGACTAGCTATCACCTTGTGAATTTAAGGACTTCTCGTGAATTTGAGGTTTACTACTAAAAATTAATAGTTTAGTTTCTGTTTCATCAAAGAGAGTATCATGTGTGCTTTCTTCAATGTCAACAAAATATTTATTATTCTAATTTTTTTTAATTGAAAGGTTGTAAATATATATGCTCTTAACTCAATCTTCTTTAATGAGTTAGAATATAATATAGAGAGAAATCCCATATATGAATTTATCATGTTTACAAAAATAAAAACATATATCAATGTCTCATAAGAATTCCGCCATGAGCTAAACAAATATATATATATATATATATATATTACTTTTGATTTAACTACCTTGTGCATTGCACGAGTTGCATTTGTTAGCAACTTTTATATATATATATATATATATATATATATGTGAAATTAAGAATAATTTGACATATTTTTCGAGGTTTATTTCTTGTACTGTACCTTGACTACCACAAAAATGCATATGTACAATGATATAATTGAAGAAAACCCCTACTAAAGGGAACATGTATATTTAAGACTTAGAGAAGTACTGGATAGAAAATCATGATTGATATAGGGTAAAGATTTCCATCTTAACTACTTGACATGACATTATCCTGATATGCTTTAAGCACAAATTTACTGAATGGTTGTAAGGTTTGTGTGACACTGTTTTGAAACCCGGACCGGACTGGGCGGTTCGATCGGGAAAACCGGGAACCGGAGTGAATTCCGGTTTTTTAAGCCTCCAGAACCGGGCATTGAGGCAAATTTCGTGAACCGTATGAACCGGGGTTGGACTGCACGGTTCATGCAGAACCGGTGGCATGAACCGTGCGGTCCAACCCCAGTTCAAGCAGCCTGTTAAATCCCAAAAATTCAGAAAATGTAGTTGGAAGGAGTAGAACCCCGGCCGGTCAGAAATTTGGCTGAAGCCCAACCACTCAGCCAAACTTGTAGTTGGTGCTCAACAATAACAAAAAAAATATTTGAAGTAAACTTAATGCAATTTTTTTTTTTTAATAAAAACAACTTAACACAATTCTATTCTACTTAATTAAATTATCTATCTCTTATAAGGAATATAAAAAAAATTATAATCAAAATCCTTCAAAGATATTCAACTTTACTTCAAAAATTAATCATAAATTTTAATGTTTTCATGGTTATTATTTTATTTTATTAACTTTCTTATTTAATTATTAAATACATGCTTGAAAATCATTAAATTTCCCTCACATATATAGATATGTTAGTCAATTTTGCTAGTTTTATAAAATTAATATTTATATTTAGGCTTTAATTAATTATTAAATTAATTATGACATCATCACGGTTTGACCTCGGTTCAACCTCGGTTGGACCTCAAAAACCTTGAACCTCTCCCTTTTACGGTTCAATAAATGGTCCGGGTTTGAAAACCTTGTTGTGTGAGCGGTTCATCTCATATATTTCCTATATAATTTCAAGATATATATATAGTTTCTTTACTAGCTTTGCTCTTGGTTGGATTATCACAAATTGTGCTAGCCTTGCCTCCTTAATTGATACCATCTGAAGAAGAATGATGACGATATTTAGCGAAGTTGTCATATATAAGAGCTTCGTTAATGCATTCTCTCAAATCCTTAAGAATGAGTGTTCCAAGTGTGCGTTTGCATAGCATAAAATTATTTGCATTTACGTTTTTTTCTTGGTCCTGTGCACTGTTCACGGACCAGCTTGTAAGAAAAAACGCATTTGTAACTTTAAAATTGGGTCTCACGAGCATTATTCATAGTTTAAAAATTATTTTGCTGCAGTATTTTCAGCAATAAGTTTTCAGTTTTTAGTAATAAGTGGTATTCAAATAGACTCTAAATCTCTCTTCAAGGGAGCTAGCTAGTGTAAATATCCTCCATATATGGAACCATTCTTTACCTACTATTTTTTCTTTTTTTATGAAAATTCTTTACCTACTTGAATAACTTAGAAGACTTATACTCCTAATAAATTGTTGCCTTCTTGATCATTGGTTTCCTATAGTTTGATTGTGTTATATAACAATTGAAACAAATCTCTAACTTACGACAGCATCTCAAACTACAACGAAATTAAAAAAGACATATTCAAGAGAAGAAGAAAAAAAAAACCAAGACATTATTAAATCTAATTTTCAATAGCTTTATCACGCATTACATGAGTTTAATTGATCATACATAATATGATTATGATATACAAATAAAGTGCTAAAATTTGGCTACAAACATGTTTCAAGCTATCTTTTTAAAAAAAATTTAAGTGACAATTTATAAGACTATTCATATAAATTATTTAAACAAGTCACATGACTCATTAAAAAAGGTCATGTAACTAAGATTATACATGGATGGTCTCTTTAGTCGCCACATAATAGGTAATAAATTTTCAGTTTTCAACAATAAACGATATCCAAATAGACCCCAAAAATTTCTCTTCAAGGGAGCTAGCTAGTGTAAATATCCTCCATATATGGAACCATTCTTTACCTACTTTTTTTTTATGAAATTCTTTACCTACTTGAATAACTTAGAAGACTTATACTCCTAATAAATTGTTGCATTCTAGATCATTGGTTTCCTATAGTTTGATTGTGTTATTTAACAATTGAAACAAATCTCTAACTTACAACAGTATCTCAAACTACAATGAAATTAAAAAAGACATATTCAAGAGAAGGAGAAAAAAAATCCAAGATATTATTCAATCTAATTTTCAATAGCTTTGTCATGCATTATATGAGTTTAATTGATCATACATAATATGATTATGATATACAAATAAAAAGCTAAAATTTGGCTACAAACATGTTTTAAGCTATCTTTAAAAAAAAAAAAAAAAAATTATGTGACAATTTATAAGACTATTCATATAAATTATTTAAACAAGTCACATGACTCATTAAAAAAGTCATGTAACTAAAATTATACATGGATGATCTCTTTAATCGCCACATAATAGATAATAAATTGGAGGAAGATAGCTCTAAACATGTTAGAAACCAAACTTTTTCCTCGTCAAAATTTACTACTTGGTTGTTAGTATGAGTAATAGAATTTTCTTAGATGAGTTTGAAGTTTTTTTTTGGTTTGCATGTGAAATGCATAGTTTTTGCATATTTCTTGAGTACTTTGATGATTTTTTTCCCCTTTATTATCTGATGCTTTTTTGATTTTCAGAACAAGATAGAGTTTTTTGTCCTATGGGATGTCGATTGATTCGAAAATGACAGAAATTCAAATAAATTATTATATAAGGTATGCTGCTGCTGCTAAAGAGAATTCTCTGGTAGGTGACAATAATGGTAAAAGACAAAGTCTTTTGTTAGTTTTATCTACTAGTACTAGCACGTGGGTTGGATTGGTTGTTGAGGGGTAGAATTGGAAACTGAGTAAAAAACCAAAGTCATTTATCTGACTATTAAAGTCTTCCGAGTTTACGTTTCAAACTACGAAGTAGTGGGTACTGTGCAGTGGGGCTTCCAAACTAGAATCCAAATCTTCTATCTCAAATTACAAACTATGGCTCACCCGGAAGATCAGCAGCCGCTGCTAAATGGGCTTTACTCAAATACTTCAATTTCAGACTTGAAATCAGATGCAATTGAAGAGTTTTTAGAACACAAGCCAGTGTCAGTCCGATGGTGGATTCGTTTAGTGGGGTGGGAGTCAAGGCTCCTCTGGATTCTATCAGGGGCTTCTATTATTGTTTCTATATTCAATTACATGCTTACTTTTGCCACTCTCTGCTTTACTGGGCATTTGGGTTCATTAGAGCTTGCTGGGGCATCCATTGCTAGTGTGGGAATTCAAGGTCTTGCTTATGGGATTATGGTACGACTCCTTTTTATTTTATTCTTTTACTTGCGAATTTATATGTTGCTTGTTTTTCAAGGGAACAGGGTTCTAGGAAACTTGTTATTTCACATTTACCCATTTCAAGACTGTCGTTCATACCACACAAATATTGTGGATAATGAATGTCTGCAATGTTTGTGTAGTGTGAAACGGGGAGTGGGAGACAATTACAATCCAAAATTCTAGTTACTCTTTATATATATATATATTGGCTCTCATTATGTGTTTCATGTATGTAATTCTTTCTTTATGATGAAAAAAAAAACAACAGTTGGGCATGGCCAGTGCTGTGCAAACCGTGTGTGGACAGGCATATGGGGCTCAAAAATATGGTGCGTTGGGCATCATATGCCAGAGAGCAATAATTTTGCATCTGGGAGCAGCAGTACTCCTTACCTTCCTCTATTGGTTCTCGGGCCCAATCCTCATAGCCATAGGCCAATCTGAGAGCATAGCTGAGCAAGGCCAAGTTTTTGCACATGGTTTGATACTCCAACTCTATGCATTTGCAATAAGCTGCCCCATGCAGAGGTTCCTCCAAGCACAAAACATTGTAAATCCTCTGGCTTACATGGCTGTTGGGGTATTCCTCTTGCACATCTTACTCTCATGGTTAGTGGTTTATGTTTTGGATTATGGCCTTATGGGTGCTGCTCTTACGCTGAGCCTGTCTTGGTGGATCCTCGTCATTTTAAATGCACTTTACATTCTTCTAAGCCCCTCTTGCAAAGATACTTGGACTGGCTTCTCTACGAAAGCCTTCACAGGAATTTGGCCTTATTTCAAGTTGACTATTGCTTCTGCTGTCATGTTGTGGTATGTGACCGCTCTCTCTTGTTTGGCTGTAAATGATTTTGTCCATATTTTTACACAAGATCTAAAAGAGTGCGAACATGATGCGAAATAATGTGGATATTATTGAATTCAAAGCCCTTGTGTTCTTACACAACTTCTTATTAATTAGTGGGCTTTGTCATATGTTAATGTAGTTTGGAGATATGGTACAGCCAAGGACTAGTACTGATATCTGGGCTTCTTTCCGACCCAACAATCTCACTAGACTCCATTTCAATTTGGTAGAACCACACTATTATTCTCTTCTTTACTTTTTTTTTTTTTTTCACTAGCATTGTTATCTAACTCGTCAATTTCTGTGGCGCAGTATGAATTATCTGAATTGGGACATTAATTTCATGTTAGGCCTATCAGCAGCAGCCAGGTTTGTGACAAATTTGGTGGATCAAATAAAATAAGAACTTTCACTAATTAGTTTGCACCCCGGTTTAGTTTTCTTGGCAAGAAAAACACATTAGTAGTAATAGTCAAGGAAACAAAATTGACGAGTTTTAAGGGTGATTGCAGTGTTCGAGTGAGTAATGAGCTTGGAGCAGGGCATCCAAAGGTGGCAAAATTTTCAGTATGGGTGGTGAATGGCACCAGCCTTCTTATTAGTATAATTTTCAGTGCATTGGTTCTAATACTTCGGCTCGAATTAAGCGAACTCTTCACAAGTGACACTGAGGTTATTGCGGCAGTGTCAAATTTGACTCCATTGCTTGCCATTTCTGTTCTGTTAAATGGAATTCAGCCTATACTCTCTGGTTAGTAGATGAATGAAAAAACAGGTCCACATTCACTTATTTTAATTTAATATTAACTATTATTGATATATCATCTTCATTTTGTTCTTAACTTTTCAGGTGTGGCTATTGGAAGTGGATGGCAAGCTATAGTGGCTTATGTTAACCTGGCCACTTATTATGTAATTGGACTCCCCATTGGATGTTGTCTTGGCTTCAAAACTAGTTTAGGTGTAGCTGTAAGTTCAATCAATCTCTCTCTCTCTCTCTCTCTCTCTCTTAACAATATAGCCAAGAACTTCCTAGTTGGAGGTAAGCCATTAGGCCTGTTACATATATTAGCATAAACAAGACCGAACCACGTAATTCTAGTATACTGTCTCTCTTTGCTTCCGCATCTTCTACAATTTTCTAGTGTTCTCTTAATTGTAACGGATTGAATGCATTTCCAGGGGATTTGGTGGGGAATGATTATTGGAGTTTTTCTACAAACAGTGACTCTTATAATTCTTACAGCCAGAACCAACTGGGACACCGAGGTAAATAAAATACATTTTTTTTTACTAAATTATATTAAACTATCATATGCATTTCATTAAAAAAAAGAAAAGAAAAGATAAGAAAAAGATATCATATGATTTGCATTAGCGCAATGTTTTGTCAATGATCATTCTCTTTATTCTTATTTTCTTATGGGTGTGTAGGTTCTGAAGGCCATTGACCGCTTGAAGAAATCCGCAAATGAAGAGACCTTAGAATTGCTGACCAGCATTTAGTAACTCAAACCTCTTGAAGGACAAAATATTAAGCTTTCTTTGTTCTTATTATTATTTTTTTTTTCTTAAATTGGTCTGGACATTTTATGTTGTTCAGCCCTAGCGTTAGTTACACAAATCTTAGACACAAGTGACATATCTTGTATCAAGAATCTTGCAATTCAACGGCATTAGCTGTTTTACCTTATGAGAAAATTTTAGATTTTAATTTTTCTCCCCCACTTGATGTAACAGTTACAAAAAATAAAAATAGACAATGTAATTCAATAGTATTACTAAGTTTATTTATATATATATATATATATATATATCTAAATGTTGTAGTATTTATTATTGTTACAGTTCTGTTAAGCCATATTAGCAGTCATGTTATTATTTTCTTTTTCTTTTCATTAATAAACCATATTATTTTATTTCCATTCTTTTTCTATTTGTCTTTTAATGCTTCAACAGTTTTTATTTCAGCTTCCATAACACCTATGACCCTCTGTCTCCACTATTTTCAACTTCTCATGTATACTCTTTAATGCTATAGACTCTCCATCTCCTCGCTTCTTGCCTCTTCCTCTGCTCATTGAACCCAATTAGTTCATATATGTTTAGTTGCCACCGTCCCTATAAAATCAAGGCAAAAATATTATTTTGGTCCTTACATTTTTGGGTCACGATCTATTTGGTCCCTTTTATTTTCAACTTGCGATTAATTTGGTCCCTACTGTTAACTCATGTTGAGGAGGAAATTGATGCCTCTGAATAAAATATGGGGAAGCCAAGTTGAAACTCAACAATGGGTTCTTGAGATGATGCCTAAAGGTTCTGGTTTTCGGTGTGGTGATTAGCTTATCCAAGCAAGAAACAAAGGCTACACTTTGACAAAACAGCAACAAAAGCTCAATAAAAATACTTCACAATAGTTAATTAGCACATTAGTGGTCCTGTTTTGATAAAACAAGAAAAATAAATTCTCTAGCGGTAGGGTGGAATTACACTTAAAGTCCAGCAGTCAATTATTAAATAGATTCAAGAAAGTGTTCACTTATGGAAGTCCTTGTGTGTTTTGGTCAAGGGGATTTATTGTACTTTTAGCTATTATTACATCAATATGATAATACAAGAAAAATAAATTCTCTAGCGGTAGGGTGGAATTACACTTAAAGTCCAGCAGTCAATTATTAAATAGATTCAAGAAAGTGTTCACTTATGGAAGTCCTTGTGTGTCTTGGTCAAGGGGATTTATTGTACTTTCAGCCATTATTACATCAATATGAGGAAAGAATTCTATTGTTACAAATACATTCTATCCTTCAATAGTAAAATAAAAAGTAAAAATTAAAAGTTCCATGGTGAAAAGAAAGGGATTAATTGGCATGGTGTGAAGGGAGAGATGTTAGGATATGTGCTCTTTAAATCTTATTGTATGATGCTATGCATGATATTATGTATGACATTATATATGACATTATGTTGTGATTAATAAAATTGTTTTATTGTTATCTAAAATAATGGTAACATGAATATTTAGACATTATCGTATAGTCCATTAGATGCATAGTATGTGATTTATGTGATTTAGTCACAGAAGATATAAGTCACAAGTTCTTTGTAAACTCATAATTTTGGTTCGTAGTTGGTGATGAAATTTGGCATTTCATCTACAAAGACTATAACATATCAACTAAGATGATTTGCCTTGATCATGGAAGTGGAGAGTTTTAGTTGATATGTTGATATGTTTTAAGTGTTAAGACATATTGAATTGGACCGCTGTGAGATTTATTATTCTACTAACAACTGTCAAATGAATAATAAATCTCACGATTTCTATTTACAATCAACTCTTAATCCTGAGAGAATAATGAACCTGATCATGAAGTGTAGGTTGCTTTAATTTATCAAGAGTGAGATCTATAGTCACGATCAAAACCTCAGTATGTTGGGCAGCCACATTTAATGTTGATGGAACATATATTTCAATATGGAATTCATAATCTCTTAACAAAGACATAAAATATTCCCTTGAGATAAGTTTAATGAATTTGGTTATTCATAATGTTAGGCTTAACTACTTTAGTAAGGAGTTACTAAAGAATATATTTATGAAATTGGATTTCATAAATATATGATGAATAATTTAAAGGATTAAATCGGGTACTCAAGAATTAAGATATAGTAATCTTCAAAGTGACAGTCAACATTCATGACTTTGTATTATTACAAATATTTTAATGAAGGGGTTGTATGTATAATAAAGTCTTAGGATATAATTTATTAATAAGGCTTAGAGTGCAATTATATTTATATAGTGGTATTAAATATAATTAAGGTAATTTTAGGCTTGTCAAGAGTTGATAGAAAATCCCAAAACCCATTAGAGCTAGTGTCTTATTTGTTCCCTTTTGCTCCCACTTCAAGCAACATACTAAAGCCCAATTAGAATGGCCCAAAAGAGTAGCCCAATTAGATAATCAGTTATAAGGAGAGAAATATACAGAATTTTGTATGAAAATGAAATGGTTTGTATGTGAGTGTTGAAGACTCTCTTATTCTCTTTGAACACACATATATAAACTAATTGAGAAACCACACTTCTTGGGCACAAGTGGAATTGCCCAAGTACTTCTAATATTTGGTTTTGAATTTCACCGCACCAAGGTACACTCTATTGTTCTTATATTCTGAAATTGACATAGTACATGTTATCAATTGCGTATGAAGTAGATTTGTTAATTTTTCGCTGCGTATGTTTTATATGTCATACAAACCATGTTTTTTCAATAATTGGTATCAGAGCGGTCTTCAATTTCAAATATGTATAACATGTTTTGTGAGTTTTAGAATTAGAGATAGTAATTTCATGATGTTAGAATATTTTACAATCAATTTTCTGCATGGTTGTTGAAATTACTGATTAATAAAAACTGATATTGATGTTATGATGTTGTTTAAATTTGATATTTAGTATGTTAAATTGAACTTTAAGGCTATAGTATCAATGGAATTCAGTTTTGATCTCAAACTCAATCTATTATGTTCATATGATGGTTGTTTGTTCATGAAAAACCGTTGAAAACTGCTTTAGAAAAATTCTGGAAAATTCAAGTTTCACGTGTTTCGATTGATCGAAAATTACTTTCAATCAATCAAGTAAAACATGAACCTTTTGTCTAATTTGATCGATTTTCAATTGCTAGCCGATCGATCAAATGTTCTTTTTTGATCGATCAAGAAGTGAATGAGTACCAATCGAGCCAGGTAGAAAGTTTGGTACAAATTTTTTAATTTTTTCAACTGATCAAGAAATACATTTGATCGATCGAAAGCTGTGCATTTTGAATTTTTCTAAATATTTTCACATAGATAAAGTGCAAGGCTATGTGTGATAAGATTACACATGTTTTCTAATTAAAAACATTTATGTTAAAACATCTAGTGGAAGAGCGATACAAGGGTTGGATCTCACGGCCTCCATTGTCAATTTATAGTAGTGTGATTAAGCACCTCGCCTTGGCATATATGCCTTGCTCCCAATGGAAGGTGTTTAATGACTCACATAGATTTCAGGCAATGGTGTACACTAGACTAAGTTTAATGTTAACCTCCTTACAGAGCTGTGTCATTATTACTTAAAGGATAAAGGAAATACGGCGTATTATTAGTGTTTGATAAGAGTTATTATGATAACACTAATAATGAGAATAGTTCTCAATTAGTCATAGTGTTTATAATTTACTTGCTACCAAGGAATTTTAAACATGAGATTGGGTTGTCGTTGCATATTTTATATTATGGTTTTATTAAGGTTCCATAGTATATGTTTATATGCTAAATTGATAATCTCCAATTTTATTTATTATATTCATGTTTATTATTTTCAAATTTAAATCATGGCATCTTTTAGCCCACTTGTTGCTATTCTTAATCAAAACAAACTGACTAGATCCAACTATGTTGACTGGAAAAGAAATTTGGACATTGTTTTTACTGCTGAAGAGCACAAGTATGTGCTTAGTCAACCTAGTCCTAACTTTCCATCATTAGGTGCTCCTCTTGAGGAAAAACAATGATATGATCATTTACAGCATCAAATGCAGGATGTAGGACTAGCTTCGGACATAATGTTAAGTTTGAAGGAGATGTTTGGTGAGCAAGGCTGTTCTGCTAGACAAGAAAGTATGAGGCAAATTTATAATACCAAAATGGCTTAAGGTACCTCAGTGAGGGAGCATTGTCTTAGGATGATCTCTAATCTGAATACACTAGAAGTTTTAGGTGCCGATATTGATGGAGAATCCCAAGTGGATATGATACTCCAATCATGACCAGAATCATTCAAGGAATTTAGACTTAATTACAATATGAACAAAAAAATTTATTCATTGTCTAAATTAATGAATGAATTGGTAGCGACGGAAGGCATTCTTGGTACATCTGGTGTTGATGCTAATGTGGCTGAAGCTTGTACTTCTCAACCTAAGTCGAAAGGCAAGGGTAAAAAGAGGAAGAAGAAGGATTTCACCAAGTAAGATGGTAAACAAATTGCCTTAGGAGTTGCCAATAAGGGAAAAAAAAAGTAGTATGACAAAGAAAAGTGTTTCCATTGTGGAGAGAAAGGTCATTAGAAGAGGAATTGTCCAAAATTCAGAGCTGCTAATAATAAGAGTTTGAAAAGTTCATTCCTTCTTGAAATATGTTTATTACAAAATCCCATGGATTCCTGGTGTGTGGATTCAGGTTGTACTAATCATATCTGCAATTCTTTGCAGGGATTCTGGGAGACTAGAAAGCTGAGTGAAGGGGAATTGTTTCTTACTTTGGCTAATGGAAGCCAGTTGTAGTTGTTGGAGAGTTTAATTTATACTTTGATTCAAGGGTTTTAATATTGGAAGACTGTCTATATGTACCTAATATTCGTAGGAATTTAATTTCTGCAACTTATTTAGGTAAACATGGATATTGTGTTATCTTGAAAGACAATATTGTAATAAAGAAGGATAAAGTGTTTATCTATTCTGACAATATTGTTGATAGTCTTTATATTTTAACTTTTGATAAGCATGAATTATATAATTTTGAATTAGATAATAATTCACATGTGAAGTCATTAAAGAGAAAGTTTCCTTCAACTAGTGATGCATATCTTTGGCATTTACGTTTAGGTCATATTAATTCAAACAAGATTCAAAGACAAATAAAAGATGGACTCATAGAGCCATTAGAATTTGATGGATTTCCAGTTTTTGAATCTTATTTGGAGGGCAAAATGGCAAAAGACCTTTTAGTGCAAAAGGTAGAAGAGCCCAAGATTTGCTAGAACTAGTACATTCAGATGTATGTAGTTCTATGTCAACTCAAGCAAGAGGTGGCTATGAGTATTTCATTACTTTCACTGATGATTACTCTAGATTTGGTTATGTGTACCTAATGAAACAGAAGTCCAAAGTCTTTGAAAAGTTCAAAGAGTTTAAGGTTGAAGTTGAAAATCAATTAGATAAACGCATAAAGGTCATTCGATCTAATCGAGGTGGCAAATACCTTCTTGGGGATTTCAAGGATTACATAACTAAAAATAGGATTATATCCTAACTGACTGCACCTGGAACTCCACATTTAGGGTTGTCTAGCACATGTGCTAAAAGGGAAGTCTGATAAATTGGAACCAAAATCAGAAGTATGTTTGCTTGTGGGTTATCCAAAAGAAACTAAGGGTTATTTACTCTATAGTATTAATGATAACAAAGTTTTTGTTAGTACAAATGCTAAATTTTTTGAAAATGACTATATAAATAATTTTACTCCTAGAAGTAGAGTTGTTTTGGCTGAAATGAATGAACCCGTAATTGAACAACCAATGGATGACACTAGGAATGATGTGATTGTATCAGATACACCACAAGATATTACTCATGAGATGACTAGTACACAGGAGCCTCGTCGTAGTGGAAGGATTGTTAGGCCACCTATAAGATTTATAGGTCTGGGAGAAACTTATGAAGCTATCTCAAAAGAGGCTGAAACTGATCCTTACACTTATGAAGAGGCAATGAATGATATAGATGCACATCATTGGGTCAAAGTTATGAAATCTAAATTAGATTCAATGTATTCCAATCAAGTTTGGGATCTTGTAAAAGCGCTTAATGGCATTAAACCTATTGGTTGCAAATAGGTTTACAAAAGGAAGAAAGGGATAGATGGAATGGTTGAAACTTTTAAAGTAAGGCTAGTGGCGAAAAGGTATACACAAAAAGAAGGTATTAATTATGAAGAAACTTTTTCACCATTAGCAATGCTTAAATTTATCAGAATTCTCTTATCCATTGTTGCTCATTATGATTATGAAATTTGGCAAATGGATGTGAAGACTGTATTTCTAAATGGCAATCTTAAAGAAGAAATTTACATGATGCAATCAAAAGGTTTCATAGCAAAGAACTGAGAGCATATGGTATGCAAGTTGAAAAGATTCATTTATGGACTTAAGCAAGCATCTAGGTCATGGAACATCAGATTTGATCAAGCCATAAAGTCATTTGGTTTTGAACAAAATCTTGATGAACCATGTGTGTACAAAAGACATCGAGATAAATTAGTAATGTTCCCAATGCTTTATATTGATGATATTCTACTCATTGGAATGATGTAGGGGTAATGTCATCAGTAAAGGTTTGGTGTCAAGCTAATTTGATATGAAGGACTTGGGTGAAGCTAACTTTATTCTGGGGATCAAGCTTTGGCAAGTTCGCAAGAATAAAATATTAGGCTTGTTGCAAGCTGGATATATAGATAAGGTTCTAGAATGGTTTAGCATGCAAAACTCCAAGAAATAATTACTTCATTTCAGACATGGAGTTCCTCTGTCTGATGACCAAAGGCTTAAGACTTTTGAGGCAGAAAATATGATGAGACAAGTTCCTTATGCTTCCCCAGTGGTAAGTCTCGTGAATGCAATGCTTTGTATTAGACCAGATATCTGTTATTCAGTTGACATGGTCAGCCGATATCAATCAGATCAAGGACCAAAACGTTGGCAAGCTGTAAAACATATTCTCAAGTATCTATAGAGGACGAGAAATTATATGTTTGTTTACTGGTGTAAGGATTTGATACATATTGGTTATACAAATTCAGATTTTCAATCAGATCTTGATTTTAGGAAGTCCACTTCAGGTTGTGTGTTCACCTTGGGAGGTGGAGCCATAAGTTGGAGGAGTGTTAAACAATCTTGTATTGCTGACTTCACCATGGAAGCTGAATATGTTGCTGCTTGTGAAGTGACAAAGGAAGCTGTTTGGCTCAAGAAATTCCTTTCTGATCTTGGTGTTGTGAGAATGGAGTAAGGTCCTATCACATTGTTTTGCGACAATAGTGGAGCGATTACACAATCCGAAGATCCAAGGAATCACAAGAAAGGAAAGCACATTGAAAGAATGTACCACATCATTCGAGACATTTTTGCTCGAGAAGATGTAGTAGTAGCAAAGATAGATAATGCAAATAATCTAGCAGATCTCTTTACCAAAACCTTGTCCCAAAGGACTTTTGAGTCACATTTGGAAGGAATGAGAGTTAGATTAGTGCAACACAGTCTTTAGGGCAAGTGGGAGATTGTTAGGATATGTGCCCTTTAAAGCCTATTGTATGATGCTATATATGATATTATGTTGTACTTAATAAAGTTATTTTATTATTATCTAAAACAATGGTAACATGAATATTTAGACATTATCGTATAGTCCATGAGATGCATAGTATGTGATTTAGTCATAGAAGATAAAAGTTACAAGTTTTTTATAAATTCAGAATTTTGATTCGTAGTCAGTGATAAAATTGGGCATTTCATCTACAAAGACTATAACATATCAACTAAGATGATTTGTCTTGATCATGGAAGTGGAAACTTCTAGTTGATACGTTGATATGTTTTTAAGTGTTAAAAAATATTTAATTGGACCGTTGTGAGATTTATTATTCTACTAATGACTGTCAAATAAATAATAAATCTCACGACTTTTATTTACAATCAACTCTTAATGGTGAGAGAATAATGAACCTGATTATGAAGTGTAGGTTGCTTCGATATATCAGGAGTGAGACTAAAGTCACGATCAAAACCTCAGTATGTTGGGCAGCCACATTTAGTATTGATGGAACATATATTCTCAAGATAGAATTCATAATCTCTTAACGGAGATATGAAATATTCCTTTGAGATAAGATTAATAAGTTTGGTTATTCAGAATGTTAGGCCTAACTACTTTAGTAAGGAGTTACTAAAGTATATATTTATGAAATTGAATTTCATAAATATATGATGAATAACTTAAAGGATTAAACTGGGTACTCAAGAATTAAGATGTAGTAATCTTCAAAGTGGCAGTCAACATTCATGACTTGTATTACTCCAAATATTTTAATGAAGGGGTTGCATGTATAATAACGTCTTGGGATATAATTTATTAATAAGGTCTAGAGTGCAATTATATTTATATAGTAGTATTAAATATAATTAATGGTAATTTTGGGCTTGTCAAGAGTTTATGGAAAGGCCTAAAATCCATTGGAGCTAGTGTCTTATTTGTTCTCTTTTGGTCCCACTTCAAGCCACATACTAAAGCCTAATTGGAATGGTCCAAAAGAGTAGCCCAATTAGATAATCAGTTATAAGGATAAAAACATACAGAATTTTGTGTGAGAATGAAATGGTTTGTATGTGAGTGTTGGACACTCTTATTCTCCCTTGAACACACATATATAAATTGATTGAGAAACCACACTTCTTGGGCACAAGTGGAATTGGAGTGAAGATTAAAAATGTTCCCAAGTATTTCTAATCTTTGATTTTGAATTTCACCGCACCAAGGTACACTCTCTTGTTCTTATATTCTGAAATTGACATAGTACATGTTATCAATTGCGTATGAAGTAGATCCATTAATTTTCCGCTGCGTATGTTTTATATATGATACAAACTATGTTTTTCCAACAAAAGAGAGATTCCAGCTTAGTGTAACAAATGTTGAACTAAGATTCTTGGGGAATATATATGTGGGGCATAAATGGGGTAGTGTAGGCTATTTTAAGTGAGTGGGTATTTAAGCTTGTGGTGGTGTGATGGAGTTAATGCTGAAGCTAAGTCTTTAATGGGCAAAGGGTTGTTTGTGGCTGATTAGGAAGCATTTATGGGCTTGGAATATGTAGAAAATGAAAAGGAATGTCTGAGGCTAAGTGAGTGTGGGCTAAGGGGAATGATTTATGAGCTTGGGGAAAGTTGAATCGTAAGCAAAGTGACAAGAATATCAAAAATTTCAGAGGGGTTGGTGTGTATCTAGTGGGCTGGTGTGCTTACCTTTTTGTAGTGGAGTTTAGGGAGGTATTAATTAATAAAAGTCCAAAACGTAGGACTAATCAAAAGCAGAATAGCAGACTTAACTATCCTAGGATTTGGCCATAAATGGGAGATTTGCTTTTGGGGCTACTTTGCTAATTTGGGTAATATAACACATGGTGAGTATTTAGGGTAATCTTGCATTAAATGTCAAGATTTCTAAAGCTGAGTTTAACCAATAGGATTAAGGCAGGTATCAAGGAGGAATCTTAGTACTGCAACTAAGATTCGGATCCTAGGAAATAGGATTCAACACCTCAAGCTAGGTGTCAAAGTTTAAGCCTACTTCAGAGGATTCTATTGGAGATCCCTTTATGCCCTCCAAACCACATGTTTCCAAATTTTCCCCTTTAGGATTCATGGGTTTGGCACATGAACCATTTCTTGAACATTTTTGACATTTGTAGCATTGATTTGTTAAGATTTGGATAACTTGGTTTTAGCTCCCTTTCCGCTGGAGATATATTCTTGAGGGAAATGATGAAGTTCCATCACCCATTAGACTTCAGCTGATATCACAACTTTTGGGCACTGTTCACGTCAGGTAGAGGGTGACAGAAAGTTGATAGGATAGCCTTTAGTTCATTCTCAAAGGCTTGGTTCTCTTGTGGGTGCCTCCAGCTAGACCTTTGTCAGGGATGATCAAGATGGAGGCTGTTTGTCTAGTCTTTTGCCTTTGCTGGAGTTCTTTGGACTGGGCTTGCTCACGTGGGCTAGACCCTTTGGACTGGGCTGTGTTCATCCCCTTTTTTACTTGGGCTTGTCATCCTTTTATAGCATATTTGGATCTACAAAAATGACACATATTGCCATGGGTTTTCATCCCTCATGGACTTTTATTATTAGTAAATATTTTGGTGTTTTGATGAATATTTGTAATGGGACTTTGGGCAATGAGTTGTAATATTTAAAATCACATTACAAGCTTAATTACTTCAAAATGCTTTTGTAAATAACATTTACTATTTTTGAAATGATGAATTCCATATAATAAGTAATGTTTATGGTTTCCGATAATCATGTCTTAATTTAAATGGTGAGCTAGTAGGATGAATAGTTACCATAAGCTTTGAAAGTAAATATTATAAATGTCGTGATATAATTAGCGACCATGGGTTCTATATAGATTCCATGGGTTTATAATATGGTATGAGATAAATATCATAGTTTTAAGATAAATAACTTTACAGGAGCTCTTATAAGATGATTGTCATAGATTATGGTAATATTGAAACATTGTTCAACATTGGACTTTTAAGGAAAATAATTATGACATAGTATTTTTGCCAAGTGTTTATAATCTTGGGCTTTTGATAAAATAGTGTCAACGTAAATTGGGCTTTTGACATTGCCAGTGAGAACTGGTCTTTTTGATATTGCTAGTGAGAACTTGGCTTTTTGATGTTGCTAGTGAGAACTTGGCTTTTTGATGTTGGCATTGGGAACTGGGCTTTTTTGATGTTCCCAGTGAGAACTGGGTTTTTTTGATGTTGCCAGTAGGAACTGAGCTTTTTTGATAAATAATTTGCTACAAGATTAAATCATGGATTTTGATTATGGATTTGAATTCCGCTAATAAAATTGTTTTGCCATGTATTTGAATCATGAGCTTTAATTATGGATTTGAATTCCATCGATAAAATTGTTGTCATGTATTTGAATTATGGACTTTTCAAATATTGCTAGGTGTAAAAGTTCTTGGGCTTTAGAAAAGGAATGAGGTTTTAACTTGCTCAATAAAATAACTAATTTGGGATTAGGCTTTACAAAAATGTTGTGTCTTATGTTCTTTTATATTTGTAGCCCAATTTTGTGATAGAAAGAAGGATGGTTGTGGGCTAGCATCATAATAGTCAAAAAAAATATTTAGGGAAGCCCAATAGTTTGTGGGCGATATTTGAAAATAAATAAGTGTTATTAAACAATATTGGGTGTAAAAAAAAAATGTACCCTAACAACTCACTAACGAAAAATGTCTATGTGGCAAAACATTTTGCATTGTTGGTGCACACATAATTATAATAATAATATAAAATCATGTAATTAATATTTAAAAAGGCACCTAAGCATATTAATGAAAAAGAAAAAGCCATGTCAAATTAACAAAAAATATATGAAAAAATTAATTGAAAGAAAAAATTAAAGAAGATGAATTTTTTAAAAACCCTCAATTTCTTTTATTTTCTTTTGTATTCTTCCACTTCCTTAGGTACCTGTAGGGCCACAATTCAAGGCCTAAGCCCAAAAGATGAATGGATGTAAGCCTAAGAAGCCCATTACAATGAATTTGTAAAGAGTGGGTTGGAAAACTAGGCTCTAATAAGCTGGATAACAACTATAGTGGGTCAAGATGATAATAAAACAAAGATGAACTGATTTTATCTAAGGAAAATGGTCCTCAGACACAAGCCGAGGAGGTTGATTCTTGTATATATTTCTTATGGATCTAACTATAAGTATTGTTTTTATTTCTACAGTGTTTTTCTCTTAATTCTCTAATCCTCTCCCTTCAAGGTCTTCTTTCTATTTTATACTATCTTCCATCCTTCATCTCTACCCTCCAAGAGTAGAGTAGATTGCTGGTGTTGATCATTGTCCTATCAGCACCTTCCTAAAGTCTTTGGTAGTAGCTGTAAGGCTGAAAATTATTGCTCAAGTATCACTTCCTCATTAATGCGGCCAGAGAGTTAGCTACAGAGCATTCAATGCGGTGGTAGCATCTTTCTCTTAGATATTTTTGGACTTCCCACTGTCCTACGCTTCTGTAATGCTTATCCTTATCAATAGAATCTCCTAGAATGTTGTCCTGAATGGCAGACCACACTTTTGGACCTCGGCTTTGCTCAATCGAGGAGGCATTTACCCTTGGACCACCCTATCGGACTCTTATGACCATGACTCACCTCTTCACTCCTTCACACGAACTCCCATGATAGTGCTTACCCGTCTTCAAACTACTTAATGTCTTCGGATTGGGCCCCCAGCCCAATATATACATAGATATATACTATTGGGCCTATCACCCCTACAGTACCAAACATATTACCCAATAAGAAACACAACAATCTAACCATGATTTGCACTGTGCACACACTAAAAAAATAGAATGAAGACAATAAGATAACAAAAATTGGTTTTTTTTCTCCAGTTCACACCTTGCTATCAAACTGAAGACCATTGTCCGAGATAAGTGTACAAGGGATCCCAAACCAAGTGACAATATTCTTCCAGACAAATCTCTTGGCATCCATATCCTTGATATTTGCTAGTGGTTTAGCTTCGACCCATTTGGTGAAGTAATCTGTGCTGACCAGTAACCATCTCTTATTCCCTGCTGCCTTAGGGAAAGGCCCTACAATATCTAAGCCCCATTGAGCAAAAGGTTAAGGGCTAGATAGAGGATTAAGGATACCTCCTGGTTGATGAATGTTTAAGGCAAATCTTTGGCATTGATCGCATTTCTTCACATGTTCTTGTGCTTCCCTTTGCATATTTGGCCACCAATATCCCTGAGTGAGGGCCCTATGAGATAAAGACCTGCCCTTATGTGGCTTCCACAAATTCCTTCATGTAACTCTTCTAGGAGTATCTATACTGCCTCAGGATGCATACACAACAAATATGGTCCAAAAAAAGAACGCTTGTACAACTTTTGGTACTCGGACAGCCAAAACCGAGAAGCTTTTGTATTTTGTCAGCCTCGGACTTATTCTTAGGCAAGATATCGTCCTTGAGGTATTGCACAATAGAGTCCATCCAGCTTAGACCCACCCTAATTTGATGAATATGAACCAAGTTTCTCCTTATTTCAACGAGTTTACACAAGTCTTCCACAAGGATCACTCGAGGTAAATTTTGTGCCGAGGAGGTTGCGAGCATGGCAAGAGAGTTAGCATGTGTATTCCTGCTTCTAGGAATTTGCAATAAAATGAATGACTCAAACCCTGACTGCAAGTGTCTAACCTGATTCAAATATTCCTGCATTTTGGGATCTCTGGCCTCCAACTCTCCCCCTACCTGACCTACGACCAATCTTGAATCTGAAAACATCTCCACTGCTTTTCCTCCCATTTTCTGAACCATAGTCATCCCTACCAATAGAGCCTCATACTCGGCTTCATTGTTGGTGGCCGAGAATCCCAATCTTAGAGATTTCTTAATAGCGATCTTCTTAGGAGATATTAAAACTAGCCCCACTCCAGATCCTTTTTGATTTGCTGCACTATCAACATACACCCTCCAGGATAAAGGTTCTTGTAAGGAGACCACACCAATTGATTTTCCATCCATGTTCTGCTTCTCGACTTTTTCTTCCAACGGGGATTCAGCAAACTCGGCCACCAAATCAGCGAGGACTTGACCTTTAATAGAGGTGTGAGGCATATATTTGATATCAAAAGCCCCTAAGATGGTACCCCATTTGGCAATTCTCCCTGTTAAATCAGCACTCTGAAGTAATGATCGAAGTGAAAGTTGGGTTAAAATAACAACTGTGTAGAATTGGAAATAGTGAAGGAGTTTACGTGTAGCATGTACCACTGCCAAAATGGCTTTCTCTAATGGTAAATATCGAACTTCTGCTTCATGCAAAGACTTGCTCACATAGTAAACTGGTCTCTGCACACAATCGTCAATTCATATCAGCATCAAGCTTACAGCATGGGAAGCCACAGCAATGTAAGCAAACAAGACCTAGTCCACCTTGGGCCTAGACATGACAGGTAGCTGAGAAATGTATTCCTTAAGCTGTTGGAAGGCCAAGGCACACTCTTCGGTCCACTCAAATCCCTTCCACCTATTAAGGCCAAGGCACACTCTTCGGTCCACTCAAATCCCTTCCACCTATTAAGGCCAAGGCACACTCTTCGGTCCACTCAAATCCCTTCCACCTATTCAACAGCTGAAAGAAGGGTCTGCACCTGTCCGCGGACCAAAAGATGAACCAGTTCAAGGTAGCAGTCATTCCAGTTAGCTTCTGGACTTTTTTTGGATTTCGAGGTGGTTACAGAGAGTTAATTACTGTAACTTGATCAGGGTTGACCTCAATTCCGCGATGAGCGACCATATAAGCCAGGAAATTTGCCCAATGCCACGCCAAAGGAGCACTTGGAAGCATTAAGGTGAAGCTTGTGTTTCCTCAGTATTTCCAAAATATCTCTGAGGTCTCCTACATGCTCGGACACCACCTTACTCTTCACCACCATATTATCTATATAAACCCCAATATTCTTGCCCAATTGTGGCTCAAACATCCTAGTAATCATCCTCTGATAGGTAGACCCTGCATTCTTCAAACTAAAGGGCATTACCTTGTAGTGGTAATTTTCAGTAGAAGTGACAAAAGTTGTCTTCTCCTAATCAGCCAGGGCCAGCGGTATTTGATGGTATCCTTAGAATGCATCCAAAAATCTCATTCGAGGATGGCCTACAGTTGTATCCACTAGCTGGTCTATCCGAGGCATAGAGAAAGGGTCTTTTTGGGCAAGCTTTATTCAAATCTATAAAGTCTACACATACTTGCCATTTTCCATTCTTCTCCTTCACCACCATAGTATTGGTTAGCCACTCGGGTAAAACACCTCTTTAATAGCCCCGGCCTGTTTGAGTTTGATCACCTCATCCTTGATAGCATCAGAATGCTCCTTAGATGAAAGCTGAGGTAGTTGTTTTTTGGGAATGATGGAAAGATTGACATTCAAATGATGGCAGATGAAGTTCGGATCCACCCCAAGAGCTTCATAAGCACTTCATGCGAATATGTCAATATTCCTTTTAAGAAACACTACTAGCTCATCCTTCTCCCGAGGAGGCAGCTGAAACCTGACCTGAAAGAATTTATCTGAATCACCCTCTAAAATAATTTTCTCCAACTCCTCACATTTCGTCCTTTTCAATGTCTCATCCATGGTTAATATCGGAGTCCTTGATTGCTATAAATCTCCATCAGCAGAGGCCAATGACCCAGCTTCAGGCTGATGCATGATTGTAGCCACCAAGCACTACCTAGCCACGAACTGGCTCCTAACTAGCTCCCCAATCTGATTCCCGAACTGATATTTCACTTTTAAGTGGAGGGTGGAAGAGACAGCCCTTAGGGCATGAAGCCAAGGTCTCGCCACAATGGCTATATAGGGAGAGTAAGCGTCCACCACAATGAAGTCCACCTCCACCACCTCTGAACCTGCATGCACAGGTAGTCTAATCTGGCCTTTTGGAATTACAACCTTCCCATCAAAGCCAAACGGAGGTGAATCATAACTTGTCAAATCCTCAGGTTTAAGGTTTAGCCCCTTATACAAATCAAGGTATATAATCTCAGCCCCACTGCCCTGATCCACTAACACTCTCCTCACATCATATCCTCCAATCCTGAGGGTGACCACCAAGGCATCATTATGCAGCTGTATGGTGCCAACCTTGTCCTCATCCGAGAAATTCAACGCTGGTCGGATCTCTACCTTACCCCTCTTTGGCTTAGAGTTGGAGTCCTCAGCAAGTGGCCGAGCTACGGACATCACCCTTGAGGGGTGAGAACCAGTCCTCCTCTGAGCAGTGAGGATAACATTAATTATGCCCAAAGGGGCTCTTGAAGGAGTATCTCTCAGAAGCCCTAATCCTAACTGGCCCTCTTGCCCATTGGGCTGATGTAAAAATTGTTTTAACCTCCCATCTCTGGCCAACTGATCTAGATGATTTCACAAGGTTTTGCAATCTTCTGTAGGTGCCCTCTCTCCTGGTGGTACTGGCAATGAAGGCTTTGACTGCGCTTCATAGGATCTCCACCCATCTTATTTGGCGATTTGAAAAATGACTCATTCTTAATTTTCTCCAAGACCTAATGTACTAGCTTTCAGAATACCGTGTTAACCACCTAGACAGCAGTAGACCTAGATTGCCTAGCAAAGTCTCTTCGAGGTTGATTATTATTGTATCGGTCTGACTTGAAATCCCTCCTATCTTGAGGGATAACCTTAGTTTTCCCTTTCTCCTGCTGCTAGTCCTCCTCGACCCATTTATACTCTTCAATACGGTCCATAAGCCGACGTACAATCCTCACAAGCTTCTTGGTCAATGACTTTCTCAAATCAAGCTCGGTGGGTAGGCCGACCTTGAAAGTCCTTATAGCCACGTCATCAAAGTCTCCATTTATCTCATTGAACATCTCCTAATACCTGTCCAAGTACGTTTTCAGAGTCTCCCCCTCCCGCATCACCATAGACAATAGGGAATCCAAAGGCCGAGGGACCCTGTTGCATGTAATAAAGCTAGATTCAAACACCTGAGTGAGTTACTTAAAGGAACCAATGGAACCTGCTCCCAAACTGTCAAACCACCTCATGGCCACGGGCCCCAAACTGGAAGGGAATACCTTGCACATCAAAGCCTTATTCTTTGAGTGCATAACCATTCTCTGGTTGAAGTGGCTTACATGTTCCACAGGGTCTGTACAACTATTATACATGGTGAACGTTGGCTGAGTGAACCGCCGAGGAAGTCTCCCTTCCTCAATCCTGCGTGTAAAAGGTGACTTGGAAATTTGGTTGAGCCCTCTACTCATCACACATTTCCTAAGCCTTTGAAAGATGAGTTCTTGTTCTTGACCTCATGGTGGTAGTCCTCATTATGCGAGAAAGACTTATTGGAGGGAGTCCTTGATCTGGGCCTATAACTACCATCCTCCTCATCGCCAAAAGAGAAGTCAGAATTGGAGGGAGTTCGCCTTCACTGTTCGTGGCACAACTTCCTTTTCAAATGATCAATCTCTAGCTGCATAGCTCTAGTATCTTTCTTATGAGAAAGGTGGCTCCCACTTCGAGACTGGCTCCTGCTAGTATGGGTGGTATGCACACTAACCTTCTGGTCCCTTCTTCGCTCTAGATTAACAAAATGACCTTGACGTTGGAACCTCATAGATTCCTTTAGATTTGGACTTGAACCTACCATAGTTGGACATTAGACTCACTACAAAAGATGAAGCCCAATATAATGAACCTACCATAGTTAGATGTAGGCCCAAGAAGCCTAATATAATGAATTTGTAAAGAGTGGATTGGAAAAATAGGTTCTAATGAGCTGGATAACAACTATTGTGGGTCAAGATGACAATAAAACAAAGATAAACTGATTTTATCTAAGGAAAATCGTCCTTGGACACAAGCTGAGGAGATTGATTCCTGTATATATTTCTTGTGGATCTAACTAAAAGTATTGTTTTTGTTTCTACAGTGTTTTTCTCTTAATTCTCTAATCCTCTCCCTTCAAGGTCTTCTTTCTGTTTTATACTATCTTCCATCCTTCATCTCTACCCTTCATGTGTAGAATAGATTGCTGGTGTTGATTCTTGTCCCATCAGCACCTTCCTAAAGTCTCTAGTAGTAGCTGTAAGGCTGAAAATTATTGCTCAAGTATCACTTCCTCATTAATGCGGCTAGAGAGTTAGCTACAGAGTATTCAATGCTATGGTAGTAGCTTTCTCTTAGATATTTTAGGACTTCCCACTGTCCTACACTTCTGTGATGCTTATCCTTATCAATAGAATCTCCTGGACTGTTGCCCTGGATGGCAGACCACACCTTCAGACCTCGGTTTTACTCAGCCGAGGAGGCATTCACCCTCGGACCACCCTATTGGACTCTTATGACCATGACTCACCTCTTCGCTCCCTCACACGGATTCCTATGACAGTGCTTACCCGTCCTCGGACTACTCAATGTCCTTGGATTGGGCTCCCAGCCCAATATATACATAAATATATACTATTGGGTCTATCACCCATAGTATCAAACATATTACCCAACAATAAACACAACAATCTAACTGTGATTTGCATTGTGCACACACTAAAATAGTAGAATGAAGACAATAAGATTAAAAAAAAAATTGATTTTTTCTCTAGTTCACACTTTGCCCACATGGGAATCCCGTCATTCTAACCCAAAACACCTCTGTCGCCACCACCATGCTCCCACCACAACCACCACCATCAGATCATGGTAGCACCCACCACATACTGGCTCAGTTTACATCAAATCCGCCAAAAAAATAGCAGAGAGGACAACATGTGGCTGCTGCATTGTGAGGAGGGCTGAGGCATTGAAGAAGAAGAAGAAGAAGATTGTATTAATCTATTATTCTAGTTGAATGTACCCATTAGCCATCTTTAGTTGATTTTGCTAATAAATGTTTAGATAGCTTCTTCTATATATATGACAAAGTAAAAAAAATGCTTCTTGTTTGGATCTGTGTATGATTTTGATTACGGCGTGTGAATGTTTGATTATTGTGTTGCTTTTTGGGTAATGTGTTTAGCAACTAAGAAAGTGCGAGAATACAAAAAGAGATTTAGAATTAATTTTTTTTTCTTTCAATTTTTTTTTTTAATTTTACATGGCTTTTTCTTTTTCATTAATATGCTTAGATGGCTTTTTTTTTTTTTTTTGAAAAAGAAACGTCATTCATTCAATCATAATAATACCAAATCTTGATATAAAGCTTCCAAAGCCAATTGGGGAGAGTCCTCCAACCAATACAAATCATATTCTAAATTTCTAGCATGTTGAGCGAGAGCATGCGCTACCTTATTACCTCCCCTCCTAATCTTACTAGTAGTAGCCCACTGCAATCCAAAAATCAAATGGCGAATGTCATCCACCACATTGCCTAGGAACAAGTACTTAGCCACATTTGAAGAAATTGCTTGCATAACATTGGTATTATCTCCCTCTATCATTAGTTTAGTGAAACCAGCATCCATAGTGAATTCAATGGATCTTTTGCATGCAAGGAGTTTAGCTTCTTCACTTGTATCCACCTTTGGCCCAATAGCAGATATACCACCCGTAACCTCGCCCTTCTCATTTCTGATTATTGCACCTATACCAGATTTCTCCATCCCTAAAAATATCGCTGCATCAAAGTTTAACTTGTATTCCGTAGGTAGAGGTGGCTGCTAAACTTCGCCACTTGGTTGCTCCATCGGACTGACATTCAGATGCACTTGGGCTTGTTTAAGCTCCTCCATAAATTCCTTTGCTCTCTTGTGAAGGCTGGTCGGGTTCTTCAGCTGCCTTCCATACAGAACACAGTTGTGTTGATTCCATATCAGCCAACATTGAACCCAAAACAGCTCTATTTCTTCAATTGAAAGCTTGTCCACCAAATGCTCCATCAACTGCATGACATATTTGAAGCCTGAGACTCCCTTCTGCAGTTTTGGAATGCTCCATGTCTACACATCTTGCACCGCAGCACAGTCCCATAAAACATGAACTACTGATTTTGCCTCCTTGGTACAAATTTGGCATTTTTCTTCATTAATAATTCTTCTCTTTACTAGATTGCACCTTGTAGGCAAAATGTCATTGCATGCCCTCCACCCGAAAATTTTAATTTTTTTGGTATACAAAGCTTGTACAAAACCAGCCAGATGAGTTTCCTAACACAGTCCCCTGAAGATTTAGCTCGATTCCCATTACCTCGCATTCTTCTTGCTACCTTATATGCAGACTTGATAGAAAACTTCCCATGTTTGTTGTGCAGCCAAATGATTAAGTGCGAAACCACCCTTCTGCTAAGAGGAATCTTGGTAATTGCATCAACATCTTCTCTATGGAACAATGACATGTTCATATCACCTCTCCAAACATGCAACTCCGGATCAATTATATTTGAAACAGCCATCTCATCAACCAGCTCACGAATTAGATGAAGAACCTTGTTTGTGGGATGATTGGGGATCCATTTATCCCCTAACACACTTATTGAAGACCCATTACCAACCCTCCAACAATAACCCGATCTAAGAATAGGAAGTGTAGCCATCAAACTTCTCCACACATAAGAACATCCAGGAGATTCTTTAGCCTCAAGAAAAGAGGACATAGTAAAATAACTTTCTTTGAAACACTTGGATATCAATGAATCATTGTCTTGGATCATTCTCCAACCTTGTTTAGCCAACATTGCTAAATTAAAATCTCTCAAATCCTAAAATCCCATACCACCCTCCATCTTTGAAGTTGAAAGCTTATCCCAATTCTTCCAATGAATTTTCCTTTCATTGCCCACTTGACCCCACCAAAATTTGGCATATAAATTATCCAGTTCATCACATAATTTCATAGGAAGTTGGAAAACACTCATGGTATATGTCAGTATAGATTGAGCAACTGCCTTGATGAGAATTTCTTTCCCAGCTCTAGATAATAGCATTCCTTTCCATCCTTGCAGCTTCTTCCATAGTCAGTCTTTTAAATAAGAAAAGGTGTGGTACTTAGCTCTTGCAATCAAGGTTGGCAACCCTAGGTAAGATTCAAATGTCATCACTTCCTTAACACCCAAACTGTGCAACAACTACTGCCTCTAAAATGTTAATTACATGATTTTTTATTATTATTATAATTATGTGTGCGCCAACAATGCAAACTGTTTTGCCATGTAGGCATTTTCCATTAGTGAGTTAATGGTAGAGACCAAATTAATTGCAAGTTGAAAATAGCAAGGATCAAATTGACTGCTACCAAAATATAGGGAACAAATTGACCATGACCCCAAAATGTAAGGAACAAAATAGTATTTTCACCTAAATTAAAACATAAAGAAATAAATGCATTGATTTAAATTATTATCTATGGGCATTAATGCATTACTAATATGATACAAAATTTAATGGCATATGAAATTCCCTAATTTTTAACTTTTGAATTTCTGCACCACTTGGCTTTCCCTCTTGAAAGAGGATTACAATGTTTTTTTTTTTTTCCCTTCTTTCTTGGGAAAAATGGTGATCATCCCACGTTTTTTTGATATGAAAAATTATTAAAATAATAATAACCTTAGCATTTGATAATAATATTAGCAGATTCTAAAAAAATAAATAAAAATAAATAACCTTAGCAGTTATCATAATTAATAGAGCTTTATATATATATATATATATATTGAAGGTCATTGAAATGGGATTCAATCATGTAGCTACTTAAGATTCTACTTAAGATTCAGTCATGTGACTAATTAACTAAAAAATACACTTCCATCCCATAAAAAAAATCAATATGAAAAAATCTTTAAAATGGAACCTAAGGAACAATACCTAAGTACTATACCTATGTCTTGCTCCATTATAATACATTAGCATTATTTCTTACAATAATTCCATTTGGTAATTAACATTAAATGCATAATAACTAAGAATTACCAAAAAAAAAAAAAAAAACTAAACTAAAAATGTTCCTTTGACAATGGCCTACAAGTGATGCTAGAGCCAAAAACTATTTTACAGAATTTTTACAAACTATTAATGTGGAAAATTCTTACTAGGTGTAATCCGGGACCACCACTAATATCATATTTTTATTTACTAATAATTATTTGAAAAATGCTAAAGCCACATAGTAATTTGTAAAAATATTGGAAAATAGTTTGTATATGTAGCATTACTCATGGCGTACCCCATAATTACCAAAAACAAAAATAAAAACTTCCAAAAGGAGAGATGGCTAATTAAACCAAAAATTTTTTTTAAAAAAAATACAAAAACTGTTTAGTGGCATCACAACGCTTTTGCATTAATTTCTTTTAATAATCCAACACTATATTATCAAACTCAAAATGGCTAATCTCTATAAAAAAAGAAATCAAAATTATTTTTTTAGCTATGTGCAATACAATATAATATATATATATATATATATATATAACTTACAAAAGGAGTTAATTACTACTAAATATTATTTAATTAAATCTTCCTAATTCTTTTTTTATAGATTAAATATTGCAAATGACGTAAAAAAACAATTAGAAAGGTTACCATGAAATCTCATCAGGGAAGATCTAGGGTTGCATAACGGTCTTTGGTTTGGTTCCAATTTGATTTAAACTTTTGTCTTCTTTAACAAATTCATTTAGTAAGTACTCTATATATTTGAATGTTAATCTCTTAATTGGGTATTATCGATTTTTTCTTCACTTGCCCAATCCAAAAGGTGCATGCACTTTTCTTCCTTTTTTTATTTTTATTTTCTATTATTGCATTATTTATTGGTGGATTTGATTTATGGATTATGTTTTGTTCAATTTGAATTTTTTTTTTTTTTTTTTTTGGTGTAAACAGTTTCACCCACTAGTTGTTTGGTGTTTTATGTTTAGCGTTTCTTTCTCTTAATTTCAAATATTTAGTTACTGATAAACCATAGAAAAATAAAAAATCCACGTTTGTCTTTGTTTTTGTTGATGTTAATTTTATATTATTTTTATAGATATCTCTTTTACTTTGATTTTTGCAAAGTAAAGGAGCTTCTCTTGGTTTCTATTTCTAGATTTCTCCTATTTAATTGTTTGATAAACAGTACGAAAATAATCTTAATTTTACTTGTGTTTGCTAACATATCTATTTGTAAAAAATAATTTCACAATGAAAGGTTCTCTAAGTTTGTGCATAAAGATCAACGAAGAGAGTTTGAAACTTCAAATGGTTGCTTGAAGGAATCATCCTTCTTTATAATTTACCGAAGGATACCTATTATAGACATCCCAATTTGTATTTTGATATAAGTAATAGTTGAAAGCTCGAAATTGTGTGAATAGACAAGAGCTTATTTAGACCCCCAATTAAAATTATAGCTAGATTGTTTTTACTTTAACTTATCTAAGCGCAGAACAAGAGTAAATAAAACGCAATAAACTGATAAATACTCTAATGCATACACATGAACAACAAACAATAAAAATAAAGTACAAGAGTAAGGGAAGAGAGATGCAAATACAAGATAACACCACGATGTGTTATCAAAGAGAAAACCTAAGTTCTCGGCAAAAAACCTCTCCGCCGCCCTCTAAGAGGTAAATCGATCCACTAGAGAATAAAGTTGGAGTACACGAATAACAAAAGACCCTCCAAGCCTAGTCAACCCAGTGTACTTGAGCCCTCCAAACTCCTGCTACTAACTGACTTCACCAAGTCTTGTCTTCTCTAGCTCTTCGAATCCCATAATACACCCGATTGCATCTGCCAAGTCTCAGCAGCTTCTTATGGCAAATCTCCAATGCTTCCCAGCTCCAAAAAACTTTCTACACTCTAAAAATGTGTGGGTTATGTTTGGGTACAAATCTCCTCTCAAGGTATGACAATGGAAGAGGGAAGGAGAAGAGGCTAGAATGATTTCTCACTAAGAATGAGTAGCTTTCTCTCAAAAAGATGGGTGTGTGTGTTGTAGAAAACCTATCTAGGGTTTTTCTCTGTGAATGGCCTCCATGCAATTTTTTTGGGTAATGAGGGCATATATAGTATGGGTGAAGGGCAAGAAAGCCACACTTAAAAATCTTCCAGGCAGAGAATTTCGCGAGTATCTTGCGGGAAAGCCTTACCCATAAAATACTCGCGAAATTTACAGCCTGACATGACTCTTCAGCTTCCAGTCATGTGCTTCTCACATGCCTTTTTCGCGGGAACCCTTCTCGCGAACTTCTCACGAGCTAGTCGCAAAATGCACTGTTTTAAGATTAGTGCCCTTAAATCCTATTGTATGATGCTTTATATGATATTATGTATGACATTATGTATGACTTAATATTGTGATTAATAAAGTTGTTTTATTATTATCTAAAATAATGGTAACATAAATATTCGGACATTATCATATAGTCCATAAGATGCATAGTATGTGATTTATGTGAAAAGTCATAGAAGATATAAATCACAGGTTTTTTGTAAACTCAAAATTTTAGTTTGTAGTCGGTGATAAAATTGGGCATTTCATCTGCGAAGACTATAATATATCAACTAAGATGATTTGTCTTGATCATGGAAGTAGAGACTTTTAGTTGATGTCTTGATATGTCTTAAGAGTTAAGACATATTGAACTGGACCACTGTAAGATTTATTATTCTTCTAACGACTGTCAATTGAATAATAAATCTCACGACTTCTATTTACATGAACTCTTAATCCTGAGAGAATAATGGATCTAATCATGAAGTGTAGATTGCTTTAATATATCAGGAGTGAGATCTAAAGTAACGGTCAAAACCTCAGTATGCTGAGCAGTCACATTTAATGTTGATGGAACATATATTCTCAAGATGGAATTCATAGTCTCTTAACTGAGATAAAAAATATTCTCTTGAGATAAGTTTAATGAGTTTGTTATTCAGAATGTTAGGCCTAACTACTTTAGTAAATAATTACTAAAGTATATATATGTATGAAATTGGATTTCATAAATATATGATGAATAATTTAAAGGATTAAACCGGGTACTCAAAGATTAAGATGTAGTAATCTACAAAGTGACAGTCTACATTCATGACTTTGTATTACTACGAATATTTTATGAAGATGTTGCATGTACAATAAAGTCTAGGGATATAATTTATTAATAAGGCCTAGAGTACAATTATATTTATATAGTGATAATAAATATAATTAATGGTAACTTTGGACTGGTCAAGAGTTGACAGAAAAGCGCAAGGTTGATTGGAGCTAGTGTCTTATTTGTTCTCTTTGGTCCTACTCTAAGCCACATACTAAAGCCCAATTGGAAAAGTCCAAAAGGCTAGCCCAATTAGATAATCAGTTATTAAGAGAGAAACATACAAAATTTTTATAGAGACATCGTCTTGAAATGGCATGTATGTGAGTATTGGACGCTCTCTCATTCTCTCTAGAACATACACACATAACTGATTGAAAGACCACACATCTTGAGCGTTAGTGGAATTGGAATGAAGATTCAAAGTGTTCTCGAGTACTTAGCATCTTCAGTTTTGAAATTTACCACACCAAGGTACACTCTCTTGATTTTATATTCTGAAACTTATATAGTGCATGCTATCAATTGCGAATGAAGTAGATTTGTTAATTTTCTGCTGCGAATGTTTTGTATGCGATACAAACATGTTTTTCCTTCACACTAATCTTCATTTCATGTTCGATTCTTCACCAACTTAATACTAAACCGAATACAATAAAATCCCACAAAATACAAGGAACAAAATTAAAGCAAATAAACACTTTTTGTCATGGAATAAGCCAACACTAATGTTATGAGAAAAATCATAACTTAACAATAGTTATATTATTAAAAAAAAAAAAAACTCATGTAAGATACAATAGACCTAGGCATGACATAGACACAAAAACATGTTATATGTATGATGGAACGTGATATAGACCTAGGCATAACATAGACACAAGAACATGTTACATGTGCTAAAAGGGTCTAAAAAGACTTAACTAGCATGAGTGAGTGCAAAACATGTCAAGTGTTAGAGTGTGTGCAGCAAAGGTGCATCTAGTGTGCATGTGAGATGCATGACCAATGTATGAGCAAGTGCTCACGAGGTAAAATATGTAAAACACACAACCAATGATTAAAATATGATAAGCATAAATAATTATGGTGATCCCCAAAAATTGGTACTCATTGGAGTCCAAAACAACGAGAAAATGCCATTTGGGCATTTTATCAAACACTTGGAGTGCACACACTACACATGTATGTTAAATAATGCGTGAACATATGAAAATCTTGTCTAAATACATGTTATTTTTGCCACAAGAGGCCAACATACAAAGCAGATCATCATTTAAAACAAAACCCAATAAGAAAAATTGACAAAAAATAAGTTTTCCAACTCCCATATGAGAAAATCCCAACTATGAACATAAAACCCCCCAAAAAACATAATCTAAGGATCAAAATTGATGAAAAGAGTTAAAGATTACCTTAGAGATATTTATGGAATGTAAAACACTTGAAATTAGTTGGGTTTTGATGTTGAAGCATTAAAATAGGGGTTTAAAACAAATGTCCTACGAAATGCCCTTTAAAAAGTTGATCTGGTAATTTTTGCGGGAAGCTAGGAATTTTCGCAGGTAAGCCTTACTCGCGAAATTTTTCTCGGGTAAATCTTACACTCGAAATAGTCATGAAAGTATCTGTCCAATGTTGAAAAACTTGAGAATTGGACCATATAACTCCCAACTAAGCTTACTCATGAAATGAGTCACGAAAAAACCCAGAACACATGTTTTTCACACAAAAACAACTTAAGAAGCTTTGAAAAACATGGTTAAAAAGCTTTGAAAAACATGGGTGATACAAATTTGAGATCGATGCTTGAAATTTTTGATATTTCATTTTGTGAGTAAGCCTTTGGCTTTTCGGGCACCATACATTTCAATACAAGTCGCTTTCCTTTTTTCCTAATCAAATACTAGTACGTGCGATGGCTTTTGCAGCTTATTTTCTCTTTTCGAGATTTGGCATTTGTTGAGTTATAAAGCAAAAACATAAAAGTGTGGGATGATATATAGGCACAAGTCTATGCATGTATCAAAACCATCAAGACTAATGACCAATCATTCATGACAAGCTTGAAGATCGATTTACAACAGTCACACATAGATTTCAAGATTTTTCCCACAAAGATAGATGTGCATACATAACAAGCTATGCTCGTAAATGCATCACGTTATTAGTACGAAGGTACTAGGCCACACTCACATGAGATATGTGCTCAAACATATACGATTAAACTTTTTGATATTTTCACCTTTTTATGTGGTTTTGGATTTTTATTCACACAAGACTAAAACATAAAAGTAAGATAAAAAACAAAAACAAAACAATGCATATAAAGAGATGCATGATGCACAAATGCATGACAATGAAGCATCTATTGCATAAAGGGTCCTACAAAGATCGAAAGAATTAGATCAAGGACCAAAAGAGCAAAAGCTCAACCATAGGAACTTTTCCTCATCCAAACGGAACGATTGCTTGGATGAGTGTCTCAAAAGAAGTGAGACGAGGGTTGGAAGAATAAGAACCGGAGATGCACATAGACAAGGAGGTAAGAACATCAAAAGCTTTCTTCAACAACTTACCATTTTCCCCCAAAACCGATTTTGCTTTCATAGCACAACTTCCAAAAATCTCAAGTTTCTCTTTTCTTTTAATTTTTTTAAGAGCTTGAAACTTAGAGCAATGAGGTCTAAGATGACCAAAGACACCACAATAGTGACAAATAATGGGTTTAGGTTCACTAGGCTTTTTAGGGAGGGATTTAGCACCGTGGTTTTGTTTTTTCTTCAACATGGGGCATTGAGGTCTTATGTGACCGATCACACTGCAATTGTGGCAAGTAGGAACAAACTTAAATCCACTTAATTCCCTAGGATGGGACCAAAAGGGAGGCTTAGGCTTAAGAGCCTTTCTCTCCACCTTTTGACTTCTTTTGTGTGGAGGAATGTACACCGATTTGTCTTTAGTGGTTGAACTCACACTAGGCACAAAATTGGGCAACACAACATGATTGCAACAACGATTTTCTTCATTTTTAGTAGTAGGTTCAGCAATCAAACACTTGGCATGCATCTTAAGAAATTTATTTTCAGATTTAAGATCACTAACAAGCTTTTTAGACAAAACAAGTTTAGCATCCAAGTCCATATTCAAACATTCAAACTCTTTCAAATTTTCAAGAGAATTTTCAGCAAGATTCTTATACTTTTCAACCAATTCATTGGGTTCATTAAGCTTAGCAATCAAATCATCCTTTTCACAATGAAACTTGCCCAAATTCTTATGAAACTTCTTAGCATTTTTCTTCAAGAGTTTGATGTTAGGAATATCTACAACACCCAAAGATTCATGTAACCTACCATCACAATCATAAGGATAAACACTCATAGAGACATTTTCACAAACACATGGCATGCTACATTCATCATCAACCAAAACATGTATAGAAGTGTACAAAGCACTATCCATGGCAAATAAATACAAGGGGTCAAGGATCACACTTAGGTATTTAAACCACAACAAGTGTATCCGTTTTGATACCAATTGAAAGCACAAAATTGTGTGAATACACAAGAGCTTGTTTATACCCGCAATTAAAATTATGGCTAGATTGCTTTTACTTTAATTTATCAAAGTGCGGAACAAGAGTAAATGAAGCGCAATAAACCGATAACTACTCTAGTGCATAAACATGAACAATAAACAATAAAAGTAAAGCACAAGAGTAAGGGAAGAGAGATGCAAACACAAGGTAACACCACGATGTGTTATCGAAGAGGAAACCAAAGATCTAGACGAAAAACCTCTCCACCACCCTTCAAGCGGTAAAATCGATCCACTGGAGAATAAAGTTAGAGTACACGAATAACAAAAGACCCTCCAAACCTAGTCTACCCAGTATACTTGAGCCCTCCAAGCTCTTGCTACCAACTGACTTTGCCAAGCCTTGTCTTCTTTAGCTCTCCGGATCTCGCAATACACCCAATTGCATCCGCCAAGCCTCACCAGCTTCTTTTGGCAAATCTTCAATGCTTCCTAGCTCCAATACACTCTCTACACTGAAAATGTGTGGGTTCTGTTTGGCTACAAATCTCCTCTCAAGGTATGACAATGGGAGAAGGAAGGAGAAGAGGCTAGAATGATTTCTCACCAAGGATAAGTAGCTTTCTCTCAAAAAGATGGGTGTGTGTGTTATAGAAAACCTATCTAGGGTTTTTCTCTTTGAATTGTCTCCTTGCAATTTTTGTGGATAATGAGGGCATATATAGTATAGGTGAAGGGTAGGAAAGTCACACTTAAAAATCCTCCAGGCAGAGAGTTTCGTGGGTATCTCGCAGGAAGGCCTTACCTGCGAAATACTCACGAAATTGACAGCCTGGCACGACTCTGCAACTTCCAGTCGTATGCTTCTCACATGCCCTTTTCATGGGAACCCTTCTCATGAACTTCTCACGAGCTAATCGTGAATGCACTGATTTTCATTTTATGCTTGATTCTTCTCCAACTTAATACTAAACCCAATACAATAAAATCCCACAAAATACAAGGAACAAAATTAAAGCAAATACAACATTTTTTGTCATGGAATAAGCCAACACTAATGTTATGAAAAAAATCATAACTTAACAATAGTTATATTAAAATACATGGCTTTGGTCTTAGATACAATCTAAGATAAAATACATGGTTTTGTTTCCTAAGTACAATCTAAAGATTGAAAATTATATGGATAAGTACTTGACCTGCTAACCTTTGATCTAAGCTCGGTGGCTATGTTATAAGATGGGAAGGTGTTAGGCACATACCTTGCCTAGTGAAACTAGTCTTCTAGACTATAGTGGCCAATATTCATGTCATATTATCCAACATATTATCAATCAATTGCATGTTCATTGCTTTGTTTGAATTTAATGTGTGTGCATGTAATAAACCCTAATTCCATTTATTAATCATTACATTTGGATTGAAAAATAAATTTTAGTGAATATGTGTGACTGGTGGTATCCTAGATTCAATTATTTGTAAAAATTATGAAATTAACATATTTTTTTCATATTTTGGGTATAGATTTTAGATCAAAATTAGTGTCATGCATGAACATGTGATGAACAACCAAGAACACATGAAGAACTATATGAACAACATTCAAGCATATCAAGAACATTCAATTATATTTAAATAATCCACTAGCATGATTTAATCTTAAATTCACATTATAGGAACATAAAAAATAAAAATAAAAAAAGTTAGGGAAAAGGATTATACTTGCATGCAAGATCTACACAGTGGAGGGGGAGGCTTTTGGTGGAGGTCTTAAGGTGGAGTAAAGGAGAAGAACTACGAGAGGAAGAGTGAGTGTCACCCAATACCTTGAGTCTCAAGAAGACTAAGATATGACAAGACTAAGTCCACTTCACTAGAACTCAAGAACGAGAAGAGAGAATGTTTTTGTTTCCTTTTGAATGGAGGAGGGAGGGTTTATATAATAGTGGTGGAGAAAATATGAATGGAAAGGCATTTAATGAGGGTTGAAAAATGATCATAGAGAATCATGAACCTTATTTTACTATTTATAGAAAGCTTGTGCATTAAATTTGGAGGTTGGTGGGAGTGATGAGCAAGCAAAATGACTAAAACTTCAATTTCTCCAGTAGCTCATGTAACAGTTCTCAGAGCTAACTTCAAAAAATCATATCTTTCTCATTCTGATCAAAATTATTAAGGACATATTTTATGTAATTGGCTAATCCTTTCACAAAACGCATTTTACGTGTAATTGTATAGACCTAGGATGTGTTTAATACTTCAAGAAACATGTTGTTCAAGTCAAGTATTAAAGTCATGAAGATTGGACCAAGAAACAAGTGAAGAAGGGCTGTTCATTAAAGCTCGACAGATTCCCGACAGCTCTTGATAGATAATATCTATCGAGGTTTAATAAGTCTCGACAGCTTTCGACAGATGCTATCTATTGAGGTCTCGACAGCTGCTTGATAGATGTATCTATCGAGAATTACGAAATTTAGATTTTCAGATCTGATTTTCGGCCCATGCTTATGTATTTGTGTAGGGTTTCTTTTCTTACAACCCTAGACATATATAAGGCTTATTTTAAAGGCTGTCACATAAGAGAATACAAGGAGAACATATGCAAAAAGTAGTCAAGTTCCTTATTCTCTCTTAAGGAAGCTGCTACGTTTTTGCACCTTAGGATTTTGTAACCAAGTGCTTCTTAATCTTTATTATTGATGAAGTGAAGAACTCTGCAACCAACATCTTTTTCAAGTTGGTGTGTTAGTCACGTACTGGGATTCGTGCATCAAAAAGGGTGGCGTTCATATGTTGAAGAGTTAAGAGGTTTTAAAATGGTAGAAGATTTCTGCTGTAAGTTCATCTACGGGGAGTGTAGAGTATATGGACAAAAGTTTTATTCTAGATCTGAAACTTCTCTTTATTATAGTGAATTGCTTTCGGGAAGGTTTCCTCCCCAAGTTTTTTACTGTGAAACTAGTTTGTTTCATTGATTTTCCTATATCATCATATCTTGTCTTATTTACTTTTTCGATATATATGATATTGACATGATATTGATGTTAGTTTGATTTAACAAGGTTTATTCATAATAAATCTAATTAAAAACTTGGGTTTAAAACTTGTTATTTCTATCAACCAGGGTCTAAATTTTCCAACAGAAATTACCTCATTCGTGTGCTTAAATTGAAGCTCCAGATGTCTAGTTTCTAGAAATATTAACCTTAATCACAAATTCAAAATATTCTAAGAGATACTAATGGAATGATGAGCAGAGGTGATTTGTTGGAAAATAGTTTCATTATAATCTATATATATTTAAAAACTGAAACGTAGCATTTATTGTTGCTATGCTCTAGTTGAGTCACATCAGCGTCCGTGTCATTATCTTTTTTCTTTTCAATTTTTCTATAATTTTTTTTTAACATTTATTTTTTTTTTAATATTTACACTTTTCCAACTTTCTCATTCTCTTTCCTTTTCATCTCCCCATTACTTCTCCAACATTTCTCCCTCCCTTACATTTTCATCTCCCCATTACCCTCTACATTAATATCATTCTTCCTCTTTTCCTTTATTTTCCTTTATTTTTGTCTCTTTTTATTCACTCCCTCTTACTATAAATTTGTCACTATCTCTTCCATTCTATGCATAGCTTTCCATCACAAAAAATGTCTTCTCTCTCTCTCTCTCTCTCTCTCTCTCTCTCTCCCTCTCTCAATTTTTTGGTGGATTTTTTATTTTTCTTGTATCTCTGCTTTAGGTTGATAATTTTTTATATTCTTTAAAACTCTACTTTAAGTTAATGCGATATAGTTTTGTTTTTTGGATTTTTTTTTTGTTTTCTTTAATTGTTAAATTTTATCTTATTGCATTATAAAAAATTAAATATAATATATTAAAATATAATATTATTCTATTACATAACATGAATTAGATAATTTGATATTTATTGTTTTTTTTTCTTTCTGTTCACCTTGATTGTTAAATTTTATCCTATTGCGTTATAAAGAATTAAATATAACTTATAAAAATATAATATTATTTTATTACATATCATGATTTTTTTATAGTGCTCAATTTAGATGTTAAACTATGAGAATTTACTAATTTTTGTTTATTTTTTAATCCTTTATATGAACAAAGTACTCTTAATAGTTGTATTATAAGTACTCCATAATGCCATTTATTTAGAGAAAAGTAAAAGTTAGTCAAACGAAAATGACCAAATGGGTGACAAATTTTAACTTTTGTAATTTTACTTTAATTGTTATTATTATTTTATAACAATGCATATATAGAAATTTAATTCTTAGATTTTGCTAATAATTGTTTATTTAATAATATGTTTTGGGTGGATGAGATTACAATTTCTGCAAAGAAAATAACCTTAATAGGTTATCAACAACAAATTGTTTTTCCTAATTGGTCTAATTAATCATTGTTAAGTATATTAATTTTCTTAGTTACATTTTTCGGTGTTTTGGATTGTAGGTAGAAAAAATAAGGCTTGAGAAAGTTTTTTTAAAATTAAAAGAATAATTTCCAAATTTATTCTTTTTAATGATTCAGAAAATGTTATAAATAACTTTTATTAAAAAATGAATATTTTCATTAACTTGCCTTTTGAATTTCTAATAAAAATTGTATCGTTTTCATTTTGGTACGACAAAGTTTATATTTATAATTTATTATTGTTTTTATATTACATTTATGATTATTCCTATAATAAATAAAAATATGATTTTAAAATACGTTATTCTTTATTAAATTAGTTTAAATTGTAAAAAAAAAATTAATAAAACCATTATAAAAATGATTATCACGTGCGACACACGGGTTTGTGGCTATAATAATAATAATAATAATAATAATAATAATAATAATAGGTGAAACTCAAATTAGAATTCCAATTTTGCGCCATGTGTCCGAAATTATTTATTCTTAAAGAGTTTTATTTCTTAATTTTAAAATTAAATGTGGGACCATATCATAAATATACATCCAAATAAGTTATTAAGTACAAAAACCAAAGAGTGAATAATGAATCATAAAAAAAAAAGTGCTTCACAATAATTTAAAAAAAAAAAAATATATATATATATATATATGGATAATTTACATTTTATACCTAATAATATCCTAACAAAATTTTTTAAAGAGTTAACAAAATATAAAAATGACTATCAATAATATTTAAATTATATATATATATATATATGAATTATATTATGCATCTTATTGTATATCTTTAAGTGTATCTTTACATATGCATAGAGTTACAACATAGTTAACAAAATAGGCCCTAAATTAGTTTCCAATTAGTATTAATTGGTCTCAATTACTCTCATTTCAGAATTAATCAGTCTTAAAACTTACCCCAATTAAAAAGATAATTACACAAATTACTCATTGAATAATTAATGTTTAACTATCCAATTAATCAAGTGTGTGCAGCCTTACCATAAGCTGTAGTCTTGGCCAATTAAATAATGACATGTCATTAATTTCAATTTGATTATTATAACCAATTGGAATAAATATTTCATAATCACATATAGTCGGACTTAATTTGTAATAATGCATCTCGGCCATTAAAACTTAATTTAATGATAACTTTCAATCTGATGGTCCAATAAAGGCTTATGACCAGTCAATTTGATTGTTACAACATCAAGATCTCTTTGAATAAAATGAAATTAAGGATCTAGTTGTCACAATTAAGATGCCTATTTCTACGGCAAAATTACTTTTTTACCTTCCATGTGAGATTAAATACAGGTTGTAAAATAGGGTGTCAACATAATGCCCCTCAATGAAAAAGCTTGAAAAGTGAATGTCAATGCATGAAAAAGACACCAAACTTTGCAAACAGTATTTAACTGTGGTGAATGTATGATGGACGTAAATCAAAATGTGAACCGAATCTTGAGGGAGATTGCCTACATACCTCTTGGTGAGAGAATCAAGTTTAAACGTAGTTCATGCATGTAAAGTTTCCCTTTTTTCTTTAAAAAAAATTATTAAAAGAAAGCGTAAGTGTAGGACATACTTACCAGATGTCGAGGAAAATGGGGGACTTGAGATTAAATTCAAGAGACTAAAAATATTAAACATAGTTAAGGGAGAAAGGTTGAGAGAGTCATCAGTCAAGAGACTAAAAAATAAAGTCAAAAGACTTTTCAATCATGAGATTGGAAAACTCTAACAAAGTCGAGAGACTCTTCAATCAAGACATTGGAAAATTTAAACAAAGCAATCAAGAGATTGGAAAATTTAAACAAAGTCGAGAGACTCTTTATAGACACTACATATTGTACTTGTTAATAAATTTTGGTCTCTGGCCCCAATGATGAGTTTGTCATATGTCAACCAAGGGTAATTAAAGAGTTCACTATAGTTTGGAAGTAATCACAACTCAAAAGTGCACAAATCACTTTGAAATCGATACTGAAGAATGACTTTTGCTCATTGTTTTGACCATAACGTTTGATCCACAAATAATTTTTTAGTGAGGTTTGTTTCATTGGAAAGTAGACATCCTAAGATTTAAATTTAATACAAAATTTGCCTAATTTGGACTTATATGGGGCAAGTTATGACCGTTTGAAGTTGGGCCAACTAGGCAGTCCGATTTTTCAGGTTTTAAAATTTCATTTTAAGGGCCCAAAATAGCATGCTTTGATGTGGGCCAGCCCATAGACCCTTGAGAACATCCAAAGATCATTAAAAAGTCCTAAAAACCCTAATTTTAACTTATAAATACTCATCATATGTCTCCAATCAAAACCATAGCTAGAGAGAGTGATTTTTTGGCCTCCATATTCTCCAAAACCCTTTTTTTTTTTTCTTTTCAAAACCCTAGGGCAATACCTGAGAACGTTTTTTACAAAATTAAAACCTCTCTTTAGTTAGTTCTAAGGCAGAAAGTTTGCTTTCAAAATTGTTTTTTAAACCCTTTTCAAAACCTTGTGTTCTTGAGTTGTGATTACTAATTATTGTTGTGTTCTTTTATTATTGTTATCTTCTCCATCTAATATTTGTATTGTAGGCACTGAGGGGTCAGTTAAAACAATCTCAAATCTGTGATTCTAAATCAGGGTGAGTCTCTTTTCCACGATTTCCCACCTTGCTATATGTGATTCACATAAGTTCTTGATGTAGTTACTCTAGTTATTTTATTTTATTTACTTGTTGATTTTATTATGTTTGATATGTTTTAATTTGATTTTAGGTTGTTCATAATCTATTTTAGGTTGTTCTTGTTTTATTATTTTGGTTTCATGTAAAGTTTAACAAGCATATTTAGTTTATGTTAGTTTAGTATATTTGTTTTGTTTCAGTTTTATTTGTTTATATTGATGTTTGTTTTATTTTCTTTATGTTAGTTTAGTGTTTAGAGTTCTAACATGCTTGTTTGATCTCACATATTATATCTTTGTTTGATTAAATCTCTAAAAATGTAATTTTTCAAATCTATGTTAAAGGATGCGTATGCATCCATCGAGTATGCATGCGCATGATCCAACCATGCGTACGCATACTTGAGTATACGTACGCATCTTGAACCCAGATTAGGGAAAAATTCTTGTTTTTGTTTATTTAGTTATTTTTTTCACATGTTATTTGATTCTGTTTGACTATGATTAGGTTTATTAATTGTGTTTAATTATTTTTCATGTTTATTTGAATCTTTTTTCCATATTTATTTTATTTAATATATTTTCCTTGTGTGTTTATATTTAATTGTCAACTTGCCATGTTTAATTTATTTTGTTTGATTATGTTTTATCTGATTCCTTTTATATTGTGATCTTTAATATGTTATGTGTGTTATTTTCTTAAGTGCATGATGTATGATTAGGTTAAGGATTATGGCTCTCTTAATAAACTCTTTAATTAAATATGACCTAGCAACATATAATGGAGGCCGGCCCACAAGCCGAGCGGTCTTAGGTGCCTATAACACCTTAACTCCGGACTCATAATCTGGTATGTGGACCCATGTATGTAAATGATTGGCCCAAAGGCCCAATATGGTTCCTAGACCTAATCTAGTTGGCGACTCCATTTTTTTTCCGCCACGGTCCACTCGGCCGGGGCATACTCTCCTTTGTGCCCACAGTGGCGACTTTGCTAAGGATAGAGATGAAGTTTAACTCTAACTTGTTGTTAGGCCATAATTAAATAAAGATTTTATTAATTGAGTCCAAGCATGTTTTATTTTGTATTTTTCACACACATGCACATTTTACCCGTGTTACCTCGATTGGTGATGAGTGAGAAGATAAGTATGCTCCATTCGGGCCAAAGTCTTCTTGAGTTCATCCCACCAACTCACAATCTGTGTCATTGCCTATGATGGGCTTTGAGAATGTTAATGGTTTGCCACCAATCCTCTACGGTCCATTTAGGCTTAAGGCTAGAATCATGGCCCACCTTATTGTGAATGACCTACTGATCTGTCCCTTTAGCTTTATAGAGCTTACCCACACGTAGATGAGCTTAAACCCAACCATGTAGGGTTACCCAATTGTGTGTGCTTTGTTTAAATTGTTTGTTAGGCTAATAAAATGGGTCAATCTTTTTTTTTTAGTCTTTTATGTTTTCAAAAAAAAAAAAAAAACCAAAAATTCTTCAATTTTTCAAGTTCTTTTTTAAATAAATTTTTTCAAAAAAAAAGTGTGAAGCTTTCACCAAATAAAAAAAAAAGGTGTTAGTTTTCAGTTAGGGTTTTTTTTTAATATAAATTCCAAAAGAAATTTGAAAAATAGTGAGTTTCTTTGTAAATATTTTTTTTCAAGAAAAAGTTGCTTTCAAAATAAAAAATTTTCAAAAAATAAAAAGTGAGTTCTTAGTGAGATACTTTATATGAATTCTTAAAAAAGTTTTTCAAAAAAACAAAAGTGAGTTTTCTATAAATAAAAAAAAAATCAAATTGAGTTTTCAAAAATGAGTTTCTTTTAAAATTAAATTTTTCAAAAAAAATCTTCTGAGTTTTTCTTTAGTGTAAAATTTTTCAAAGATTGGCCCATTCTAGTAGCCCATTTTTGTTTGATGTTTTGAGTCTTTCTTTTGTTGTGTCTTGGGCTTAGGCCCTCGTGTTTTGTCCTGTCTTGTCTTGGGCCTAGGCCCATCCTTATTTGGTCTAGGGGCATTAGGCCCATCCTTGTGGTGTCTTAAGCCTTAGGCCCACCTTTATCTTGTCTAGGGGCATTAAGCCCATTCTAGCATTGTCTTGGGCCTTACGCCCACCTTTGTCTAGTCTAGGGGCATGAAACTTATCCTTGTGTCATCTTGGGTCTTTGGCCCATCTTTGTTTTGTCTAAGGGCAATAAGCCTATCCTTGGGTCATCTTGGGCCTTAGGCCCATCCTTGGTTTTGTCTAGGTTTTAAGCTTTTCTTGTTTTTTTTGGGGGGGGGGGGGGGGGAGCCTTAGGCCTTAGTTGTGTCGTCTAGGGTTGTTACCTTATCTTGTCCTTTGTTTAGGCCCTAGGTCCACTCTTGTTTATCTAGGGGCATTAGGCCCATGTCTTTTCAAGGTTTGTCATCTATTTAGTGTCTTCCTTATTGGGTCTTCAAGTTTCATTCTTTTAGGTCTTATCTTTCTTAGGTCTTGTCTAAATTTAATGGTCTCATTCTAAGGGCATGGTTAAGTGGGAATTGAATGTAAAATTTATTTTTGGTGATCTTCATGAAATGTCTCTCATAAGGATAAGTCTCTTGTAGGTGATCCATCATTATTCCTAAAAAAAATCTTACACAACCCTTTTGGTCTTGAACTTCTGATAATCCCCTCATAAGAACCGATCTCACTTCTGTTGACCAAATGGCATCAAGTAACCAAGATATTTTGAAGAAGATGGTGATGTCAAGGATGACTGCTTTTATCATTGAGAGGCTTCACCTTCTTAAGGGTACTCAAGGAAAGAAGAAGAAGGTAGTGCAAGAACCTCAAGATGAAGACTCTATCTATGATAATGATTGTTTTGTAGGAAAAAAAGGCTGAGATCAATAAGGAACCTAAGAAGAAAGAACAGTCAAAGGAAACCAAAGAGATGTCGCAAGAAATTAAGAAGATGAAAGGTATGCTTAAGTGGTCCCAAGGTATGGAGGACTACATGCTTGATATTAAGGGATTGCGTCCATTTCCCAATGTCCAACTCCCCCCAAAGTTCAAGATGCCAAAGATAGATTCTTTTGATGGAACTGGAAATCCCAAGAATTATTTGAAGCAAAATGTTCTTGCCATGAAGCCTCTAGGTCTTACCGAGGAGCAAATCATTTTGTGTTTCCCGAACTCTTAGTGGTGTAGCCCTACAATGGTATCTTTCATTGGAAAAGGCTGAGATGAATGATTGGAATAAGATGGCTGAAGCTTTTGCGCAACAATATTCATGCAATGTTCAATTGGATGTGAGCCTTAGAGACCTGGAGACTACAAAGCAATTGAGCAATGAGTCATTTTATGATTTTCTAATGAGGTGGAAAGGAAAAGCTTCCAAGATGCCTAATCGTCCTAGTGAGAAAGACCAAGTGAGGATGCTCATGATGAACATTCTACCTACTTATGGATGCCAACTTGCACCAATTCCTTTGAAGACTTTGTGGATTTGTATAATGCTGGTATACAAGTTGAGGATGCTATTAATAGTGGACTTATTAAGAAGAATGATGCAAAACCTCAAAAGAAGTTTAAGGTAGGGAATTCAAGTAATAGTCGTAACAATGGTGGTAAGACAAGTGAAGTTAATGCTATTAATATTCATAGAGAGTTCACTCTATTGGGAATGAATTTATCCCAAGCACTTGAAACATTGTCAACCAAAGGACTCATCAAGCCATTGGATCCTGGAAGGTATACTCCAAACACATCTGCTCCATTGCAATGTAAGTGAGTATTGCTAGTACCATTAAAGCCATAGTCATTCTACTATAAGTGCACTCGTCTCCGTCATGACATTGAAAACCTCATTCATCCTGGCAAGGTCCCTTTGCCACCCATTAACCTGCCAAACATCAAGACTAATCATCTCCCCAACTACCATGTTATGCCTCCTCCTACTTGGGGTTGATTGATCGAGAAGTTTAGTCTTTGCTATTGCATTCCACAAGAGTTTTTCATTTCAGTGTGTTTTTCAATTCAAAAGTGTCTTTGTTATTTCAATTCAAGTATGTCTTTCAATTAAGTGAGTCTTTCAATTCATCCACTCTTTTAATTCATCAATAAAGTGGTTTGCAATGATTTGAATTTTATGATAAGTTCTCAAAGTTTCAAGTTGATTTGATTCTCAATATGTAATGTTGCATGTTTGCCCATAAATGAACAATGGAAATTAAGATGAAGAGAGGCCATTATTCTGCTATCCTAAACACATTTCCCTTTGCTCACCCCTTTTGAACCTTCAAAGATATTTTCTTTCAAAGTAACCCTTGTCAAGGATTACCCCCAACACTAGGGGCAATGCATGAATAAAGTGATAGAAAGAATAATAAATAAATAAATAAATAAGTGAAAGTTATGAAAAATAATCCTTGACCAAGTTGTAACCTCAAGAAAGAATTGTTCTGAATACCGTTTCGGAACCCATTTCGATTTGTCAATTGGAACTGAATATTTCGGTACCGATTTAGTACTGGTCTATTTCGGTATGCCGTTTCAGGTTATAGCTATTTTTTATATATTGCAAGTTGTTCATCAAAACCCATATAAATTTTTAAAAATTTTATAATTATAAGTTCATATTTCAACTAATATGTCAAACTCATTAAGCCCAAATATCACTCAATAATAATAATAATAATAATAATAATAACAACAACAACAACAACAACAATAATAACAAATTAAAAATTATTTTTAGATTATAACAAGAGTAATGATATAATTAAAATTAAAAGAGGAAACAAAAATAAAAATGGTGAGACATAGGTTAGCCATGTGGAGTGGAGGTGGCTTAGAAGTCAACACAAATGACTAAAGGTTGAAACTTTCAACTTTCTCGATTAGTGACTCATGTGTGAAGGGCTAACAAAACTAAAAGAAATTAAAGTATTAACTATTAAATAGTAAATCAATACAAGGCAGTGAAGGGTAAACAGAAGCAGAGAATACAGAAACACAAAAGAAGAAGAAGAAAAAAGGAAAAGCTACCAACTGTGAGGAGGTGGGTTCCTTCAAGAAACCAACGACGTGGTGATGACTGTTGCCACGGGATCATTTCATTCAGCAAAAATCATTTAAAATGTAAAAAGGTATGTATTTTTTCAATACTGACTGGAATTAATATATCGGCCGAAATTTAACGAAACAGGCTGGAATGGCCAGAATAGACCGGAATGAACTGAAATTCAATCCGAGGTACCTTAATTGACACTGAGCCTGAGAATGAGTCAGATGACATGATGACGAGGGAATCTTGAGTGCCTTCACTGCCATAGTGGATCCTACTGAGGGGATCATTGAAGCAATAGATGAAGAAGAGGACTTGGTGGTATCAAAATTTGAGAAAATGGGCAATCAATATGACATCCATACAGCCTATGCTAAGTTGTACAAGGTTTCCAAGAAGCATGAGAAACTGTCTAGGCTGGCTACCAAGAAGCTGAGAGATGTGGAGCTAGATCGAGAGGAGCTCTTTATAAAGATTGATGAAGCAAATCAAACCATTAGAGCTTTGCAGTTCGAGAATAACTTCCATGCTGGAAGGACAAAAAAGCTTGAAGCGGAACTATTCTAGGTTAGAGCTCAATTGGAGAGGACTTCCAGGGCAAAGCTCGATGAGATGCTAAGCTTTCAGAAATCTTCTTCTGATTAAACCAGTTTGGGGTATGCTTTCTCTTCTCCTAATATTGCTTTATCTAGTACAACTGTGTTTGTCTCACCTGCTGATAATTTTAATTCTAAGAATGATGAAGCTAAAACTGAAATAGCTAGTGAGAATTTAGATAAAGGCAAATCTATTTTAGGAGCACCCCCTAAGGTTGAAAAGAAAGAGGCTAGAAACCTTAGGACTAAAAGGGAAAACAACAAAAAGTCTCAACAAAAGAAGCCACCTTTTTGTCATCACTGTGGAGCTTCAGAGCATAATCATCCAACTACAAGTGGTTAGCCACTCAACAAAGCAATAGTATGCTCTCGTTTGGAAACCAAAAACAGTTTTTGCTCTTCTTAGAGATCTTCTCAAGACCCTCATGTTCCTTTTGAACTTGGACAATTTCAATTCTTCCCCTTCACCTCCGAATCAAAAGTTCACGTAAAAGAAAGGTTCTTCCAAGATGTGGAAGGAAAAAGACTCAAAGTGATTTAGTCTCTCTCTCTCTCTCTCTCTCTCTCTCTCTCTCTCTCTCTCTCTATGTTTATGCATTACTTGTTTATTTTTGCTTTCTTGTTTTGAGTCAGTCTAGTTCTATGCTTTGTGTTTTTCTTTATGTTTTTGTTTGGTTGTTTTTCAGTTTTTGTTTATTTTGCTTTTCATAAAAATTGAAATAAAAAATTGAAAAATCAGAAAAATACAAAAAACAGTATGTGTTCATGTATATTGGTACTTGTGTACCTTGGATGGCCATTGAAACAAAGTTTTCTAAACTTTGTATCTCTTGTAGCTTAGATGAGCATCTCAATGCACAACTAAGCAAGTGAGCTTTATGGCTCATGTTTGTGATGAGTACAATTAAGTAATCTCTTTTACTTAACACTCATATCACTCTTTTTGATGGGAAGAACTAGAAAATCTTAAGAGAAAGGCATAAATAACCATCTCACCACTAAAGCCCGTCAATCATGTATAATATCTGTGTGCTTCGGCATAGCAAAATTGTGATGTTTAAAATTACATAAATGGGTATTTCTTTTCTATCTCTTATATGGCCATGCATGCTATGCTCAAAAAGAAAAATATGCAAAGAAAAACAGAAGCAAAAAGAATCAATTACAAGTGTGTTTCTAGGAGATGTGGGAGTTATAGGATTTACCTCGAAGGTGATAGTCCCCATCAAGCAGTTATGATTGTGTGCGAGCGTATTTGATTTTTCTCATATCTCAAATCGTCATAATATGAGACACTTATGCACTCTTGCTATGTTTTCACACACAACACGCAAATTCTTTGCTACTTTTGATACATGTGTAGGTACAATGTGATTTAGCCATCACAAGGAATACATGTGTTAATATATGCTCACTAAATTGTCTTAACTTATTAGACTTGTTTAGTGTTTGTATGTGTGTGTTTATTTTGGGTCTATGAATGTTTTGCACATTTGTTGAGAGATGTTTTGAAAGCATAACATGTTGTTTGGATCTTTTTTTGAGTAACTTGCTTGTTGCATTCATCTTTATGTGTTCTTCCCTTCTTGAAAACACCTTTTCTTCAAGGTCGAAAGCTTCTCGATAGATCCTCACAGATTCCCCTTCTATCGAGCCCTTCTTTGTCTTTTCTCAATAGATCTTGACGGATTCTCGATCCATCGAGATTTCTGGGTTTCTCCTCGATAGATTCTCGACAGCTTCTTAGATCCATTGAGCCAAAATTCTGAGCTCTCTGTCTGCCCGATAGCTTCTCGACAGATTATCGATCCATCGAGATGTATTTTGCCGTCGACAGATCCTCGATAGCACTTTGGCAGATTCATTTCTGTTTGGATTTAGTGCTCGACAAATCCTCGACAGAAACTTTGATCCATCGAGCTGTATTTTCTATATAAAGCTAAGGCACGAATCATATCTCACTTTTCTCATTCTCTCTCGACAAAAACTCTTTTCTATCACTCCAAACATTTTTTCTTTCACTCCAATCTCTCTACCCACATGATTTTCGGCCTAGATCAAGCCTCAATCACTTGGTATGTGTTCTTCAACCCTTCATTTACATGTATTCATGCATTTTAGACCTAGGTTTTGGGGTTTTTGAGATTTTTGTGAAATTGTTAGGTTGGGTGTTGTTGATTTGATGGTATATGCTAATGCATTGCACTCTCATTGCATTATAACAATATTTCATGCATTTTATATGTGTGATTGATTATTGTTGAATGTGTGCTGGTAAGTTTGGATTGGATTTTTACCTATGATGCCTTTAAATTTTGCATGTCACTTGTTCATGCATATTTCATGCATACGTATTGTTTCATTCCTTTCTTAGTTTGTGTTGTTATGTGTTGTACTCTCTCTGTCTCTATCTCTCTCTCTCTCTCTCTCTCTCTCTCTCTCTCTCTTTGGGATAGACCGCATCATGGCACCCAAAGCGTGTAAATCCACTCCAGCTCGGAATCCTCTTGGTTCTGGGTCTTCTTCCTTTGATCCCATCCCTCCTCTCCACGCTCAATTCCGTGATGAAAAGGCCCGAAAGGACTTCCAAAAATGTGGCATTCATTCGGAATGCTAGGTTATCCTGTTAGACTTTTTCGACACTCCTCTCCCCTCTATCATTTGGGCTTGAGATCTCTACTTGAGAGACCCAAGAGGTGTCCCGTTGTGTTTATATAGGAGTTTTACTCCAATATACACGGTATCGATACCTCTGTACCTTGTTTTGCGATGACATTTCGAGATACACGTATCGTAGTTACCTCGGATCTTATATCTGAGGTACTACACGTTCCAAAGGTAGCACATCCTGACTACCCCGATTCTGAGTGTCTTCAGACTGCCTCCAAAGACGAGCTTCTATCTCACTTTTGTGAGACACCTTCCACATGAGGTGATAAGCAAAACACCCCATGCTCGAGCTTTGCAAAAGGTCCGAGGTTCCTTAACATGATGATGACATTTACTCTTACTCCTTTGTCTCACTATAATCCTATCACTAAGCCTCGTGCTCGTTTTCTTTTGTCACTTATTGAGGACCTCTCTATTGACTTCCTTTCTCACTTCATAACAACTATCCTCGATGTGTATCAGGATACGGCGACCCGCGATAAACTTATCTTTCTTTCAGCTATCACGTGGATCCTCCAACACTTCTCTATCCTCATTCTTGACTCTCCTTACTTCACCACCATAGGTACCATGGCGCTGGTTCTATTCAACGAAGCAAGGCCCAACTTCGACCGAAGCGGTCACGTGTGGAGGCGGATGATCTTGTGGCTTCTACTGTTCCTCCCTCTTCTTTGGCTCCTTCCACCTCTGCACCTTCTTCTTCGGCAGCTGGTGCGACCATGGAGGCCATCATGGCATAGCTCCAATGCATGGATGCTCGTCTTGACTCTCTCACTGATGAGATGTGTCAAATGAACACCCACGTCGGTCACATTGCCCATCAACAAGTTCACCTTGGTGGTTTTGTTGTTTCTCCATCTCCTTTTCTAGAGGCTTCGATGGATGAGGATGGTGATGCTAGTGATGATAAGAATAATGATGCTAGCTCTTTCAGTGATGACAAGTTGACGACCTCTTAGCTTACCCTTTGTCATTTGTAACAAAAAGGGAGAGTAGTTTTGGTTTGAGAGTAGTCTTGTGTTTAGGGGGAGAGTTAGCATAGGACATTTTTTGTTAGGGGGAGTCTGTGTATCTTTTGAGGGTTGTAGTGAGGTTTACATGTACTTTTCTTTTTTCTTTCTTTACATTAGCCTCTTGTATACAAGTCTTGTGACCATTTATGGACATACATTGTACTTTATTTTCATATATATATGATGATGTATGTTTTTCTTCACCTATCTCTACATGTGTTGCTTCTTTTCTCTCTTTATACACATGTTTCTTTATGTATGCAATCTTTTTTTCTGTTTCACACATGATGCCTTAATGAGTTTTTGTTTAAGTGTTTCAAAAAGACTGGTTGTAAAAGTCTACCATGTCATGAACTCTTTTCTTGCAAAGTTTTCAAGAGTTATGTTAGGGTTAGATTTATTTTGTAATTCAACAAGTGGTTATTAGTTTAGTGATTTAAGACTTCTCTCATGATTCATTTGTTTGTTGTAGTTTTATCACAGATTGCCAAAGAGGGAGATTGTTAGGGACATATTTATATAATTGGCTAATCCTTTGACAAAACGCACTTTGCTTGTAATTAGGTAGATCTAGGATGAGTTTAGTACTTCAAGAAACAAGTGTTCAAGTTAAGTACTAAAGCCATGCAACTTTGACCAAGAAACAAGTGAAGAATGCGCTACTCATTAAAGCTCGATAAAATCCTTTCCATCGAGAATTACTGCTGAAGCTCAACACAAGCTATATCTGTCGAGAATTACGAAATCAAGTTTTCCAGATCTGATTACATGCATATCCTTGAGTATTTGTGTAGGATTTCTTCTTTCACAACCCTAGACATATGTAAGGATTATTTTAAGAGCCGTCACAATGGATGCAAGGTATTGAAAAACAGAATACACGCATATTGTGACTAGAGATAAAATTTGCTCTAGTTCATTATATTCTCTGTAGAAGCTACTGCGTTTTCACGCCAAGGGTTTTATAACCAAGGAGCTTCCTGATCTTCATTGTTGATGAACTAAAGAACTTTGCAACTAACATCTTCCTTAAGTTGGTGTGTTAGTCACATACTGGGATCCTTGCATCATTAGTTAGTCACGTACTGAGATTCGTGCATTGAACAGAGAGATTGCCGCTATAATACAAGTCCAATTAAGTATTGGGGTAAGGGTTCAACTATAGGTTGGTGTTGGGTACTGGGATTCCTTTTACTTATAACCGCTTATTATTTATAATAGTGGATTCTCGGGAGTGGTGACCTTAAATTCACCCGGTGGGGTTTTGCCTCGGTAGTTTTTTCCATTCATAAACAAATCCCCTGTGTCAAATTTATTTTCCGCTGCATTTAGCTTAGTTGGTGATTTGTTTGTGCTACCAAGCCATTGCATGTTAAATTGACTTAATTAATAAAGTTGGATAATTAATTGATTAATTTGCCAAAGAGGTCAATTCATTTTAACCTAACAGATTTGATTTTTCCTGTCCTAGTATGGTGATAAATCTAAATGATTTATTTCATTTATGACCAATGAATATGAACAAAAATTTTCAAGGATGAAGTCTATAATATATTAGCATGGTGGATAAAATGAATTATATGTCAAATATGAGATGCACTTGGTGGTATTACATAACATGTAAATAGTTTTTTTTTTTTTTTTTCATAGCTATGTGATGGTGTGTGTACTTATTGCAAATAGTGTTGCAACACAATTTCAGATAATTAAGCAACAGTCCTCCAAGAACTTCTCTGGCATTTCCTACCCAAACATTAACCCAATTGTATGTAATTGATAGTCTCTACATTAGAAATATTGTTCAAATGGTAACAGTAACTATGTTTTAACAACATGCTAACAAATGGTTTGATAAAATTTTAATGTTGCTTTTATCCTAAAATTTCATTTTATATTGTTCATAATCTAAGTTTAATAAATGATGTGTACAATTATCCCTATAGTACTTACATGACCTGATTACCTAAAGAGTTCACTATCTTTATACATTGGCCATGGTCAATATTTCAAATCTTTGGCTTCTTTCTCATTCAGGTTTGCATCAATTTATATTATATTTTCTTTTTCTTTTTTTATGGAATGAGTATTGTAATTCATATATTATAATTGTTTTCTTAATTTCATAATCACTATGAAATTTCGGGATAGAGAGACTTACTCTGACTGTAACATAGGTCAAAGATTAGTGAAAAGGGTGGGCAATGGTGGAGTTATCTTAGAAAGAGCAAGTAATTCAGCACCTTATCTCTATGTTTAGTTATCTGATTACATGAAATTTCAGGTCAATTGAATCACATACATGAAAGGAAAAGAGTTGAAAATAGATGATAAATTTAAGATGAAAAGAAGACAAGTAAATATACCTCTGCTTTGAAGAATCTCAACTTTTCAGTTAAAATTACAGTGTCAATTTTTTAAATATGATAATTGTTTTCGTGATACCTCCTGTTTAAGGTTCTATTTTTCATTTCTCATATAGGTGCTGTACGTGGGAAAAATGGACTTACTCTGACCGTGATATCAAATGCTTCAAATTCTTTCTCTTTCGAGTTTGTTTTCTACTAAATTGTCTTCTTCTTCTTTTTTAAATACTTTGATCAACACTGTATATGATTTTCATGATAAAAATAATAAAGCATCATATTAAAGTTACCTAATGTATGTGATAGATGAAGATGACATTGCCACTTTTATTTTTGTGGAGAAACTGGTTATATGATTTTATTCCCAGGCCACAAATTCCGTGTTTTTTTATTATTAATAAAGTGAAAAATTGCCAAAATCAAAAGATGAAAAAAAGGAGAAATAAAGGAAAGTCAAAGAAATATCATTTTGTAGAATCATCTTGAGTTGAATCACATTTATAAGTCTAGTAAGAATTTTATGTGTTGTGTTATTCCTCTTCCAGCAAATGAACATTTTAAGGATTACAAGGAGTTTTATCTTTAGCAAAACCTATATTAATTTTAGTTACTCACTAACAAAAAAATTAACATATTTAGTGGCTTTCTCGGTAGATTTCTATTGATGATTGTTTGGTCTAAACTTACTTTATTTTTTTTAAATGTTTTTACTAACTGATTGTAACTCGAAACACCAATGACTTAATTAAATCATAGTTATTTTGCTAATATCTTATAAACCATTACATCTTTGAAGGGATGCATTTTTGGCATTCTAACTAATATTATGGCTTTGTAGTTTCAGCCGAATTAACTTATTAAGAAATATTGATAAAATGACAAATGGTAGTTATATAGTTGTTACAAATCACAAGAAATGTTGGTTAGGCGGTTGAAAATTTGAGGAGTCTTTGTTTCAACCTATATGCATTGATCCGAAGGATAACACACCCTTTCATGTTTACGAAATTCTGTACGTATTATTTTTGTCATCCATTACGGCTTAAAACTTTGACAAAAATTTTGTATGTATTATTTTTGTCATCTATTACGGGTTAAAATTTTGATAAAATAAATGTACCAAACCTTTTAACAATTGGATTTCTATATCGAAATCATGCAAGTTTAATAAGTATTTGGAATTTAAAAAAAAATGTGAAATGAATCCTCTTTTTTTCTTTTTTCCTTTGTAGACATTGAATAATACTTTTGATTAATCAAATTTATTATTATTTGTAAGATCAAAGGTAAACATTATTCACATTTTAACTGTGCAATTTTGTTTCTCTTTATTTTTTTCATTATTACTACTTCTTCCTTCTTTCTACTTAAGTTTCTCTGCTAGGAAAACATTTACAGATGAAAAGTAACCCCAAAAAAAAAAAAAAAAAATTGGCTATGCAATATAACTTGCTTTGTCAAGAATACATTTAAAGATAAAAAAATAACCAAAAAAAAAAAAAAAACTCCCGCGCATTGCACGGTTTAAATGCTAGTTGCATTAATTATTGAGTGTTTGTATAGTATAGAACAATCACAAGTAGGAGGCTTGTCTTTTCTCAATAAGTACGTTAGATTAGAGTAAAAAGAGAATTTACAAATTTTTTTAATAACAAAAAAGTAGCTACTAAAATTTTATCAGAAACACCAACCTATGCTTTAAACAGAATTTCAGTCCAAATCTAGTTCTTCCTAATCCTAAAAGGCTATATAATATTTTATAGAGTAATGCTGGTGATTCAAACATTTTTACAAAAATATTTACAAACCGCTGATGTGGTGAGTGGTTATAGATTTTTTTTTTTTTTTTTTCAAAAACAACACAATTTTTTAAACAATTTCATTAGTTAACACAGTTGCCAATCTATTTAGGAAACTAACATCTAGAATTTGTTGGACATGATTTTGCTATAGCAACTCGAGCACCAAAAACTCGAGTTCTTGATCTGGCCACATTGAAATCGAGCTCAGTAGACTCGAGTTTCACACAGAATTCCTTTTGTCACCTTCAACCAACTCCAACAAATTCTTCCTCCTCACAAGTCCGATCCGATCCAATCAACTTCAGCAAAACCTTCTTCATAGTTCCGATCTGATCTGAGAAAAACCAGCAAAACCCAGGTACAATCCGTTCCGATCAAAACCTTCCTCATAAACCCAAATCCAACGCCTCATACCAATCCAAGCCAAACCCAACAAACACGCCACCACCTCATACTGATCAGAACTCACAAACCCAAAACCAAAAATTGTGCCACAACTCATCCCGATCAAAACCTGCAAACCAAAACCCAACAAACACTATTCATACCCATGGAGAAGAAGAGAAGACCCATACCCACCTATTCTCATCTCAGTGGCAAATCAGCAGTGGCTCTCCCGATTGTGAATGTGGCAGTTCTTCTTGGTGTAAGTCTATCTCTACTTTCTCTCTTTTTCTCTGATTCTCCCTTTTTTTTTTTAATTCCAAGAGCCACTCTGACGCTGGTGCTGAGACCGTGATTTTTGAGTTGAAGAAGAAGGAAGAAGAGAGTAGAGAGGGGTCTTTGGTTTTTTAGAGCAGGAACTAGAGATTTACAAACTCGATTTCCCCTTGGAAATCGAGTTTTTAAGACACGATTTGCTAGCTAAATCAGTCTAACAAACTCAAGATATTAGTTTCTTAAATAATTTGAAAACTATGTTAACTAACAAAATTGTTTGAAAAATGGTGTTATTTTGAAGAAGAAAAAATCCAGAGGTTATTGATAAATGAAAAAGTGATATTAATGATGAGTCTAGATGAAAACCAATAAAAAGTTGGACACATCAACAATTTACAAAAATGTTGTAAAATAGTTTGTGGCTGTAACATTACTCTATTTTATAAGCCTAAACACATTACAGCAAGTGTTTTCTTGGTGATCGTTCATATACAAAAGTGTAGTCCATTATATATTTCTAACTAATTTTAGTAAGTTTAGTTGCATGCACGTATAAAAATTACAAGTTCTCAACGGGGAAACCAGTTACAGGTCTGATCTCTGAGGCCAGAGAGCGCAGCTCACATATTTCTTCATCAGCAAGCCTCCAGCCTAGTGCACCCGCAAATTCCTCAGCTTGCTCTGCTGTTTTGGCTCCAGGTATTGGCACAACATTCTCCTGTGCTATAAGCCAGTTGAGGGCTACCTATAGAGAGAAACCCTATTCTTAGTAAACCTCAGCACCACAAATCAGTCATGTACATCATTTGGAAACCCAAGAAGCCTCGTAGTATTTTCAGGAATTTTTTCAATGATAAAACTATTGTTATGTAGTTTTACTGTTTGATGAGAGTCTACAGTAATAATCTGCTTGACTAAAGCCACTGAAGATGGACTAGATAAAGGGAAACCAGACTAAAGTTGTTTGAGATATAAGGTGTACATATGTAAACGAAATGAATGGGAAAATGGAACTTATTATCTGTGTCTGATACTTGTGTATGTACCCTAGCACAGCTGAAGTTGCTAAAATAAAGATTTGTTGGCTAAATTGGTCTTGCTAATTCCACAACAGGCTTGAGACAACAAACTTCTATGGTGATGACTGATGCATTAGTTTCTTGGCTAAATTGCTGTTGCTTATTCTTCAACAGGCTGAAACAACAAAACTTAGACCTTCTACGGTGATGACTCGTGATTATAAGAGATGTGCTATTTAAAGAACAGAAACAAACCTGTGTGGGAGTTTTACTGTAGCCCTCTCCTGTTTCTCTGATTCTGTTCAGCAGAGGTTGGAGCTGCACAGCACAAAAGTACATCAACAATGCATTTGGAACTTAGGCTGCGTTTGTTTTAATGTAAAATATTTTTCGAGTGTAAAATATTTTCAGGTGAAAATATTTTTGGGAAAAGAAAATATTTTCAAATGTTTGGCTGCATTATGAAAATTATTTTAGAAAATATTTTCAAGTGTTTGGTTGCATTCTGAAAATGCTATTTTTCTACTAGTTTCTCACATTTTCTCAGCTTCCAAACAAATTTCATGATAAAAAATTTCAATATATAAACTTAAAAGAAACAAAAATCAAAACAAAACATTCGTTATTTTAGAAAATTCGGCCAAACGGAGAGAGGGAGGAAGAGAGAGTGGTCGACAATTGACAGAAAGGGAGAGGTAGATCGAGAAAGAGAGAGATCGGGCATGGGTGGGTCATGGGTGCGATCTCAGTGGTGCTGGGGCGCGATCGCGGCGGTGCTTCAAGCGGCGCGATCTCGCAAGTGCTGGGGTGCGATCTCGGCTGTGCTTCAAGCGGCGCGATCTCGCTGGTGCTAGGGTACGACTAGACCGGTGCGATCTAGGGTTGGGGGCGGTGGTGCGATCTGGGTTGTGTGTGCTTCTAGCTCACTTGCTCTACTCTCTCTTCTTGCTCTTTCTCTCTCTCTTCTATTTTCCAAGTCTGGAAATCATTTGAAGGTAAAATAAAAACTGAAATGGTTTTACGGGTGATAAGGCTTATTTTACAGTCAACAGGTAAAATAATTTCCATCTGACCCAATTTTCTATAGGTACCAAACACACAGGCTGGTGTAAAATAATTTCCTGAAATCTTTTTCAGGCGAAACAAACGCAGCCTTAAAGGTAATGGATTTTCATAATGTTTCACAAGTCTTACCCTTGTTAGAAACTCAGGAGTGTAAATCCGGCTTCTAGGACCGGCTGGTATATTTTCTGGTGAATACTTTCCCGTAAGAACACCTGCAAATGTTAAAAGATTATATATCATTGCAATTCTGACATTATATAGTCTAATTATATACCACATTCAGCCTACACTATATCAAACCTGGACCAGGCTAAACGATCAAACTTCATCAAGTAGTCTAGGAGCACCCAACTTAAAGTAACAAGGTGTGTGCAAAAAACTGAAGTGCGTATAAGATTAGAAGTATAATGTATCATTGTAGACTTCTCTATAAGGTAACCATATTTTTTTCCCTGTTCTGCTTTCAACATGTTAGCATCTATCGTCCTTTTTTTCTTTTTCAAACAAATTTATCAGAGACCATAAATTTTGATGGGTGATTAAAAGATATATAACTTGTGAATTGGATTATAATGGCACACTGAGGGTTTGACTATAAAAAGCAAACTGTATGCCAAAAAAAAAGAGAGAAAAACAACCATCACCTATTGTCCCACTGACTTATGTATCAACATTTGCTAGGGCAAGGTAAATATTCCTATTTTATCTTACAGTTAAAAGCAACTAAAATCAACTGTAACAAATGTAAAACTGAATAAGTTATCAGAAGATACATATGCAGGGGCATGTGCAAGCATGCACTCACATATATAGAGGAAAAGTAATAGATCCACAAATGTACTTTAAAAGAACAGCAACAATAGAAACCACAGAGATAAGAAAATCAAAATGTTGAAGAAAAGAAATGCCTAATGTTGAATTCTAGGGAAAGCCATTTCAACCTCAGATAAAACTTTTGCTTTTTAAATTTCCAATTGAAATGCTCAGGTGTTTATATTGTTGATCGTCACCATTTGAATACATGCTGGGACGCCTAAGTGTGCATTTGGCATTGATTATTTTTACCAGCTTATTTTACTATTAAGCTTATTTTTGCTACTATTTATGAGTCTCATTACACTTTTTGGTACTATTTATAGGTCTTACCGTACTATTTCAGCTAATTTTTACCTTTATCTACAGTACTTTCAACAAAAAGTTTTCAGTTTCAGCTAAATAAGTTGTTCTCAAATAGACACTAAGATGCATTGAAATGACAGTACATTGTTTCTTCTAGCACATCTTACTGCTAATTGGAGCTCATAACAGATGATTTCAGTGGCTAGGAACTATAACTAGCACATGAATAAACATAATGGAGCAATACCATAAAAGTGTGGGTTCCTCACCTTGAGCTACTGGTGAATATGCAATCAAAGAAATCCCAAGTTCATCACAGGCAGCCTTTACACCGTTCTCCTCTGGTGCCCTGTATATAAGGCTGTAATTGACTTGGTTTGAAGCCAGTGGGATTCCTCTTTTTTTAAGCTTTTCGTATGCATCACGAAGTCGCCTCTCTGAAATAAGGAACAATATTTGTCGTCATTCTTTCAGAAAATTGGAAAATAAAATAAAAGGAATTAAAATGATTGTTCAGTGGAAGTTACTTTATGCATGGATTAATCTTCATAACTGTGAATAGTAGAAGTATACCATTGTAGTTTGAAACACCAACAGCCTTCACTAGGCCCTGCTCAACAGCATCTCCAAGACCATCAATATACCCTGAAAATATATTTTCAATGACCCAAGCCTCTTCAGAATTAGGGTTTTTAAAAACATCTGATTCTATCAGCTACATGAAGTCAATTGTTCAATTAGATGGTGTACACATGAAGTCATAAACTACCTTCATTCCCCCATACTCCAGGCCTGAAATTATCAAGGAACACTTGGTTAGCTAATGTTGTCATAAGCTGACAATAAACGAATATTTTCAAAAGAACACGTGAAGCAAAACCACAAAAAGGGCTCATGAAACAGACCAATGGAGTTGATAGAGCTCCACTGAAGAAACTCCAAGACGACAGAGGGAATCCTTAAGGGCATTGAGGACACTTTGACGGCCCAGTCTCCATGGCAAAGCTGCAAACTTGGTTGCAACAGCAACCTCCACTTTTGGATCCTTTTCTTTCCTTTCCTTAATAAATCTGTAACATAAGTGTAAAAACCTTAGCAGTTTAATTTATATAAGTACTTGATCTGAATGTAAAAATCTAAAGCAGAATCATAGTCAGAACATACCTTCCTAATAGAGTTTCTGAATTTATGGCACCCAATGAGAGCTACAAGAACACAAAATGATAATGTTGTTCAGAAAGCTAACAATTTCACTGCATTTGATGAAGAAAAATGGAAGGATAATAGGACCCTTTCTCACCTGAGAGCCATAAACTTCAGCAGTGTCAAAGAAGGTTATATCACAGTCAACACTTGCATCAAATGCAGCCTTAGCAGCCTTCAATTTTCTATCTGTAGTCATCACAAAGAAAAAGGAAAGATTTCTTCAGACTAGAAATTTAACATCTTCATCCAACTAAACAACAAAGAATAGCAGATCATCAAATTAACTACAGATGGAAAATCAAATCCAAACTAAGGAAATATAACTTTTGTTCCACTCACAAAGAATAACAAAGAATAATCTTGAATTCTCGTGAATTCATTAATATAAGAAAAATGAGAATTCTTTATGTGAAAAATAACCTCATAAAGAAACACCTGCAACAGTTTTACTAATTACCCAAATTCAATATTCTGGAAACTATTTTATTAAATATATGATATTCTATGTAGGAACACAAACCAGAAGGAAATAACCTGTATGAGAAAGACATGAGCTCTAGCTCAAATTACACTTCCTCCTCTCACTAGAATGGGTGGAGGGTGAGGTCATGGGTTCAAAACCCATTCAAAAAGATATAAAGGGAAGAAGAAGAGTACGTGTATAAAAAGATAAATATTATCAGGAAAAGCTAATTAAAAACTTAGTTGAAAAATAAAAGCATGAGAAACAATTTGTAGAGACTCAATTGGTCTTATTTAAGGGGGAGATTGTGGATTCAGTTTTAATTACTCATGATTATTTGGATAGAAGCTTAAGGCATGAATTCCAGGATGCAAGCTGTTGTAGGTCGAAGATTATTTTTCCCAAATTGTTCTCTACAGGGAATAATTAGGAGGTCTTGTGGCTAATCACTTAAGCTGGGGTAGAAGGTTATTTCTTTTTTGGCTACTCTCTCTGAAAAAATACTGGGAATTAATGGCAGTAGTTTTTTTGTCCCAAGAAAAAATTGTGTTAAAAAAGGCTGGGTGATTTCTTAATACAGTTTGTATTAGATTAAAATTTTAGGCATCCATGAGAATGAATTGGTTTGGAAATAACAGGTTAACCATTCAAGGCTAAAACCCTTTATCACAAGTTGAGCAGAACAAAATGAGCTACGCTCAATTGGAAGAGTATCTGTTGCATTCCTGCAACTTCTAAAGTACTTTATTGGTTTGACAGTTTCCTTGGGCAAGAATCTCAGTGCGTAGAACCTAATTAAGCATTAGAAGATTATTATGAATTGGTTATGCATCTGCAGGAGCAATGGGGAACAATGGATCATTTTCTACTTCATTTTTCAGTTGCTAGAAATTTTATTTATTTATTAAGCAATAATGAAATTTATTAGAGGAAGGAGACACCTTAAATATTAAGGAATATATAAAAAGGCTCAACTAAAAAACTGTTATGGTTCTGCTAGTGAATTGGGGCAAGAATGGTATTGGTCACTTCAAGGGGACCTGACCTCCATGGAAGATTAGAGAGAGATAGAGAGAAGACTGAGTAAACATATTATTCATCAATAAATCTGTTACAGTGTAGTTCATCCCTTATATCTGTAGGTAACACTAACTAACTCAGTGCAGTGATATTACTAACTCTCACTCTTAACCACTAATCAATCTATTAACCAGTGTGGTAACCTTTAACCCAATAGTAACTAACTAGTAACTAACTATCTGTTACAACCATTATAGCTCACATATGCAATTACAATTCAATTGAAATAGTTTCCTAACATTACCCCTCCCATTCAAAGCATCTTGTCCACAAGGTGAGGGAAAGAGAACTGCAGCTGATGAAGGGGTTCCCAAGTTGAATCTTCAAGGGAGGCACCTAACCACTAGACCAACACTTCAGTGATGACCCTAGACCTCAAGGACTTAGTCCTTTTCTACAGAACGGCAATAGGTTCTGTGATCACTTGTCCTGAATCATCAACAGGGGCAAGGTGGGTAGAGGTGTAACATGCTGGCCCAACTTCAGCTTCAGACAAGATACATGGAATACAGGGTGGACTTTTGACTCTGGGGGCAAATCCAGCTTGTAAGACACACTTCCAATTCTCTGCAACACCGGAAATGGCCCAAAGTATCTTGGTGATAACGTCCACCTACCCTTGGAAACCAATGACTGCTGCCTGTAAGGCTGTAACCTCAAAAAAACCCAATCCCCCACTGCAAAAGACCTATCCTGCCTGTGTTTATCAGCTTGTGTCTTCATTCTAGCTTGAGCAGCAGCCAAATGAACTTTTAAGGTATCCAAAACAGCTTGCCTCTGACTCATCAAGGAATCCAAAGCATCCACCCTAGTTGTACCAGGCACATAACCTTGGAGCTTAAGGGGAGGGAAGCCATACAATACCTCAAAAGGAGTTAACTTCAAACTGGTATGGAATGAGGAATTGAACCAGAATTCAGCTAATGGTAGCCAAGATGCCCACTGATGAGGTCTATCACTGGTGAAAGCCCTTAAATATTGTTCCAAACCCTTATTCACAATCTCAGTCTGCCCAAAACAGTGCCCTGTATCCTAAACAACTCAGACCAGAACAAGGAAGTGAAAGTGGCATCTCTATCACTCACAATGGAAGAAGGCATTCCATGTAGTTTGAAGATATGTTACATGTAAAGAGAAGCAATCTTAGCTGCACTATATGGATGTGAAACAGGAACAAAATGCACCTACTTTGTTAATCTGTCCACCACCTCCAAAAAAACCTCGAACCCCATAGAGTTAGGAAGGCCCTCCACAAAGTCTAAGTTCACATCGGTCCAAGGTGTAGTAGGGATAGACAATGGTTGAAGCAGTCCAACTGGAGAAGAGGTATAAGACTTGATCCTCTAGCAAGTATCACAATCTCTGACAAATTTCTTGAGGTCAGTCTTCATCCCGTGCCAATAAAATTCACTCTTGGCTCTCTAATAAGACTTCAAGAACCCTGAATGACCAGCCAAGGGGTTGCTATGGACATGATGCAAAAACTGAAGTTTAAGAGGACAAGATGGACCAATGTAGAACCTGCCCTTATAGAATAACAAACAATTCTGAAAAGTGAAGCCCTTAGGTGGAATCCTTGTTTGGACAGCAGCAATGAGCTGTTGGACAGACTCATCCAAAGAGTAGTTATCCTTCAACACATCCAACCAAGTAGGGTCAAGGTGTTAAAAGGATCAAACAACTTGCTTTGGAATTAGAGCTAGAAGTAGACAAGTCAGAATTGGTTCGAAATTTTTGAGACAAAGCATTAGCTACCCTATTATCACTACCCTTTTTATATTCCACCACAAAGGCATATCCCAAAAGTTTAGCAAGCCACTTCTGCTGAGATGGGGTGGCAATTCTCTGTTCTAGCAGAAACTTAAGGCTCTGGTGATTAGTCTTAACCACAAAAGGTCTTCCAAGCAGATAAGATCTCCATTTTTTTCATAGCAGAAGCTAAGGCCAGCTGCTCAGTTTCATAAGTGGATAAATGGAGGTACTTGTCTTTCAAAGCCTGACTGTGAAAGGCTAAAGGTCTCTGTTCCTACATTAGCACAGCCCCCAAACCACTCCCTGAAGCATCACACTCAATGACAAATGGCCTAGAAAAATCAGGAAGAGCCAACACAGGGGGTTGAGTCACAGCCTCCTTCAAACTTGTAAAAGCTTCCAAAGCCTTATCACTCCAACGAAAAGAATCCTTCTTAAGGAGATCAGTTAAAGGTTGGGCAATGGTCCCATAACCCTTAATGAATTTCCTATAAACCCAGTCAGCTCTAGAAAATCCTCCAAAGCCTTAATAGTATCAGGTATTGGCCATTGGACCATAGCTGAGATTTTCTTGGGGTCTGCCTTGACACCCTCTCCAGATATGATATGACCCAAGTACTCAACCTCAGTACAACCAAACACACATTTGGACTGCTTAGAAAATAACTGGTTTGACAACAACACTTCCAAAACAGTTCTAAGATGAGATAAATGAGCATCCATGGACTGACTGTAAACTAAGGTATCATCATCAAAGAACAACAAATTTCGTCATATAAGGTCTAAATATAGAGTTCATCAGTGCCTGGAAAGTGGATGGTGCATTAGTCAACCCAAAGGGCATGACCAAAATCTCATAATACCCTTCATGAGTTCTAAAAGCATTTTTATAAACATCCTCACTCTTCATCCTAATTGATGATAACCTGACCTTAGGTCCAACTTAGAGAACACTGAGGCACCTGCAAGTTCATCCAATAGCTCATCCACTATTGGAATTGGAAATTTGTCTTTAATAGTAGCTTTATTAAGAGCTCTGTAGTCTATACACATACACCAACTACCATCAGCTTTCCTTACAAGCAAAACAAGTGAAGAAAACAGACTTTGGCTTGGCTGTATTGACCCTACTTCTAGCAACTCATTCACTATCTTTTCAATTTCAGATTTTTGAAAATGAGGGTACCTGTCTACCTGTATGGTCTTTCACAAGCAAGCAAGGTTCCTTCCTTGAGGTTGATGATGTGCTCATGGCCTCTGATAGGTGGCAAGCCAGTAGGGACAGCAAAGACCTTGGAGAATTCACCCAACAAGTCAACCAGCACAAGTGAAAGGTGAGGTTGGACAAAGGAAAAAGAATTTGTAGCAGTAATTTGCAGCACTAAACCCTTCCTTGTTGACCCACTGAAAAGCTTGTCAGCATCAAAAATGGTTGAAGAAGTAGGCTGCAACCCTTGTATGAATACTCTCTTTCCCAAATACAGAAACTTCATAGTCAATAGTTAAAAATCCCAGCCGATTACCCCCAAAGTATTCAACCATTGGGTACCCAAAACTACCTCACAACCTCCCAAATGCAAAACATTAAAGTCCAAGACAAACCTATGCCCTTGCAAAGTGACAGTGACCCCATGACAGCTCCCTAAAGTCTTAATAATTGTGCCATCAGCTACTTTAACCTCTAATATCTGAGAGGTATCAATGTGCAGGTGCAGCACTAGTAACACAGCAGCATCCAAGAAATTATGGGTGCTCCCAGAATCAATGAGAGACACCACATCATGATTCTAGATTCTTCCTTTTATCCTCATGGTATTAGAAGTAGGATTCCCTACTAATGCATACAATGTGATCTCAGCAGGGTTAACTTCACTTCTTGAATTAACTTCCTAATTATCTAACAATACCTCATCCTCATTAATCTCCACTAGTTGTACCCCTGAAGTTTTAGGTTACAATTCCATTATCTCCTCCAACAAAAACAATTTAGCACCCTTACACTTATGCCCCATCTGCCACTTTTTATCACAAGTGTAACACAACCCTTGTTTCCTTCTTTCTTTCATTTGTGCTCCAGTCAACCTTTGTAAAGGACATTTAGTTCTTGACTCCACTCTAGCTTCCAACTTAGGTGTTCCCAAGACTGAAACTTTACCATTGTCAATTATATTCCTAATTCCCTTCCTACTACTAGTTAGGTATTCCTCTTGAATTTTTGCCAACCCAAAGGCTTCATTAAGAGTTTTGGGAACTAACATCCTAACTGGTAGTCTTATCTCATCCTCCAACCCACTTAGAAAGCAACTTAATTTGTGTGACTTAGATAGACCCAAGATCCTATTGGACAAGATTTCAAAGTTACCTTTGTAAGCAATCACAGTGGAAGTTTGTTTGAGTCTAGTGAGTGCCTCCATGGGATCATCATAGGCAGTGACACCACAACGAGTCTGCAGGGCTTTGATGAAGACCTCCCAGCTAGTAAAACCACCAGCTTGCTCTGCATCCTGGAACCAAATAACAGCTTCTTCCTCAAGATGATACAAAGCCATCATCACCTTTTGATGTTCAGGGGTGTTGTGATATGAAAATAATTGGTTAGCTCTATAAACCCAACAAGTTAGGTCTTCTCCATGGAACCTTGGAAAATCCAATTTCAGATTCTTGATAGAATTGAGAGGTGAAGACTCTGAATTTCCCCCATTACTGTTGATAAGAAGAGCTCAAGAACTTGAATTTGGAATCTATTGGTGCTTATCCTCTGCTTCAGCAACCCTCTGCATGAACCTAGTAATGGCTTGCAATTGCTTCTCGATTTCTTGTAATGCATGTTCATGATTCTCAGAAACCCTAGCTAAATCTACAATTTTCTCTGAATTTTGTTTCTCGGAATTTTGTAAATTGGAACTTTGTGAATTGGAACGAGTTTCTGTCATGGTGGTGTGGAAGGATCAAAGGCTTTGATACCAAATGTTATGGTTTTGCTAGTGAATTGGGGCAAGAATGGTATTGGTCACTTCAAAGGGACCTGACCTCCATGGAAGATTAGAGAGAGATAGAGAGAAGACTGAGTAAACATATTATTCATCAATGAATCTGTTACAGTGTAGTTCATCTCTTATATCCGTAGGTAACACTAACTAACTCACAGTGCAGTGATATTACTAACTCTCACTCTTAACCACTAATCAATCTATTAACTAGTGTGGTAACCTTTAACCCAATAGTAACTAACTAGTAACTAACTATCTGTTACAACCATTATAGCTCACATGTGCAATTACAATTCAATTGAAATAGATTCCTAACAAAAACACAAGCTAAATTCTTCTAGTCCATAAAATTAAAAAAAAAAAAAACCTGGATCCAAACAAAAGCAAACATCCAACCATACTATAATCTCAAACATACATATTTAGGCTAACACGTGGAAATTTCAACTAATTTAAAGGTCCTATTGTTCCTCTCCCTCCAAATAGTGAATATTACCTATAGAGGAGAGTAGTAATCCATACATGTCCATTACCTTTTTGTCAAAACAAAACCTTGCAACAAAACTATACATCAATTGTCTGCGTAAACATCACATGATTAACCCCAAATAAACAGAAGACAATATAACAAAACTCTCTAGCAACCAAATAATGGAGCAATACATGTTCAACATATTTGCCACTAGGCTTACTCATACAACCCCAAATTACAATGATCATAAACCTTTTAATGAGATTATCCAAAGCTAAAATCCTGCCCAAGGAAGTATGGAATCCACAAAAAGCTTCATACATAGGAACTTTGCTATGCCATATATGTTAAGGATATCTGTCAAGATGCACTAGTCAAGCATAGCTATTGCATTGACTGTGCATTGCTTCAATATTGATCACAGGCTGAGGTGCACTCTGTATTCCATCACGAGTTAATTGAATTATTCACATTTGTTTATTAGGCTTGACAGATTTAGTTAAAAGATTAGTTAGTTGTTAAATGGTTGTTGGGCTGTTATAATAGATTGTTAGCTTAACCAAGTACATTGAACTCTTGTATAAATTGGCTCATTGGCCTCAGTTAATATGCAGATTACTCAGTTCAGCTTTTCTCTTGCTTTCTTTTCTCTCTTTTCTTGAAACTTTTTCATGCCCTTCCCGTGAAACACCACCTCCTTAGATCCTCACAGAACATAATAAAAAATCAAGATCAAATTTACAAATATGCTTGAGCTTCCAAAAGAGACACTACTGGTTCTAATTTTCAATCCTTAAAAGCACAACACAAATAAACTTAAGAACCCTTATATGAACCATCTTCAGAGAAGTCTAAATAAGAATAAACAGAAGCATCACTTATCTTAAACAATTGAAAATATATCAGGATAATAGTCTTTTAAAGCAACATCCTGCATCACACATATTTCCAAAAGCAAATTTCCTTACCATCCCCACCTGAAATTTGCAACCCAGAAAACCAATTCCAGCCTCCCTTGTACTTATCCAAAGGCTACACCTATAAGGTATTCTGATGAAATCTGTCAGTCTACTCTATCCTTTGGACTCCCTGTATTACTGTAATTTTTTGATAATTCGATAGATACAACGGAGGAGAAGGGATTTGAACTCTAGATTTCTCTATTGGAAACACCAGAAGATGTCAACCATTTGAGCTACAAGGCTCTTGGCAACCATAATTAAGTGCTTCAAAAAATGATATCTTTCTTTAACAAAATGCCCCAACCATTTATGCAACAAAGCTTAGTTGAAAAGCTTAATTTGCCTACTGTAATTCATCCATATCTGAGAGTGGAACAAACACATTCCAATCCGCCAAGTGAAATTTAAACTCTCTCACCAATCCCCCCAGTATAATTTTTTGCTTCAATTAACCAAACTGTTAGCCATGCGACAAAAGTTCAGTGAAAATTGAAAGAAACAAATATGTGGGTAAGCAAAAAAAAAAACTCTTGATAAAAATAATTTCCATTCGGAAATAATTTAAGGTATAGAACAACCCTAAAAGCACAAAATTGCAGCCAACTCCATCAACATTCCCCACTTGGACCAATTAACTTTTTACCTAGTGAACCCTCAAACTTGATACTGCTTCAAAGCATAAAAGAACTAACCCATATTTACAACAGTCAAAATCACTGTCACTAAGAAGGATGCTGTAATCTGCTAGAGGCAAATGTAATAGATTTGAATCTCCTCTAGAACCCCTCACAACCTAAAACCCAGAAACAGCCCCCATTCCAGTTCCATTATAAGTATATTGGCAAGAATTTCCATGGTTATAATGAATAATTAAGGTGATAGTGGATCAAGTTGCCTAAATCCTCTTGAGCTATTGAAAAAAACCATATAGGCAGCCATTAACCAACACTGAAAATATAACAGATATATGCAAGAGAAAATCCATTTCTTCCGTTCTCTCCCAAAAAAAATATATTAAAAAAAAAAAAAAAAACAGATTTCCTAAGCAAGGAAATTAAACAACCTTAATTTATGTGATCATATGCCTTCTCAATATCAAAATTAAAAGTAACTCAAGGGGTATGACTCATGATTCTGCAACAACTGAAAGGATAGAATCAAAAATTTTTCTTCTGTAAACGAAAGAGTTCAGCAATTCCAAAATAATCTTCCCCAAAATCCTATTGAGTCAGTTATCCAATACCTTAGCCAGAAGTTTGTACAAACTTCCTATGAAGCTAACTGGCAAAGACATCTAATGTTACGAGCCCGGACAGTTTTGGAATAGGCAAAGACCTCTTGGTCTTTCCTGCAAATTTTGAATAATTTAAACTTTTGAGCTATTCTTTTCGTTTAATTTAAGGTTAGTGAAAAAAAAAAACGTTTTAATCATTCATTTTCATTGCAAAAGCATACATTGCATCAAACAACTACATCAAAGGTCACCTATGATAAGTAGAAAAAAGGGCAAATGTGGCGATCTAGGAACTCTAAAACGTAAAGTTTCTTGTTAAAGATATCAAGGGGCAATCCTAGTCAAGGCACAAGTATGTTAAATAACCCGAATTTATGTTCATTACATCTAATCCTACTTGGAGTGCAAATAAAGTAATCATAATCCTACTTGTGGTTCAAACATTGTTGGTTGTTTATTGTAAGTCTAGTATTTAGCCTGCTACAAATAATACCCTTGAATGGGTTTATTGTAATATACATAGCTTAATAGTAAAGATGTAAGACATCAAGGGTTTTCCATTGTGGATGTAGGTCTCCAAGGTCAAACCACATTAATTCTGGTTTTTGTGCATTCTCTCTGTCTTCTTTATTTTCTTCTTTCATAGTTTCTCAAACACTTTATACTGGTATCACAGCTATGTCTCATCTTTTCTTTTCCAACACGGGATCAAAGTCATTGGGATTTTTACGGCTTAGTCCAATGACTTGAATCTAGTTTTGTTCCAATTTTATATATCAACAGCTAATGACAGTTGCTAGGAAATTTATGGAATGAATCTAAAATGACATAATAATTTCTTAAATGAAAGATTAAAGGGACTTACCATCCCATTCAAAGTTGTTCCAATAGATGTTGTCACCCCAGGACCAAGCTCCAATCCCAAGCCTTGTGACCTTTAATTCAGAGGCCCCCAACTTCAGCTTCTCTTCCTCTGACGATTTCAAAGTAGCGAAATCCTCAGAAGCAACGCCTCTTCTTACTGTCGTTGTGTGAACTCTCCTATTCCTATGACTGAAAACACGAAAAAAGCATGCAGCACTGCTAACTTGCAATGCCATTTCGTTTCTTAAATACGAAAATCTTTTCAAAACAGATCACAGGTTTGATTCCTGAAGAATTGGAGAAAGAAATCGAATGGATGGTTGGCGTGTAAGCGTGTAGACGAAGACGCAAATTTTTGAAATCCAGAGAAACAGAAATGGTTGTCAAAAGTTGGGTACACGTCAGAAGGTACTTTATTTGGCCAGACTCCTCGACACGATATTTTCACAAGTGGTAATGCAACTAATTGGATTTTTTTTTCAAAATAACTATACAAGCCTAACAATATTGTTAGTAAGCAAACGTTTCAAACATATTTGGTTTCTAGCAATTCGAGTCCAGCTAGAGGACTCGATTTTGGGTTCAGAAAGCCTGACCACGTAGGCTAGAAATCGAGCTCAAAAGACTCGTTTTCTATTCATAAAAATCAAGCATAAAGACTACGTTTTTTGTGCATGGAAATCGAGTCCATAGGACTCGGTTTCTGTTCATAGTCTCCCAAACCAGTCAGTTCAACAACGAAGAACATGAACAACGGAAGCAAACCAGTCAGTTCAACAACGAAGAACATGAACAACGGAAGCTTCAGGCGCCGATTCTCACCAAACCCAGGCGGCGAAAGCTTCAGACGCCGATTCTCACCAAACCCAGGCTTCGGACGTGGTTTCTCGCCGCCGCTCCAGTGGAAGAAAGAAGCAGCAAACCCAGCAACCGATTCGGACCAAACCCAGGCGGCGAAAGTTCAGGCGATGGAGATCGGATCGGACGTTCAGGCGATGAAGATCGGATCGGACGTTCAGGCGATGGCACCGGTTCTCGCCGCCGCTCCAGTCAGTGGGTTTGATTTGTTTTGGATTTGATTGTTCATGGGTTTTTTGGGGCATTTGGAGAAGAAGGAGAAGAACACGAAAAAAATTTGTGTAAGTTTTGAGTGAGGCTGAACTGAAATCGAGTCCTTTGGGCTCGATTTTCACGAAGGGAAAGCAAGTTCTCTGCTCTTGATTTTTATGAATGGAAGTCAAGTCCTTTGAACTCGATATCCATGAACCAAAACCGAGTTCGTTGGACTCGATTTCCAGCGTACGTGGGCACCATCTGAACCCAAAATCGAGTCCTCTGTACTCGAATTGTTAGAAAGCAAATTTGTTTGAAACGTTTGCTTACTAACAATATTGTTGGGCTTGTATAGTTATTTTGAAAAAAAATCCCAACTAATTCGACAACTTTGTTGTAACTTTGCCAAAGTGCGACGCATAAGTGGTACGCATGTACGTCATTTTATTTCTACCGATTACAACTCGTCACATAGCTAAGTTGTAAAAATAATAAATATTGTTGTGACACTAGACTTAGGGATGGCAATAGGATAGGACGGGTCCGAAGAATGGGGTATTCGCCCTTGCCTCGTATGGTTTTGTCTTATCTCATCCCCGTCCCACTTGATGGGAAAAATTTTATTACCCCATCATCGCTCCTTGGGGACCTACAAAGCCTCGCCCCACCCTATTAAACTCTTCTTCTTATTAATTTGCCCACAACTATTACAACTATTTTTAATAAAATCTGTTTCGTTAATAAAAATATACTTGAAATTACAAATAAATTTATCCTCTCAAATCAAACTAATTTTTAGCAAAAATTGAATAATATTATTAAAATGTTTCACAAGACAATATCACAACAAAAACAAAAATCTCAAAATACAAAATCAATTATTCAATTGTATATAAATTTGTTTATAATAAAGATAAAAGAAAATGTTAAGATTGGTACCTTATTTCCAACCTTGCTAAAGAAAAAAAAAAAAAAAAAAAAAGACAGAAAGTCTTGTTGAGTAGAATAAAATAAGTTGAAGATATGTTTTTTAAATAGTAGGGTTTTAGGGTATGAAAAATTTGTAATTTAGCCTTTATCAATACGAGGTGAGGCGGGGATAGGGTGGGGCGGGGCGGGTTGGGTCTAAAAAGTCTAAACCCATCCCCGCCCCGCCCCCTGGTGCGGGGCTAAATTCTCACCCCATCTCCGCCTCATTACCTTTGCGAGCCAGGAAAAACCCGCATAGGGCGAAATGGAGAGGGGCGGGTTAAGCAAAACGGGGCAAAATTGACATCCTTAATAATCTTTTCACAACATGGATTCTTCTTGTGATTGGTTCATCAACTTCAGCTTTAGTGGGTTCCATTTAGCTCAACTGGTAAACTTTTTGATAATTGAATAAGAGATTTGAGGTTCAAACTCTGTTTACACCAAAATCTGATTGGTGTCTTAGTGACGTGGCTTCAATCCCAAATTCCCAATAGGTCATGTCAGGGCTTTTGTTATGTGTGTGTGTGTGTGTGTGTGTGTGTGTGTGTGTTTTTTTTTTATTTATTAAGGTTTTGTTGTGATTGATTCATAATAAAAGTAATGATAATAATTTATATATATATATATATATATATATATTAACTTGATAATTTTTTATATTTTTGTCTTCAGAAGATTGATAATAGTAGTTGATTTAGGATGAAAGTGATAAAAATTGTGTGTAACATACTCATCTAATATCCATATTCAATAAGCGACCCTAATATTGCATATGTTTGATTTTTTTAATGAATATCTAATTATCTATTGGTTTTGTTTCCCCAAAAAAAAAAGCCACTAGGAAAATATATTACGCTATATTGGCAAAAATACTATTTTGTTCTCTAAATTTTAGTAGTAGTCAGTTTAGTCCGTGTTATTTTTAACTTACACTCAATTTTTATTAGTAAATTAACGATAAAGATCAAATTGATTGCAAGTTGAAAATAATAAAGACCAAATTGACTAATACCAAAGTATAGGAACAAAATTGATAGTAATCGAAAAATGTAGGAATCAAAATAGTATTTTCGCCAAATATGTTTGGTTAATGTTTTTCAAATGTGTTTCCTGCACTTAAAAGCAAAATCGTATGAGACCCATTAAAAAGACTTATTTGATTGACTATTTTCTAAAAACATCTTTAAATTGAGGCCAAAATACACTCTTAGAGTATTCAAATCAACCACTCCAACATTTTAGCTAAACTAGTCCCAAAAAACTCCACTTTTATTATTTTAGCAAATAGACACCTATAACAGCCTCAATATTTATTTCTCTACTCTATTCAAGTATTATTTTTTCTCTTTGTGAAAATAGATAAATAATTTTTTTTTCTCTTCCTCACCTCTTTGACAGAAACACATAGCACACTTTCAACAACACCACCACCCAATTCATTTGCACCACCGTTCATCACCAATTACCCTTCCCCACCCCTTTTACAGCAACACACTAGCACACTTTCAACACCACCACCCAACCAACTTGCACAAACATTCATCACCAATAAACTCCCAAACCATTTGCACCACAATACACTACCAATCACCACCCAAACCACTTGCACACCATTCATTGCTAATCACCGACATTCACTATAAACAAAATCACAAACTAGTGAAATCACAAAACCATTAAAAAAATCATAAAGCTAATGAAACCATAAACCCCAGCACCTTCGAACCAAACCACATCCACATCCACCACACGAATCAAACTTAAAATAAATAAAAACCTAGCAACTGCTACACCCACTGTCAGTGCCATCATACCCACCTCACAAATCAAACTGAAAATCAACACAAATCCAACAACCATCGCACTCACCATGAAAATATCCCCATAAACCCAAATCTGCCACATCTACCAGCACCGCCTGATCGCAACATCTACCGTCACCACCAAATTGCAACAAAACTAGCACCGCCACCACCGATGGGATAGAAGAGAAAGAGAGAGATTAAGAGTCAAACGATGAGAGAGAAGAAAGAAAGAGAGAGAAATATAGCCATGCAAAGAGAGAGAAAGAAAAGAGAACCAAAAAAAAAAAACATTTTTATTAGTAGTAGTGAGGAAGTATGACTCGCTGGTTGTGGTGAGGCAATGCTCAATGTTAAGCATTTTTGGTAGTCTGTTGAGACTGATGTGTGAGTTTTTAGCTAAAATTTTAATATAGGGCTAGTTTGACAAGCTTGATGCGAATGTTCTTAGTCCCTAAAATTCGGACACCCTTTCCATTTACCGTTAAGTATCCAACGTTTTAATTAGTTGGCCGGTTTAAAAAAAAATTTTAAAACTAGCATCTCGAGTTTTAGAAACTCGAGATTTTATTAGAACTCGATTTTTTAAAACTCGATTTTTTATGTTTCTCAGTACCTTGACGTGGACAATTTTTTCCGCGTGGAGCAGATTTAGCCACGTAGAAATCGAGTATATAAGACTCAAAATCTATTCGAAATCGAGTTAATAATACTCGAAATATGTTGACTGTACTACTAATTTCAAACCCGCTCAAACACTTTTCACAGTCTCTCAAACATCTCTTAAACACCCTCAGTCTCTCTCACTCTCTCAAACACTCTCAGTCTCTCCGTCTCTCACTCTCTCAAACACCCAAATCAACACTCTCACTCAAATCAGTCACCCTCACCCTCAAACCTACAAACGATAGAAATCACCCTCAAGCTCACTGTCCTCTCCTACTCTCACTCACCTCAAGCTCACCGCCGGTCTTACTCACTCACCCTCAAGCTCACCGCCGGTCTCACTCACTCACTCTCCTCCCCTACTCTCACTCACCCTCAAGCTCACTGCCGGTCTCAAGCTTCTTCACAAGTTTGTCTCACTCACTCAATCTTTTCCAGTTAAAAACTTGCGATTTATTATTTGTTTTGTTTTGTTTTTTTTGTTTTAATAACCTTGGGTTTGTTAATGAAATCGTTATTGCTAAAATCGTTGTGATGTTTCTTTGTTGGAATGGTTGATAATATATTTGGCTTCAAAGTGGTTCAAAAAAAAAGAGTGGGTATTTGTATCAGTCAGCCTTCGGTTTTGTCATTGTGGGTATTACTCGAATTGTTTGAGAAATACAATTCGAGTATTTCTCATAACAACAAAATGAGAAATACCCCTATGCCAATGTTTGATTTTGTTGTTATGGTTGTGCTAGGATTCATTCCCAATTCGGGTTTGTCATTGTGCTTTTATCTCTGGGTTTTGTGTAATTTGAATTGGGTCACTCTTGTTTTTCTTCAATTTGGTGCTTATTCATTGGCTTTTGTAAAATTTAGGTGATGGGTCATTTGGATAAATTTATCTTTTATATGAATTTGGAATTTTATCATCACTACAGGGTAAATTCTCTCCAATTAAGCACTTTGATCCCTTATTCACAGTTAACCACTTAAGCACTTAAGCAAGACATGACAAAAGTTGTCATGACAAAAGTGTATTCACAGTTAACCACTTAAGCAAGCACTTAAGCACTTAAGCAAGAAATTCTCTCCACTGTGATTGTCCACTATTCACAGTTAACCACTTACGCAAGACATGACAAAAGTTGGCTGTAGAATATTTGAGTACTATAGTGGCATTTTAGCTGTCTATATTATTATGCTTTTGCTTTCATCGTTAATTCTCTTTCTGAACAATATTAAATAAAACCTGGCATTTTTGCGTTTAAAATTTACTTATCCATTTGGTTGAGTTTGAGGAACTTTTGTCTGTATATAAGTATATTTTAAGGTCTTTGTGGTTGTTTCTTTATCTTTATGGGAGCAGAAATGTATTCTGTGTATTTGATTGTCAGGCTCTTGATTGGAATTATTTAGTTGGCTATATTAAAATTGGACTCTTTCATGCTGCATTTTGCACTTTGTTAATTTTATTGCTAAACTCAAGAAGGTTCTTCTTCTTACTCATTTAGTTGCTTCCTCATTATCCATTGGTGTAACACCCCAAACCCTTAATAAGGATTTAGATGCATAACCTGTCTTAGAAATAATCAACAATGACATAATGGAACAGAGCGTAATATTTATCCTCAAATAAACTTCTTGAATATCATCAGATTTCCTTAACAATCCATAAAAACAAAACAACAATAATATTCTTTTTGAATGTAAAATCTCCAAATAACATCTCAAAATAGTTCCAAAATAATAATCTCATTGTCCTGAAACAATTTTACTAAAACAATTCTGCAACTATCAAGCTCCAAACGAAGTCGTCCATCTAAGGCTCCACTGATCTACCACCAAAAGACACTCCATAACTCTAATCTGAAAGGATGGAAAAAGGGGTGAGCTAAAGGCTCAATAAGAGACTACAAACATGAGGATGTCTTCCAAAACAAAACGATAATATCATTGACAAAATATAGTCATCACGATACAATTAAAATTAGTTTAAACTGTAATATAATATATTCTATAAAGCTGTTAAAATAAAACACTTCACTATAACACTGTAAACATTAATAAAATAACGACCACATTTATATGCCAATATGCACCAAATAGGTAGAAACAATTTTATTTTGAAAATAAGCAATTTTCCACCTAAAAGAACAGTAGTAAATAAACAGTAACTCAATATGAAAAATATTAGTCAAACACAGACAAAAGCTGCTAAACACTCGGTGGGTGATTTCCCATGGGAACAATAACACTAACCTCAAAGAGGCAACACTAGCTCCGAAGAGCAACAATAACACTGCACCACACCACACTAACACTACTTCGGCCGAAGACCAACACTTAACCCTGTGTTGGCAAAGGTTGCAGACTGTCTAGTTGACCATTTGAAACACTCTTGACATATACAGTTTCACAATAATATACAATAAATAATAGAGTTTGAGTATGTATAAAGCACTAACAATGGTATAAGTCTTTGAAACTTCACTTTTGCAATTATGTGTATGTATATATATATAAATATATTTTTACCACAATTATATATATATATATATATATATATAAATATATACGTCTTGAGAGACGTCATGTGTTGAAGTCTACTTACCTCTAGTGGCTAAACCAAGCTTCACTTCAATTGCTCGAAACAACGTCAACTAGAACCTAAATAATAATTAGATAACTCAATAAGGGCAGGTTCTTTAATAACCACAAAGTCCTCTTGATAAAACAATTCCTCAACCACTATGAAGATTTGGCAAGATAAAATTTAACGTGTCTTTCTAATATAACTCCAAACCTATTCTAGATTAAAATAATAGTATAGCATTCCCTAACCTAACATCTAATATTTATATAAGAACACGTTACCATAAGCAACCCTATAACCTATGTGCCTATATACATAAATATGAACCCAAAATTACAATTTTCCATTTCGTCCAAACAACGTGAATATGAAAGTAAAAAAAAAACACAATTCGGCACCCAAGAAATTGGTTCCATGACATTATCATCAATAATAAAAACATTTGCAATATCAATGCCATAGCCAAACACCACGGTGGCAAAAGGACCATTTACTATACTAACAATGATATAATGTAATATATATATATATATATATATATATATATACTTATATAAAAACCTAATAGCACCAATCTCCACTTTCGGCCAACCATGTGAACTAATCATTGTAATATATATATATATATATATTCGGCAATCCAATTGAATCCAATGGATGAACTATTGATGCAATATATATATATATATATATATTCGGCAATCCAATTTATACATTATTATCATTGAAATTCCAGCAACCATCATTGAATTTCCAGCAAACACAATTGAAATTCCAGCAAACTTAATACTAACCCTAACACTAACATGTCAATGATGAAATCCCAGCAAAATAAAAGAAAAAAAAAGGCTTTCCTAGAATGATGCTTACCTCAAAACCAAGATGAAGTTGCTGGCTGCCCTGAAGTGCACAGCCTCCTCTTATTTTGTTTTTGAGAAACCCTAATTTTCTTTCATATAAAGCTGTTGCACTTGGGCTGAAAATTCAGAAGCCTATTTCAAGTTAAGGCTAATTTCACTTGGGCTGAAAATTTAGAAGCCCACTACAACTAAAATAAACTTCCAAGACCCACCTATATGTTGGGAAATCAATCATGTTTGCATCCAATACAAAACATACACGCAGCGGAAAATAAACGGATCTACTTCATTCGAAAACGATAACATGCACTATGTAAGTTTCAGAATATAAGAACAAGAGAGTGTACCTTGATGCGGTGAATTTCAAAACCGAATGAAGAAGTACTCGGGAATACTTTCAATCTTCACTCCAATTCCACTCGATGTCCAAGATGTGTGGTCTCTCAATCAGTTCTATGTTTCTAGAGAGAATATCTTATTATTATTCTTATTCTTATTAAACATACAAAACCGTTTTATATTATATAAAATTCTGTATGTTTCTCTCCACATAACTGATTATCTAATTGGGCTAGCCTTTTGGGCCTTCCCAATTGGGCTTTAGTGTGTGGCTTGGAGTGGGACCAAAAGGGAACAAATAAGACACTAGCTCCAATGGGCCTTGGGCTTTTCTGTCAACTCTTGACAAGTCCAAAGTTACCATTAATTATATTTAATACCACTATATAAATATAATTGCACTCTAGGCCTTATTAATAAATTATATCCCAAGACTTTATTATACATGCAACCCCTTCATAAAATATTCGTAGTAACACAAAGTCATAAATATAGACTGCCACTTTGTGAATTACTACATCTTAATCCTTGAGTACCCGGTTTAATCCTTATGAGTTATTCACCATATATTTATGAAATCCAATTTCATAAATATATACTTTAGTCTTACTAAAGTGGTTAGGCCTAACTCTCTAAATAACTGTACCCATTAAACTTATCTCAAGGGAATATTTTATATCTCCGTTAAGAGACTATGAATTCCATCTTGAGAATATATGTTCCATCAACACTAAATGTGGCTGCCCAACATACTGAGGTTTTGACCGTTACTTTAGATCTCACTCCTGATATATCAAAGCAACCTACATTTCATGATCAGGTCCATTATTCTCTCAGGATTAAGAGTTCATGTGAATACAAGTCGTGAGATTTATTATTCAATTGACAGTCTTTAGAAGAATAATAAATCTCACAGCGGTCCAGTTCAATATGTCTTAACTCTTAAAACATATCAACATATTAACTAGAAGTCACCACTTCCATGATCAAGACAAATCATCGTAGTTAATATGTTATAGTCTTCGCAGATGAAATGCCCAATTTCATCACCGACTACGAACCAAAATTCTGAGTTTACAAAGAACTTGTGATCTATATCTTCTGTGACTAAATCACATAAATCACATACTATGCATCTCATGGACTATTTGATAATGTCCGAATATTCATGTTACCATTATTTTAGATAATAATAAAACAACTTTATTACACATAATATTAAGTCATACATCATTTCTCAAATAATGTCATACATAATATCATACATAGCATCATACAATAGGATTTAAGGGCACATATCCTAACACTATATTCCCACTAAACTCATTATAAGGTTGTTAACATAGGCTAGGACTTCTAAAGAATTCCAAAGACACTAAAACTCCTAATCCAAAAAGGTTCAAATCCTTTTAACCTTTTCCTTAACTGATAAGAGGCTAATAGTTAATTTTTGAATAGACCACAAAATAGTTATTCACGTTACCCCTTAATATTAATATTGATATTATTATTATTATCATTGTAAAAATCACAATATAAATTAATTATTTCCTCCAAAATAAATAAGCAATTTATCAAATTTACTCTCTAGAAGTGATTAAATTAAATTTAAATGAGACGGGTGTTACAATTGGAGTTATAGTAAAGACTGCTGAAGCATTCCTAAGTATCATAAACAGGACATAATAACTAACATGTTTAGAAGAGGCCAAACTTTTGAGAAGCATATGTTTATTACTATTCAAGAGTGTCTCCCCATGTGCATTTCTGAAAGCTTTCCTTATTTACATATACATTCAGTCTATTATAAACACCCAACAAGTGTGTGTGGTCGTGTTTCAGTGCACTCCTGTTTGGTAGGTTAGTTTGAGTAATGTTATTTGGGTGTTTTTGATATACGTGTGGGTGAAAAAGTGTGTTGAAATGTGAGCAAGGTTGTTTAAAATGTGAAATGCACATTCTTTAGAGCTTAGTATAATGCAATGGCAATAATTGTCAGGAGCCCCCCGGATTTTACTATTGATTCATCAAACTCATTCTGAGCATGAAGTCTTCATTTTGATTTTACTATTGATACTTTTCCTTTTTCAAGGTAGAGATTTATCTTTGAGATAAATATTGGTATGGGAATGTGTGTAGGGGTTGTTTGGAATGGGGAATATGATTCTGTTGCTATCTTACCACAAATTTGTTGGCTTTTTGCAGCTTAAATATCATTTTAGGCTGATCATGTAGTTTATCATGGGAAGGAGCTTTTACTGTAGACTCCTTTATTTGATTTCCTATGCTATATCCAGTTAAACTTTTAATTATTTCTTATGATAGTAGGAATGAGCTTTGAAATATATTTGTAACATTGAGTGCATTACATCAATTCCTCTCAATCCAACATCAAGGAATAGCTTGTGTTGATTGCAGAAAAATGCTTTGCATTGGCAGATCTTCATTGACAGACACTCAAGATACAACAATGATAAAATATTAAACCAAGAAAAATGTGATAAGTGGGCTTTTATTGTTTGAAAATACTGTGAAGTGAGAAGAAATATGCAATGACACCACGAATTCTCGTATGTTGTGTATTCTGCGTTTATTTTGACATAATCATAATAGCACTCTGATATATTGGTCTCATAGTAGCACTCTTTGCAGTATGGAGCCTCAAATGGATGAGGAGCCAGCGATCGTGCGCCCTGGTCCAGAAAATGCTTCATTGTTGACGCATCAACAAAATCATCGATCAGAGGCTATTTGGAATGGCGAGGTGAAACATCTAGATCTAGTTCTAAAAACCCTTTAATTTTTACGTTGTCTTTGATTTTGAGCAAGTTCTTTCAAAGGCAGCCAACTAGTTCTAACAACTGCTATATTTTTTATCGATTTTACAGGACCCGGGCCCACTTACGTGCCGTGGTCGCTCTAAGGAGATGGCAAACATAACAGTGCAGGATAATCGGGTGATTGTTATTATCAAGTTGGTGGGGCTAGAAGGATTGTTTAGGGCCCCTTCCAAAGGGATAGATCATTGCCTAATAACGGCCCTAGTTAAGCGATGGCGGCCGGAGACTCATACGTTCCATCTTCCACATGGTGAGATGTCGATCACCCTAGAAGATGTGGAGGTCATTTTGGGACTTCCTATTGATGGCGAGGTCTTGATTGGGATGACTGCTGTGGAGGATGGGGATTGGAAGCAATTGTGCGTAGAGTTGCTTGGTTTTGAAGTTCCGGTGAATGACAACACAACTTCGGTGGGGAAAAGAATTCTCATCAACCGCCTTGTTCAGCACATTGCAGAGCCACTGCCTCATGATACAACGGAGATGCAGATACATCAGTATGCCCGGTGCTATATTTTAGCGCTACTAGGGGATAAGATTTTCATGGACAAGTCGGGAGATAAGATGCACTGATGTTCTTGGAGTTCCTGCGGAACCTTTGTCGTCCACGGCAGTATAGTTGGGGTAGTGGTTGCTTGGCATGTAAATGCACCAAACGATAGAAACTATTATGCTCTTTGCATAAACATAATTTTGCAATGTAAATGCACTTAAATCACAGCAAAAGGCATTCTCAATATATCAACATTATAAACATGCCTAACCACGCTTAATTTGCAGTTCTAACCATATTACTCAAATTACAATCTTCATAGAAGTACATTGGATAGAGAATTACAAGTACATTCAACAAAAACCAAAATGTCAATTGTGCCGATACAATTTAGTCACTTTTCCTAAGATCGGCAGTCTGCACAACAAAAACGTCATCCATGGAAGCATGCCTGAAAAACGTAGACGATGGTTGTTAGGAGACAAGATAGTAAACATTACGTAAACATAGAATGAACAACCCAATCCAAAACATTTTGCCATTTGTCACCTACCTAGTTTGGAACATGACCGCTTGTGGAAGTGCCAAGAGACTGCGGACATTTTCTGCGGTTATGCTCGGAAGCGTGACACAGTCTGGGTTGACTCTCTATCAAATCTGCATCCTCCCTCCGCCATCCCGGTTCTCGATCTTTATTCCTCACTCCATCCATCTCATTCCTTATTCTGGATTTCACTGGTCGACCTTTGCCCCGCATCAATGCTGGATTAGGCAACCACTTTGGCCCCGTGGGTTCCCTCCACAATGACTGTGACTTAGGAACCACAAATGCATGTGAGTAAGTGCTACGGGCATAGTTCAAACTATAACATGGGTGAATATATATGGTTGAATCAATTTGTGTCGCATCACATACTCTAATTACATGTAAACACGGGATCCCTATGTTTTGCCATTTTCCACAACTGCATGTTCTTTCCAGTAACCGAACTTCATAACTGTGGTTTCCCCCTCCTGCGCTACATGGGTTGTGTGAAGTAACTACCTGATATTGCATCTCTTGTGCGCTAAATGCCTTCACATAGTGTTTCTCAGATTTACGCATATTTCCCTCCCATATAGAGAAGGCATATGTACTCCATTTCTTACCCTCCAACAACTCATTCGTAATTTCTTTGTGCCGATCGTGGAAATATTTAACAAGTTTGGACCAAGTGAACTCAACCATTGCGGCAATAGGAAGGCCCCATGCACCTTTCAGTACACCATTGAAGCACTCTGATATATTGGTTGTCATTGCCCCAAAACGTCTCCCACCATCATGTGACTGGGTCCACATATCCACAGACTCACTTATTAGGTATGTGTATGGAAGAAAATCATTTTCCTTGCCATCCTTCCCCGTCACCTTCTTCTTATTCCTAATGGCCTCAATTTCCACCTGCTTAATGGACTCCATTATGGTATCAAATTTTACTGCCTGAGTAGCATATCCCGCTTTCAACGCCGCTGACTTTAGAGTCGAGTTCTGAAAATGTGTGTTGAAGTTGCTAGCAACATGTCTCAGGCAATATCTATGAAATACCCGTGGTCTTCCATCATCCCCTCTAGGCCAGTTTGCAATGGCGTTTTTGATACCGAGATGTCGGTCAGAAATTATGCAAATGCCTTCATCAGGTATCACGTGGCCAATCGTATCTCTGAGGCATTTTAAAAACCACCTCCAACTGGACCCTGACTCACAATCCACAACAGCGAAGGCGAAAGGGAATACCTTGTTGTTAGCGTCAGTTACCATTGCGACCAACAGCTTTCCCTTATATTTACCATAGAGATGGGTCCCATCAATACTGATAACCAGCTTGCAATATTTGAATCCATCAATGCTTGGACAGAAAGACCAAAACACATAATGCAAAATTAATGTGTCATCTTCACCGGTGGGTTTTGTATGATAGAACACCTAGGTAGTCGAATCCTGATCAATATATGCCATTAGCAACTTTTGCAACCTTTGATAAGACTCTTCCCAATTCCCAAACATCTTCCCAATCGCCTTCTGTTTCGCATCCCACACCTTGTAGTAAGAAGGCTTATGGCCCTCATATTTCTACTCTATCATAGACCTGAGATACTTAATTGGGGTTGTGTGATCCTCACATAACTTCTTAAGGATGTCTGATGCAATAAAATTACAAGTCATCATTCTACCATCATTCCGCACCCTAGTCGGTATACATGTGTGAGGACCCACATACACGGTGATCATCCAAAGTCCGTGGAGATTGGGCTTCATGACCACACAGACATACCACTTGCATGACTCATCCACGCATTTGGCACAGAGTTTTTTCGTCGTCGACCTACTGATCATAAAATGTTTGTGTTCATTCAGAGCACAACTTATTAATACGCGCTGCACCTCTACTTTATTGGCAAATGTCAACCCTTTGTACAAATTCATTCCCTCTCTCCAAGTAGACACAAATGGTATCTCAACATGTGAAGGACCAACCATGTTTTCCCAAGTATTTGCAGAAAATGACAAGGCAGGAGGTGCGTAGGCAGGGATTGTATTCTCCATGTTTAGGACACTAATAACATTGTCAGCATTAGGTCCACTACCGTTCAATGTCTCATCATCATCAATGTCCCTCTCGAAGTCCCCAAAGTCCCTCTCGAAGTCCCCAAAGTCCCCTCGATTAATCCTCTCTTCAAAGTCATCTCTATCGGGAAGATCTTCACCGTTAATGGCAGTAGTCTCATCAACATAGTTGTCGTCATCATCGTCATCATCATCACCATCATCATCATCATCATCATCATCATCATCATAATCATAATCACCATCATCATCATCGTCATCATCATCGGCATGAACATCATTATTGGCATGAACATCATCATCCTCTATATGTGTAGAATACTCATATTGAGCATCCGGAGTAACCTGTAAACTTGTGGCTGTTTATTGCATTTCATCATCTGCACGCGGCTCCAACTGTATGTACAACTCAATACCACTGACTTCAGGTATTCTCTCCAACTTGTCAAACATGATCTTTACATGTTTATTTGTTTCTATCACCATATACTTGTAATTAATCCGGTACTTCAGGACTTCATGTGGCATACGATAAGTAATTTGTATGTTGTGTACAGTAGGATTCGCACACAATTCTTCCATAACTATCATCTTCAATTCATCAAGGGTCTTCAACCTACGATCAATTTGGGTATATCATAATTTTATACCCGGCCCTTCAAATGACAATTCCTTGTTCGCATTGACATTCTTAAGCGGACCACCGTGGTATAGGATTAAATCAATTTCAGGCATTGTAAACTTGTTAGAGTCAAGTTACTATGTTAGTTAACAAACATTTTATCTATTCAAACTACACAAAGTAGAAATTCCAATTCATTCAACTAGTATGAATTTCATATATCTTAGTAACATTTCATACTCAAATCATTTTTCTGTCATGCTAAGACTATCCACTTCATACCCAATACAAACAAAATAAGGCAAAATCCTTGTGAAAGTAATCAGAGTTTTATCATGTTACATATTTGCCACATTTATATACCCATTTCATACCCAATACAAAAAAAGTCATTTCATTACACATTCAAAGGCATGAATGACATACCCATTTTATTACAATTCAAAGAGGGGGGTAGTCACTCATTCCATTTCATACCCATTGATCATAATTCATTCACTACCCATTTCATACCCATTCATCACAATTCATTCACTACCCATTTCATACCCATTCATCACAAAAACCATGCAAATAAATACTCAAAAAATTAACACTAACAAAACAAAGTTTTATAATTCACAATATTGGTAAGAAACTAAGTTATTAACACTATCTACAAAATAAATAGTCAACTTCTTTAACCCACACCCAACAACCAATACCCAACTACAATGACATTCAAATCAAAAAACCCTTACCTGAGATATGAATTTGTTAAGGGGGAAGAGCAGTGAAAGATGCAATGGAGTTGTAAGAGCCAATGTGGTGTGGGGAGAGATGCAATGTGGTGAGTTGTGAGAGGCAATGTGGTGTGGGGTGAGTGAGGCGTTGGTGAGGTCAGTGTGTATGGGTGAGAGTGTGTTCGTATCTCAGACTGAACATTTTGATCTGCTGCGTGTTATATAAAATTTTCCCAGTAGAACTCGAGTCTTATAGACTCGAGTTCTATTCTACATTTAAGAAGATATCGAGTTTCTAATACTCGATAGCCTTCTGTTTTTTGAATTAAAATCGAGTCCTAAAGACTCGATTTTTTTTGGCAGAAATCGAGTCTTAAAGACTCGAGTCTGTGTGGCATTTTTTTAATCCAGTCAGCAAGTGAGTGCAACTACAAAGCGAGTTTCTAAAAAGAGGATCTCGAGTTTTACAAACTCGAAATGCTATTTTCCATAATCATTCAAAACATTAGCTAACTTACTATATACACCCCTTCCACACCGCTACTATGCACATTTCCCCCTAATATTCACATAGTGAGCATTTTTGATTCCTGAAGTTTCAAATAAGCGCTATCAGAACCTTAAATTTAAAAATTGAGCATTGCTAGGCCCTCCAGTAACTTCTTTTTTTTTTTTTAGAGAAAACGATAGTAGACTTTATTTATTCAATATCATGCTACACAATAGGAAAGAGAAAAGAGGAGTATTCTATTGGAAAAACACATGGAAAACACAGTTTTGTATCTCATACAAAACGCGCAGCAAAATATGACGGATCTACTTCATTCATATGAGATAACTTGCAATATCCGAATTTTAGAAACAAAGAACAAGAAAGCATACCTTGATGCAGCAAAATTCAAAACAAATGAAGATTGGACTAGGGAAACCTTTCAATCTTCACTCCAATTCCATAATGTGCCCAAGATGTGTGGTCTCTCAATCAGTTCTATATGTATTTATTCAAGGGAATAACCAAGTGTCTCTCTCTTAAGAAAAACTCAGAATAATTTTCTCCTTTTAATCATACATATATATATCTGCACTTAGGCAGTTACTTTATTTAATAACTCTTATTAAATAAATAACTGATTATCTAATTGGGTTAGCCTTTTGGGCTAGCCCAATTGGGCTTTAGTGTGTGTCTTGGAGTGGGACCAAAAGGGACAAATAAAACTTTAGCTCTAATGGGCTTTGGACTTATCTGTCAACTCTTGACAAACCCAAAATTACCATTAATTATATTTAATACTCTATATAAATATAATTGCACTCTAAGCCTTATTAATAAATTATATCTCA